>JASVER010000011.1:14850466-14883010 GCA_030449065.1 Oceanodroma leucorhoa
CAATTGGCCTCGGCCCATCGATCCAGCCTGTCCAGATCCCTCTGCAGAGCCTTCCTGCCCTCAGGCAGATCAACACTCCTGCCCAACTTGGTGTCGTCTGCAAACTTACTGAGGGTGCACTTGATCCCCTCATCCAGATCATTGATAAAGACGTTAAACAAGACAGGCCCCAACACTGAGCCCTGGGGCACACCGCTCGTGACCGGCTGCCAACTGGATTTAACTCCGTTCACCACAACTCTCTGGGCTTGGCCATCCAGCCAGTTTTTTACCCAGCGAAGAGTACACCCGTCCAAGCCATGAGCCGCCAGCTTCTCCAGGAGAATGCTGTGGGAGACAGTATCAAAGGCTTTGCTGAAGTCCAGGCAGACCACATCCACAGCCTTCCCCTCATCCACTAGGCGGGTCACCTGGTCGTAGAAGGAGATCAGGTTGGTCAAGCAGGACCTGCCCTTCATGAACCCATGCTGGCTGGGTCCAATCCCCCGGTTGTCCCACCCCTGCCTCTTGAGCGCCCTCAAGATGAACCACTCCATAATCTTCCCCGGCACCAAGGTCAGGCTGACAGGCCTGTAGTTCCCCGGATCCTCCCTCCGGCCCTTCTTGTAGATGGGTGTCACGTTGGCAACCATCCAGTCGTCCAGGACCTCCCCCGTTAACCAGGACTGGTAATAAATGATGGAGAGCGGCTTGGCAAGCTCCTCTGCCAGCTCCCTCAGTACTCTCGGGTGGATCCCATCCAGCCCCATAGATTTGTGTATGTCCAGCTGGTGTAGCAGGTCATTAACCTCCTCCTCTTCGATTATGGGGGGTTTACTCTGCCCCCCATCCACATCTTCCAGCTCAGGGGGGTGAATACCCAGAGGATAACCGGTCTGATATTAAAGACTAAGGCAAAGAAGTATTAAGTACCTCAGTCTTCTCCTCATCCTCAGTGGCAATGTTCCCCCCCTGCATCCAATAAGGAAGGGAGATTCTCCTTGTCCCCCTTTTGTTGTTAACACATTTGTAAAAACATTTTTTTGTTGTCCCTGATGACAGTGGCCAGTTTGAGTTCCAGCTGGACTTTTGCCTTTCTAATTCCCGATCTGCACGACCTGACGAGATCCCTGTACTCTTCCTGAATCGCCCACCCTTCCTTCCAACAGCGATAGACTCTCCTTTTTTCCCTGAGTCCCAGCAAAAGCTCCTTGTTCAGCCAGGCTGGTCGTCTTCCCCACCAGCTCCTTTTACGGCACAGGGGGACAGCCCGCTCCTGCGGCTTTAAGACTTCCTCCTTGAAGAATGTCCAGCCTTCCTGGGCCCCTTTGCCCTTCAGGACCGCCTCCCAAGGGACTCTCTGAACCAGCATCCTGAACAGGCCRAAGTCTGCCCTCCGGAGATCCATGGTAGCAGTCTCGCTGACCCCTCTCCTTACTTCCCCAAGAATTGAGAATTCTATCGTGTCATGGTCACAGAGCCCCAGACGGCCTCCGACCACGACATCTCCCACCAGTCCTTCTCTGTTGGTAAACAGCAGGTCAAGCGAGGCACCTCCCCTGGTAGGCTCGCTTACCAGCTGCGTCAGGGAGTTATCTTCCACGCACTCCAGGAACCTCCTCGACTGTTTCCTCTCTCCCATGTTGTATTTCCAGCAGATGTCGGGCAAGTTGAAGTCCCCCATGAGGACAAGGGCTAGCGATCGCGAGACTTCTGCCAGCCGCTTGTAGAACACTTCCTCGACCTCTTCATCCTGGTTGGGTGGTCTTTAACAGACGCCCAGCAGGATATCCGCCTCGCCGGCCTTCCCCCTCATCCTAACCCATAAGCACTCAACCCGATCATCACWAACGTCGAGCTCCRTGYARTCRAAACACTCCCTGACATACAGAGCCACBCCACCGCCTCTCCTTCCTCGCCTGTCCCTTCTGAAGAGCTTGTAGCCATCCATCGCAGCACTCCAGTCATGAGAGTCGTCCCACCACGTTTCCGTGATGGCGACCGAGTCATAGCTGTCCTGCTGCATAATGGCTTCCAGCTCCTGTTTGCCGCCCATCCTGCGTGCATTGGTGTAGACGCACTTGAGCCGGGCTATCGACCTCACCGCCGAGATTGGCACACCACCCCTAGGCTCATCCCTAGTGAGCGTGGCTCTATCCCCCTTTCATACTTAGTTTAAAGCCCTCTCGATGAGCCCCGCCAACTCATGGGCGAGAATCCTTTTCCCCCTTTGAGACAGATGTACTCCATCTGTCACCAGCAGGCCCAGTGCCTTGTAAACCTCCCCGTGGTTTATTTTAAGAAATGAACTAAATRTGGGTGTGCTGCAAAAGACAATTTGATACACATCAGGTTTTCAAGCATTTTTGGAGAAGGGGAAGAATTACATCAGGCTGCCTTCAGATATGGGGATTATTTGCAAATATAATGCTTGCAGTTTGGTAAGAACTTTATCCTTGCTTTCAATGAATTCTAAATCCTTTTGTGACAGAGCTTGTGGAGAGGTAAGGAACAGAGGATGAGCAAGACTGTTTATTAAAAATAAGGAACTAGGATGCAGATGAAGTGATAGTATATGGCTTCAAAACTTATGTGAGAGTTACAGATGATACCCTGTGCTTGACGGAAAGGACATACAATATGGGACTGAAGTGTGAGGGAGCAGTTCATTTACTAAATGTGAAGGTTCCTGAAAGCTCAAAGTAGCTGCAAGTTCTTCAGAAAGCAGGTTCCGAATTTAAAATTACTCTCCTAAGTCTGAGAAACAAAATCCAGTTCAAACATATCTGATACAAGATTATATTTAGGCCCTCTACTTCAAAGACCATGGGGTATCTGAAGAATGCCAGAGTATAACTACAGTAACAGTGGGACTAGAAAGCTTGATCTATATGGAAGATTATAATTGAGTTTAGCTGGCCTGAAGAGGAATGGCACATGACAGATGATTAACCTTCATCTACATATATGTTACAAAGGCACAAAAGAGCTGTCACCAGTGGAAGAGGAGGAACAGAGAGGAAGTTTATACTAAGTGACACTTAGGATTAGACATTTTAGAAGAGACACAGAACTTTAAAACAATTCCTTACTAAATACTGAACTAGTTGCTCAAGGTCTCTGCCCCTGAAAGTCTTTAGAGTCTCAGAGTCAACGGAGGTTAAAGAGATGCCTTAGGAACAGCTTTGGCACAGAACCTCGGGTGGGGGCTGGAAGAGGAGACCTGGTTCCTGTACATAATGCAACAGTAATGCTGCATGTAACAGTAAGATGTCATTAAATGGCTCACAAGGAAAAAAAAAAMAMAMAAACAAACAAAAAACATATGAACAGAAAAAGTAATGAGTTATTCCCTTAAGAGTAGGTGAGGTGGTGTTTAACCAACCCAATGCAATTTTAGTGCCCGTTACAACATGAGACAACTTGGAGCATAACATGATGTAGAGAGCTGCCRGCCAGGTAAGCCAGTATGTTGAACTGCAGTTCCCATCGAACGCTTTCTGGCTACACATGGAACAYGAGTTGAGAAGGTGGGTCACTAATTTTCAGTCAAAAAAAAAAACCACCCAGACCTACCACATCCCAGAATGATAGTTTCAAACAACTATGTTGTATTCTAACAATAAATTAGTGATGTTCTGCAATTACATGCAACGCAAGAAAATTTGGTTTTGGTGTGGGGTTTTTTTGTTGTGTGTTGGGGGTTTTTTTGTTTGTTTTTTTTTTTTTTTTTAACTGAGCCTGCCTAAAGGCTGAGCTCTGTTTACATGAGAGTAAATCAATTTCCCTTTTGGAGGCTAAAATTTAAACATTAGAAGCTTAAAAATAACAAATCTTGTGCTTCTTTTGCATAAAATGCCATATAGGTGATTTACAAAATACAATCAGTAAAATTTGCAGTCACTGCTTACATGGAATTCTGAATTATGCACATAGAGTAAAACTCAGGTATTCTACAGTAGTGTGAACTTACCTGGATTAATAAACAAAACATTTCCAGTTAACTCGGTGCTGCTGCAAAGTAGATTATTGATTGCCTTTCTTTTTTTTTAACATGATAAGATTACATCAGCCATGGAGGAATAGGGCTGACTATACTAAATACATATTTGTCGTTGGCCCATCATTTTCACGTAATTTAATTTGAATGAGTTCTGACAGAAACAGGGTGGTGTTTGCACTACTGCTTTGCTACTGGGAGCTGTAATATCTAGAATCTTGCTACTCCTTTATGGGGGAGAGATGTTTTGAAGAAAATCAGATCCATTCTATATTGACAAAGTGTTCGAATGAAGCTGATTATCACAGGTAATTTGTCCAAAACTGTCTTTGGTTGGAAGTGTGTAGTCTTGACATTAGATCAATGCTAATTAAATTAGACTGTTGGAGCTCTGGGCACAGTGGCTGATCCTCAGAGTCCTCACCTACGCTTTTAAAGAAAAAAAMCAAAACCACCAAAAAAACCCACCAAACAAACAACCCTGTTGCATTTTTCACTTGTTCTCCCATTTTGAAAYACCAATAACCTGGTTAATGATGAACATTAACAGAGATGCCAGAAGTCACTCTGTGTTTGTTCCATGTGCTTATTTCTGCACTCACCTGCACTCGTCTTTTATTACAGAATGTGACCACCACATCTGCGCTATCCCCATCATTTCTGAAAATCCAGACCCTGAGCATGAATACCTATCACTCCAAGACATGATCTCTTTATTAAAATGCTAAAGCAAAAAGATGTCATATAAGTTTCACTTTTTAAAAACACAGATAAGTGGTGGGGGAAGTAATTTAGCACTTCTTGATTTGAAACAGCATTGGACTACTTCCAACAGGCTTTTGTTGAGCCTATTTAAGAAGAAAACTAGCCCAACTACGACTTCAGGTAGCGAGTCCACATACTGTTCCAGCACTTAACAAAAGTCCGAGCCCTAGTCCGAGCCCTGGGAGGTGTTGCCAGGGTTTTTATTTGTTTTAAACAACGCGGTATCTAACTTAAACCCTTCCTGTTGGATATAGATCAGCTTATTAGTTACGGTGCCCCCCCAGGGAGTGAACATGAAGAATGGATCGCCGTTCTCTATAGCTGCCTGCCCTACTTACTTTCTGTCTTTCAAGTCTAAGCAAACCCAACCTCTCCCAATCAGCCTGTTTTATAAAATCCGATCAGGGTCATTTAACCAGGGCCACTCTGTCCCTACGTTGAAAATACAACACGCGCCCTACCTGCCCTACACAGCTGAGGGTGATTCCCTCCCAAAGCCTGTCACTCCCACTGCGTTCCAGAACATATTTGCCTCTTATGCAATAGTGTAACTCCCACCTTCTGACTTTTTCCCCTTGATATTTTTAAAACCTGGATCTCTGCTCTGAACACTTGCAGTAGCACAATAATGATGTTGCTGTGAGGGGTGGAAATGCACAGGTGGTGACAGTGGCTTCTTAAGGAGCTCTGCAAACAAATGCTACACCACAACCCAAGCTGAATTTCAAAACTGAGTCAGACTGACTTGTTAAACCTACGTACAAGCCCACTCTAAGCATTTACTGGCAAGCAGAGTCCTTACTTTCAGAGGAAAGATGCCAAGAAAATTGTTCACGCCAACAAAAAACATGTAGAAAAGCAAATTAAAACCTGGCACTGTGTGAAGAAAAATCTATCAGACTGGGTTTTGGCTCTCTTGAGATTCTAAATGGATATTCAGCCCTTCTAACTGTAGTAAAAGGTATGATCTACTGTGTCGCCTATTTTATTTCCGTTGTCTAGCCACCAATACACTTTCAGTAGGTCACCCATAGATCATGAAAAAGCAAGATGCCTGCAACGCATCTGAGGCAAAAACTTTGTTTAAAAGAGACATGATTTTGTAAAAGGACTCGTAAGGGGAAAAAAACCCACCCATATGCACAACAGAACCATGTCTTACTGACTAGGCAGCCATCTCTCCCTTGTACTGTATAGCTTGTAAATCCCACTGATGCTGGGGGGTGGGAGGAGCGGAGATCGTAACTGTCCTTAAACCAGAGGGTTTCTCAGTTATATTTTGCTGATGGAAAAACAAGAAATAATGAATTGCGACTCTTACGGGAAGGAAAAAAAAAAGAGGAGGGAGAATATATTGTTGCAGAAACATCTTGTTTACTAGTGTTTCTTCTGGAGCAACTTAAAGACTGAAAGAGAAGCATTATAGAAAAAACAGCTGCTCTTCTTTCAAAAACCAAACCCAGCAGGACTGCACTCTTGGCTGATGCCATTTAMACAGAAAAGGCCAAGTTAATACCACACCAACTTGCCTTTCCAGCTGCCCTTACAGATGGGCATTCATTCTGGTCTGCTGTTAAAATACATCCTTTTCCCTGARAGCAATGAGAGGAAAACGGGACAGAACACAAGGATCAGCCCTAGCCACCTCCTGGAAATGGACAAAGAAACTGCACAATGTGAAAATGACTCACAGCCGTCAAATGCTGTGAATCTGTAACACATGCAACTACCACATTCACCTATAAGCGTAATGACAACTGACTTTAAAGTTACCAGATAAACAACCTGGGAGCAGGGAAAATCTGAGGCCCTCAAAGCACTCGCAGCATTTCAAAAAACCTGTAACTATGGGCACAAGGCTTTGGGAGACAAAAAAAATAAAAGAAAACTTGCCTGTCTGCTGCAGCCTCAGGACCCTCTCCAGCACAGAACCCAGCCAGCTAACATTCAGTCCTCTCCAGGCCTTTCTGCTCAAAACCCTCTTCAGCTAATTACCAATTGTTTTAATTACTCCAATGAATTCTGCCTCTGGGTGTCTGACCACCACAGCTGCTGCTGCTCAAGCTCCTGTGCCCCACCACCTCTCCTTGCAACGCTTCCTTGCTTTTCCCCATTACGTGCCACCCCAACAGCAAACCTGCTCTGTGAGCCTGCCCAGGGCCTTCTGTCCTGATCCGCTGTAGTTCTGCCAGCTCGGTGCTGGGTGCAGGGCAGCTGTGCTCACGGAGCAGCAGGTCCCGCACAGCTCTGCCAGGCTGCCTCGGCAGGCAGGGCTCGGATGCCCATGGGCTTTGCCACAAAAAAAAAAGAGCCCTGCAGCAGGACTGGTAAGCTGTCAAAGCTCAAGCGACTAGACCCAGCTCCTTCCTGGCTTTATCTTGGTGGTCCTGCATTTTCCCAAGCATTTACTTTCATGAAAGATCTTGCTTCTGTAAATCCAGGGAGCCTGCAAAGGGCTCTCAGTTTGCACTGTTCTCTGAGTGAAATGGAGATTTTTCTCAGTTCTTTCACTGTTCCCTCCCAGAGGGAGTGGGAGCCCAGCTGGTACTCGGCAGGGCTCAGCAGCCTCACCTGCGCAGGACCTGCTCCCRGGGGCACAGGCATGAGGGCTGCTCAGCTGTTCTGTATATGACTGGGTTATTTCCAGCTGCACCTTTCAAACGGAATTAGATTATTTTATCCCTCCTAGCGCGGGAGTGTGCACTTGACTGAAATTTGGCACTGTGAAGAAGGGGAATTAGCCTTTTCAAACATCAGGCTCTTTCCTCCCTMTTTGGGAGGTGGCAGCAGCGCAGGCTGGATTTCACACAGACGGCAGCATGCTGGTAAGAGGAGGGCATAGCCCCAAGTCAGCAGGCAGCAAGGCTGTGGCTGACACCTCTCGACTCGAGGGCTCAGTCCTCGGATTTCTTGCATAAGCCATTTTATCCGAACTCCGGCCGTGATAACGATTTGGTGTTTCAAAGCTCTCCACTGCCGGTGCGGACACAGCTGGGTTACCAAGCCGCTGCCGGTGCGGACACGGCTGGGTTACCAAGCCGCTGCCGGTGCGGACACGGCTGGGTTACCAAGCCGCTGCCGGTGCGGACACGGCTGGGTTACCCAAGCCGCTGCCAGACGGCCGCTCCAGCTCCAGCCCAGGACGGGGGCGCGAAGCCCCTTCTCCAGCAGCTCCACCAGCCGGCCGGCCCGAGCGCGCCCCTCCGCCGCCGCCCGCCCGCCGCCTCCCGCCGCCGGGGCAGAGGGAGCCATGAACTGCAGCGAGCCGCGGCGGCTGCGGGCGCTGCTGGGCGCGCTGCTGCGGGAGCTGCGCCTTGGCGGCAACGCCAGCGCGGCCGGGGCCGGGCCGGGGCCGGGGGACGACGGCTCGCTGTACATCCTGCTGATCATGATCTTCTACGGCTGCCTGGCCGGGGGGCTCATCCTGGCCTACACCCGCTCGCGGAAGCTGGAGTCCAAGCACGACCCCTACCACCTCTACATCGAGCGCGACTGGGGCCGCGGCGGAGGGGCAGCGGCCGAGGAGGGCGGCCCCGCCGAGGGGCAGCGGCTGATGTGAGCGCGGCCCGGGCCGGCCCCGCCACGCAGCCGGAGCGGCGCGGCCCGGCAGCCGCCTCGGGCGCAGGGAGAGTCCGTGAGGGTCCCGGGGCCGTCCCCGCCACGGCACCGTCGTGCCGCCCCCCCCGCCGGCAGCTGGGCTCCCTGCAGGGGGGCGGCTGCCGAGGCCGCCTCCAGTTAAGCGAGCGGTGGGACGGCCAGCAGATTGTTCCGTGCATTAGCTCGTACAGCGCTCAAGGCTCGTCCTGCGGCGAGGGCTGTTCTTTGACTCTTTGGATTGATCGGTATTGCTTTTCTACAATAAATACCTGCATTACGTACGTACAGAGACCTCTCTCATCAATCATCCTTAGATCTTAGTTTAACATCTTCTTTAAAAACAGTTTGTATTCAGCCTTGTTGTCTGACCACAATGCTATTACTGCCGGGCAGCGTTTCACATAATTAAAAGCAGCTCCGTTACTGTTGTATTATGCACCCGTCTATCACTTTAGAGCATTGATAGTTATGCCAGGTACAATGGATTGGAAGGGTCAGTTCTCATTCTGTTAAAGCAAGATTGTTTTGGCTTATGTGGAAACATCTATCAAAACAAAAAGAGCTTAGACACTGAAGTTGTTCCCGTGAGGAAAGCATCAGTACCTCACCTTGGTACTRTGGCTTTGCCGATGCACAGTAACTTTTAAAGCCATCAGTAACATCCTTCTACACACAGAGATGTGTAATTCCAAGAATATCTTTGCACAAGTTAAACCTTAAGATTAAAACAACATACAGCATATGCTTTCTGCAAAAAAAAAAAAAAAACAACTAGGCAGACAAAGATGTTCTAGCCATGTTAACAGTCTATCATTTCTTGTTTTGGGCTTGGGGTGGTTCTTTTCAGATAAAGATTAATGAACAATTCCAAGGAACAAGTACCTTCACTAGGAATGTTGCACTAGACAATACAAATTACTATTTGGATTTTATCCAAACCACACTGCAGGAAAAAGAAGCTTTGACATTAACTTCACAGGAGGAGAGATTTTATTGTTATAGACTTAGATTTCCTATATAATGCTCATGCATATTTTTTCCAACAGCAAAATGGTCTTAAGTTCTTCTTATATTTGGCAACTACTGCATCTTGCCATGTCTACTATAACTTTGTGGGGAATCATTGTAAACTGGATACCTGAAGTGATGAGTTTAAAAAAAAAAATCCTCGAGAGGACTGGCAGTTATCAAGTCAACTTTGTCACTGTAGAAAACTACTGCAATATCCACAGACTGAATTACAAAGTATCATTAGATATCAAACAGTATCTTGTGAATGCATTTGAATAATTGAAAAGTATGGGGTGGGTAACAAATTCAAGCTACAGAAACAATTTCAATGGGAATATATGCAATAGTACTATATGCCAGCATTGTATCAGTAGATGTATGCGAAATCTTTAGCTCAGCAAAGAAAATGTAGGAGTCAGCATCACGTGGAAAAATGGATGTCAGAGAAACCAATAGACTGCCAATATTCTTAAAATCCCCTATCAGGTAGTTAGACATCAGTAGAAGTTGTAGTCAGCTATCTCCATCTGCAAGGATTCAGACAGTATCTCTGGAAAATGCAAGTGCTAACTTCAACCTGGACTTTTTGAAGAGCCATAAGCAATATATATATACACATATATATACACATATATATATACACACACACACACATATATATTTTAAGCTGCAGAAGCTGTCTAATGAACTTTCACACCGGGATAACTAAAACACTGTATCAGCCCCACTAGAAGATTTTCTGTGAGGATTTCCTTCAGTACAATCAGAATTAAGCTGACCACAACCAAAGTTTCCCCCTATAAGAAAGAGGGAATGATTATGCATATCCAAACCCTTTTATTTAACCTATCTCAGTGATTAACTTCTCTTTTTCTGCCTGACCACTGCCCATCAGCAGGACTCTGGTCTCCAAGAGGCATTASAGACTAATAGTTTAGAAAGCATTCGGGAACTACGGTGCTAACTGCTACTACTGACCTGAGCTAGCTTAGACGAGAATAGGGGAAGGACTGTTACAGTCTTCTGGGTATGAGAGATTTGCACACATCAAAGCTTCAATGCGCTGGACACTACAATGTGTGCTTAACATGCTTTATTTAATATCACCTGGTTACTAACTGCTTTCCACTGCTTCATCCCATAGACAAATCGGAAAGATGGTTGTGGCAGTCCCTCTGAGTCAGTGTCCAACAAATACCACTGATTACGTATCTTCATAATCCATCTGTTTCTCTTCCCCGGCCCGAAATGCAAAGTATGTGCAACATACTGTACTTGGGTCCTACCTAAAAAAAAGGGCTGCCCTTGTGAAAAAGTTTACCCTTCATTACAGTTCACAAATAAGGAAAGCACAAGACCTCCTGCCAAGTAACTAACAAAACATCTAATTCTAATTATCTGCTGTTCTATCTGTACCTTTCAATACCTGAAAGAATCACAAGGTCTCAGTGAACTGTAGTAATCTGTGATTTACATCAGTCCATCTATTCTTATAGTTACAGTTCAACCAGATGTTTAAATAAGATAACACCATCTTGTATTAACTGTAGCTTACACTGGAACAAAATATACACCATATATACAGATATGCTTAAATACAATATGCATCTACAAATACTTAAATATACAAATGCAATTGGCTATATACATGAGTTTATTCACTTCACACATTTCTAATATTCATGGTGGCTCTAGTAGATAATTTTTCAGAACTCTGTATAAGGACGCTGCCCCGTTGTGTAGGGATGGGGTCAGGAAGGCAAAGGCGCAGCTGGAGCTGAACTTGGCAAGGGACACGAAGAACAGTAAGAAGGGTTTCTACAGGTATATCAGCCAGAAAAGGAAGGTCAAAGAAAGCGTACCCCCCTGATGAACATGACTGGCAAACTGGTAACAACGGACGAGGAGAAGGCTGAGGCAACTTTTTCRCCTGTCTTCACTGGCAATCTCTCTTCCCACACCTCTTGAGTGGATGGACCGCAAGGCAGGGACTGGGGGAGCAAAGTCCCTCCCACTGTAAGAGATGATCAGGTTCGTGACCACCTGAGGAACCTGAACATACATAAGCCTCTGGGACCTGACGAGATGCATCCCACAGTCCTGAGGGAACCGGCTGATAGTTGCCAAGCCACTCTCCATGATACTTGAGAAGTCATGGCAGTCAGGTGAAGTCCCTGGAGACTGGAAAAAGGGAAACATTGCACCCATTTTTAAAAAGGGTAGAAAGGAGGACCCTGGGAACTAGCGATGTGTCAGCCTCACCTCTGTGCCTGGGAAGATTATAGAACAGATCCTCCTAGAAGCTATGCTAACGCACATGGAGGACAGGGAGGTGATTCGGGACAGTCAGCATGGCTTCCCCAAGGGCAAGTCCTCCCTGACCAACCTAGTGGTCTTCTATGATGGAGTGACTACATCAGTGTGCATGGGAAGGGCTACAGATGTCATCTGTCTGGACCTCTGTAAGGCCTTTGACACAGTCCCCCACAACATCCTTCTCTCTAAATTGGAGAGAGACAGATTTGATGGATGGACTGTTTGGTGGATAAAGAATTGGTTGGATGGTCACATCCAGAGAGCAGGGTCAACGTCCGGATGTAGATCAGTGACAAGTGGTTTCCCTCAGGGGTCCATACTGGGACCAGTACTGTTTAATATCTTCATCAATGACACAGACAGCCGGATCGAGTGCACCCTCAGCAASTTTGCAGATGACACCAAACTAGCTGACACACCTGAGGGACAGGATGCCATACAGAGGGACCTGAACAAGCTCCAGAAGCGGGCCCGTGTGAACCTCATGAGGTTCAACAAGGCCAAGTGCAGGATGCACATGGGTCGGGGACCACTGTCAATACAGGCTGGGGGATGAAGGCATTGAGAGCAGCCCTGCCGAGAAGGACTTGGGGGTACTGGTGGACGAAAAGCTGGACATGAGCTGGCAATGTGCACTCGCAGCCCAGAAGGCCAACCGTCCCCTGGGCTGCATCACAAGCAGCGTGGCCAGCAGGTCGAGGGAGGKGATTCTGCCCCTCTGCTCTGCTCTGGTGAGACCCCACCTGCAGTGCTGCGTCCAGCTCTGGAGCCCTCAGCACAGGAAAGACATGGACCTGTTGGAGCGGGTCCAGAGGAGGGCCACAAAAATGATSAGGGGGATGGAACACCTCTCCTATGAGGAAAGGCTGAGAGAGCTGGGGTTGTTCAGCCTGGAGAAGAGAAGGCTTTGGGGAGACCTTACTGCGGGGGCTTATAAGAAAGATGGGGACAAACGTTTTAGCAGGGCCTGTTGCGACAGGACAAGGGGGAATGGTTGTAAACTCAAGGAGGGCAGATTCAGACTAGAGATAAGGAAGAAATTTTTTATGATGAGGGTGGTGAAACACTGGCACAGGTTCCCCAGGGAGGTGGTAGATGCCCCATCCCTGGAAACATTCAAGCTCAGGTTGGATGGAGCTCTGAGCAACCTGATCTAGTTGAAGATGTCCCTGCTCATTGCAGGGGGTTGGACTAGATGACCTTTAAAGGTCCCTTCCAACCCCAACCATTCTATGATTCTATGATTCTGTGAACGTAGGCTTCAAAGTATGCACACATACCTCCTGGCTTAGAGAAAGCATGGAGTACAAAGGTAAGTGATAGTATTTCCAGGTTTAGGACAGGAAGACTTATCTAATCTGCCTTCCTGCCTATATGAGGTCATGAACCTCAGAATGATCTACGTTATGTTCTAAAGATAGTGCTAATTTATTATTGCCTATATTTACACCTCATTGTAATTTTTGGGTGCAGTAAGTCTGCAAGAAAATAAAAATTGTTTTTATTCCCTATACCTGTCTCATATCTGACCAATCATCAGGGAATAATAACCAGTGGAAGAGCACTACAGAAATTGTAATTCCATTTAGAATCATAGAATCATAAACCCCTTGTTTATTTGTGTTATTACTATCAACATGAAATAGAACCTGTAACTGTGAAGATACAAAACAGTGCACTGTTCTTTTACAGTTTACCTTTTTCCCATAAACACACGGTACCATTTTTTGTTATAGTCCACATACTGTTTTAAATTCCATTAATTCACAAGTTAAAGAGGAAACCGTACCACGGGATAGTTTTAGAGATGAGTTAGAGTCCTATGGTTCTCTGACAACAGAACAATCCACTTGAATGAAGCCCTCAGTTTCTTGAAGACTCTCCAATGAAAGCAACACCCATAGAGTTCAGCTGGAAACAGGAACCCTATGAAACCAGGTTAGACTGCCCTACCCAGCAGCACTGCCCCAGGACTGGGAGAAATATGACTAAATTAAGCCTTTCAGAGTAGCAAAACTTCAGTCCATTAGGAATTCAAGCCTCCTAAATCAATTCAGTTACACATAAGAACTCACAATGCCCCCATGGATCGTTCCATCCAGATGATAGCCTAAGGATTCCACGTGGATGTGTTGAGTTCTGAAGAAAAACATGCTTTAAACACTCAGGAACATGCTGTTACTGAGAGAAGGTTACATTGCAGAGCTGGTAAGGTAAGTTCACCTCGAGTTCATTCTCACTCTGTTGGCATGAATACACATACCGAAGTACTTGAACACCCAAGAGRAATTCATATTGTGGCATACGGAGACCTTGATAAATAAGTATTAAGCCCTGCAGCAACATTCATTTATTTTTTGTTTTAATAATTCCAATACATTGTGTACTGGTTGGAAACCTTAAAAAACCATGAAGCTGCAAACCCACCGGGACTGAACTGAATTAGATCGTAAGAAGACAAAAATTAGCCACTGAAATTCAACACACTTTCTTCCATCAATAGTATATTCTAAGGCACCTGTATTACTGATGCAGGGCAAAATGGCCATTTAGTCTGTAGTCCATTCAATCACTGGACACAAAAGATAACAAGATAGATTTATCTATATCATTAAACCCAGCCTTCTGAAGGAATAAGCTCAGCTATCAATGACCTGTATCTTCTCAGTTAGGATCAGAGAAGAAAAGCTTGTTTAGAAAGACTTAACTATTATTTTCTTCAGCCCAGAGGGAATATTGAAAGAGCAATTTCTGGATTCATTTTCAACACACATGCAAAAATAACTTCTGTTTTGGTCCTAACTGTGATTTATTTTTCCCAGCGCTCCTAAACCTTTACACTGCATCAGCTGTCAGAGCCTTGCTCAGGATTAGAAAGTGACTGCTTGCAAATCTACACCTTCAAACACAGCAAAAACTTTACAATATATTTGGCATTGTTTCTAGAACATGTCTCTAGAACAATGTCTGTTTCCATGCAAACGTTGACCTTGCATTAGCATCCTCATCTTTGCATTGCCAGCAACTAAAAGTTGCTATCTACACTGTGTAAGTGTTCATTAGTAATTTGATGTTTTAAACAGCAAAATAAAATTAATAAATCACCAGAGCTATCACAGAGTTCCTTATTTGAGTGTTTCATTTCTTCACAGCAGAGAAACAGCAGAGGCACAACAATATGCTGTCAGTGAAAACATTTACAATCCAAGGATCTGGCACAAGTTTTGTTTGACTTCATCCAGGTATTTGCTGGACAGCAGCCTAAACTTCAGTAAATTTTAGAGGGAAGTGTCAATTTAAGATTGTTACTCTAGCCAGTTCAACACCATTTACTGCTTGACAGTGCTCTTGGTGAGGCATTTGCCATAGGGTTATTATTCCAGATGCATTTTTTTACTGCAGCACTGACAAAGAGCTCACAGCGAGCCTGTTCTGCAGTACCCCAGCAGCACAACGCAACAATCGGAACACGTAACTCATACCTAGAACACAAGTAGTAAAGATAAGGAAGCCAGAAATTATTTCTTGCACTTTTAATATCATAAGAACAAACTATGGAAACTTCTAATAATAATAAAAAAAAAAAGTAGAACATCAGGTAGGTTTGGGGTTTTTAGGTTTTTTGCCTTTTTTTTTTAATTAATCTTACAAGAGGTCTTAAATAATTTCAAAAACTTACAARATATATTCAAGTATGGAAAGTTACTTTACTGATAAAACATCATTTCTTTATAATATGCTTTTCTCCCATCAGGATAAGGAAGCGTATGCATAGCAAAACCATCAGAACAAATCAYTCATACCACCAGAACAAATCACTTTTCTCCATTCCAAGAAACAGCACAAGTATTTTAAGTCAATTTAACTGTACTATGCCAAAAGAACAAAGCAACATAAAAACAGTGACTGATAAAGACAATACAGGGAATATACAGAAAAGAGATGATCTATCAAGTCTTCAATAGCCCCACAATTTAGTATGTGGAAGTGCTTAGCTCTTCAGCTGGCTTTGTTTCACTGACTGGTTGCACATCAGTAACTTGGTATCAAACAGCAAAAAATGGTAGTATTGACACCTGTTTTCAGTTTAGAGCATAAACATGTTCACTTTATAGATGCCCACTGTAAATTTCAGATATTACAGCAGAGTCAGCAACAGGGAACACTAAACCAGCCAGATGGTTTTGTACTGAACAGAATAAAAAGCATTTGCATGTTCTCTTCTGATAATTTCAGCACAGAAGTTTTAACAAGCAGCACAGAGCTGCAGCACCCTTAACTTCTCCAGCTAGTATGGAAGAGATTTTTTTGTTTGTGCCATTAATTACTCAGTTGTAAAATCACTGATTTAATCTAATAGCTACATAAAAAGCTTCTGTAAAACAGCATTTTCAGTTATAAAGAGCAACAGCTAATCATGGCAGTACTGAAATCACCCTAAATCATCCTCATTGCAGATGATGGAAATAGGCAGTACATAACTGGCACTTCTCCCTAGGCTGAAGCAATTCTGTTCTAATAAATTCTCTCCAAAACCCCCTGTATGCATACCAATTCCAACTACACATCTTACTAAGTAAGAGTTTAAACTGGGTTTCGCCAGCTAGTAAGCTTGCTAAGTAGTGTTCCAGGTAGTGGTGACTTTTTTTGGTTGGTTGKKTTTTTTTTTTTTAATATTAATTGCAGAAGTCCGATTTAAAAGCAGCCTGCATTTGAATAGCATGAAAATTATTGAGAAGAGTAACATTTGACTTAAACATTGACTCACATACTCTAAATCTCCCAATCTGCCTATTAAAAGCTTAAAAACTACTATACAAATTAAAACTTGAATAAAAATACCCAGTAAGTGTTTATTTCCAGGACAAGCTTATCAGGTACAGATATAAGTGTGTGTTCTGGTGACTGCCTTCAAAGTTCAACGAGCAAATGCTACAGTTGCACCCATCACTACACTTCAAAAATCAAACCTGTTCTGCATATGCAAAGCAGATCTGTAACACTGCTTATATAATCAACAGCAAATTAAAAAAAAGCACACCACACCAGTGTCACAGTTCAACAATGCTATATCAGTAAGAGGCAAACTTTGGGTTAAGTTTTCTTTCCAAACTTGAAGAAATACAAATATATGAACCTCACATACTATGTTAACAAACAGCAATTAAATAGAGGGATCCTTTCTTCACTACATACAGAAGTAATAATGTATTTACACTTTTCAAAAATCGTGGACTTCTTGCATTGTTTTGCAGGCATTCATATTCTTCAGGCTGAAAAATAGTTACACAATAGTTCAGAACATAAACAGCTTCTGAACAGAGACAGGTTACTAATTCTAACTTACTGATGTAAAGACTAGAGTGCCTTAAAAGGAAAGAAAACCACCCATTTCACCTAAACATCCCATTTTTTGTAGGATTATATCACAAACTACAGATGTTTAAAGATGTTTTACACAAGTTAGATATTGCTCATTTTCACAGTTTTCCCGATTTAAGTCATAAAAMCAAGTGAGCTGCAGTCGTAACCGCTTTTGTATTCATCTTGCTGCTGTCATTGCAACGTGTAYTAAGATCAGAGTTACAAGTTCCCCTCATGTGTTTTCAGTTACAAGCAAGTGTATTCGCACATACATAGCTAAATTTTGATTTTTTTTTTAATTCAGCTTAAAACAGAAATGTACCAGTTTGAAACAAATCTGCTGATATTCAGATTTACTCTTAAGTTCCCAAGTTAAGATGGACAGTCTTAACCTGTAGTCTTGAAAACTATTTTAAAGCAGTTGAAAGCTTTAAACTGCAAATTCAAAGCAAGACACACAAAACCCCCCAGAATCAATAATTAAAGGTAATATTTAAAAAGAACATGAAAGCTACAGTAAAAATCTGCATGAGGGGAAGATGGTATTTGTGTTCAGAGCTGCTGTTCTAAGTTGAAAATAATCAAAGCACCTGTTCTGAATAACAGTACTGAAGAGAAAAATTGAAGGCTTCACAGTAATACACACTTTCAGTGCCACTTTTTTACTACAATGATTACTGAAAAGACAGTAGGGATTCAAAACTTGCAGACGGAATATGGGAAAAATAGTCCAAACTTCACAGCAACAGAATTAACAGTTAAAGCAAACAGAAATTATGTTACCTATTTCTTACACTGTAAGACCTCAAAAGAAAAATAATCAGTTTGAAGTCCTTCACATGCATGTGACAGGAGTTGTTGGCATAGGAGCTCTGAATCATTCAGCATGCCCTACGTATGAATCAACGTAAATTAACTACAACTAAAGTCCAAGAAGCTTAAGCCAAAAGGAAACCTGATGAGATTATTTAGTCCTTTCACATCAGAGAAGGTAACATCAGCTTTCCAATGGATTATTTGAGAGATTACACACTCAGGAGCTATCTTGGCTACTTTCACAAACAGTAGAAATCATTGTCAATCCTTCCCAGCCTCTTCAAACCAAGAGTAAGTAGCTTTGAGAATTCTATCTACATGCCACAAGCATCTTCTTCAAAAGATGGAAGATGCTACTGTAAAAACAGATCTTTTCAAGTTGAAAAAATTACATGTTTGGTCAGAACTGTACATTAAGAGGATTTTGTGTTCAAATAGTAGAGTTTCAGCATTACATACAAGAAGTCTGAAAGTGGCAGCATAGCTGCATGTAAGGCATTTTAGGAATGATTCCAACACAGCTCACTGCCTTCAGCATTTTATTAGGTTCAACTAACATGAGCAACCTCTCACATTTTAAGATTGTTTATTACTAAACCCATGGTCATCGGGATCAACCCTGAAACATCTGTAGACCTTCCATAATGACAGATGCAACACGAAGAGTGAGCATTTCCCATGCGTGGAGAACGGCTGTCTGTACAGCTAACTTCAACACGTCGAATGAGAGAGGTGACTTCCCGTAACCAATCCTCGCTAACTGGCCCAGTCCTGAAAGCGGAAACAGTCACTGGCGATCTTCCACACTGTGTTGGTAGGTGTGGCTTGTGCTGTCAGCAAGAAGTTCTGGTTGAAGTAGCGCTGCTTGTCGCCATCAAATTTTACTGTCCCGCTTGTCACCACGAGGACTGTTGTCTGGCCTTGAGTAGCTTGCTCTTCACAAGGAGAAAAAGCGTAAAGAAAACAACTCAAACAAAGACTAACGGGTAAARAAGTAGGAAATGTACATAGAAGTTTCATTCAATTCTGGTTACACTGGTTATAGGCTAACAATTGGTTACACATTCATGAAAAGTACAGTTTTGTTGCATCATTTCTATACAGACAATGGTGTATTCGCTCGCCAGCACTGCTTTTTAATGGCTTTTCTATTTTTATCTCGTTGTTCATTTTAGAGCACTGTAACAAACACCTGAGTTTTTGCTTAGAACAAGCTCTCGTTATTTGAGATATACATATATATATATATATTTACATTTAGCAAGTTGCATACATTTTTTTCCCCGCTATTAGAGATTGTATCTTTTTCACAGCAGAGCAAAGCAAGCGTGCTTGACCACAGGCTTTTTCCTTACTTATATTCCCAAAATATCCATTAGAAGTAATTGATTAACTTCTCAATTATGTAAGCCTTTCTTCAGCAGTTATTAATGAGAAATCTAAAGAACTTAACATCTATTCTAGATGTAAAAAAATCAAAGTACATACAGGTTAATGATTTGTTCCACATTATACTGCAGGTCAGTATCAGAGCTACAGTAGAGGTCTCTTGACTCTTAGACATTGTCAAGGACAACATAACCTGATAAGCCAGACTTTTTCAACACATGAAAATTTATCACATCTGAATACAATCTTAACAAAAAAGTCCTTTTCCCAGACATGATAAAAAGTGTGGAGTTGCTGCATCTCTTGATTTGTGCTTTATTTGTGCACAACTTGACATTTCAAACCTCAGTATTTTCTCTAAGCTTGTTCTAAAAGAAATATTAAGCACTATTATAATTGCAGTTCACTTTCAATAGTTATAAAAAGACTGAAAAATAAGTAAGTAAATTGTAAACCTTACCATGAACGGGCTGGCAGTCCAACACATTAACCTGGAATTCAGTCGATGGCAACATTTCAAAAAATTTATTCAGTTCTTCTTGCCCGGACACTGCATTACCATTCCAAACTAACGTTGCTTTGTCCAAATAAAGTCTTGTTAAAGCCTGAGTGATTATGAAAACACATGTTTGGGGAAAATGTGTAAACACATACAATGGACAACATACAAAACAATATTCTTTGAATCCTTATGTTGTGAATTATTGATTTCTTCTGTTACTTCAATAGATAAAATGCCCTCCTGAAATATTAGCTCCTTTTAACAATTAGTGCTCCTGACCAAGAATTAAAACTAACTGAAACATGTTCTGCTTCATACGTTGCATAGTGACTCATATGCCTCCAAATTTAAATACTGATGAGATTCCTTTAACAAAGTTAGTGATAGAACTGAACTAGTTGCTAACAAAAGGATAGTGTTACCTTTCCAGGGTAAGTTTATCGCTGATTTTTTTTTGCGGGGTGTGTGTGCACACAACACAGATTATGTCACGAAACCATAATTTCAGGTGTAAAAAAATCAAAACAAAACAACACCACCACCCCAAAAAGCAGTGACCAAGACCAGGAACAGTKGAAAATTAAAAAGGACAGTTATCTGCAGCAGCAGACCAGAACTTCCCAAATGTTTCATAAGAGTTGGGTAACTGCCTAACTCTCCTTCAAGCTCTTGATACATCTCTGCCTAACCTACTTATGCGCCAAGTGACTATGAAGTAACATGCAACTGCTGATATTTTCACATAATCTAAAAGTTATTAAATTACAGTTATAATACATTTAAAATTTCAAAGAACAGTCTCCACAGCTCTCTTTTGGTGCAAACTTCTGTTACATGATACCACATCAATGTGGTCCATGAAGACTTTCAGAGCCAGACAGAGCTGTCTCCACTTCATCCTCAGGCACTCCTGAAGACTCCCAGAAACAGAAGTAATAACTGCTAATAAAAGAAGTTTGGAAAAAAATAAGCTAAATCCTGACCTCAGAGACAAATAAAGCGAGTTCTATCTGCCCGCATCGACCAAATCCCGTACCTGTAAAACATAGCTAGACACGACCTGAACTATTATCATGAAGATGTCTAAGGCACTTTGTAAAAGGGCCCTTTTTACAACAAAGCTGCACAGTAACATAAAGAATCCTCTACAGGGCAGTGTAAGAGGAACAGAGGTCTCAACCTGGCCAATACAATATATGGCAACCAACTTTCAGGTGCTTTCAAGTGTAATGCTAGTTAGAAAAGCAAGCAAAAAATGCAGAAGACAGGTCTAACGATTGTCAGAATATCTACATACCCTTCTTCTTTTATCCATTGTCTCATAATAAATGTTGACAAATTCATCTGCAGCTCTACAAGCTTGATCCACATAGGTTTTGAAATCCTGKAGAGAAGAAGTCATACCAAATTACTTCAGTTAGGGAATTTTACGCAACCTAGTCATCTAGTCATCTTGCAATTTCTTCAGCAAGTCACTTTGGTTGGTCTTTTCTATCCTCACTGAAAGATGATGTCAAATAATGTTGAAATTGATTCCAAACTCCTTTCCTACTTGCAGGAGGTACCAGCTTTTAACAAGGTGACAGTTTTAGAATTAATTTTGAATGCTGATATATTTATTGTCTTTAAATTGTAAGCATTTACATTGAAAAATGGGCTACAGCTGGCTGCAAGTGGTGTGAACATGCAAGTATTCAGAGCAAATATTTGTTGCTGTGATGGCTGTTCTGAAATAAAGTTAAGGAACAAGACTTCTACAACCTATTTCTGAAAATTAGCAAGAACCCCATCACACTGCCACCACAGGCTCATTTTTTAAAACACCTTTATATACACATATATAAAATGTAGTAATATATATAATTGGATGGATAGATAAAAAAATGAGACAGAGAGAGAACACGGACACATGCTGGATGTATTCCAGTATCAATCACTCCAGTGCTATATCACAGGTAAAAATCAAACACTTCTCCTCACATCTCATTATTTTCCTCACATCYCTCTACTTTTATTCATTCAAAGGTAACAGCCTTTGTTGTCACATCACTGCACTGTGATCTCATTCAGTTATTTGTTCAGTTTGTTTAGCTGTTTGGCCCTTGATCTTTTACAGACCCTGAACTGTGACATACTGGAAAGCAGCGATTCTGAATTTCCTGTCCATACATCTATAAAACTACACTTAGTTCTGTTACAATATTTTGTTTAAAATATTATCATTTATCATTGTTCTATTTTAGCATTATATTATCAATATTTGCAACTCAATCAGTACTTCACAATTTAACTACCTACATTTTCTTGGCAGTCTTTAATGAATATACACCAGAACTACCATGAATTCCKCCAGTATTACCACAAGAAACACTTCTATTCAGAGAAACCTCCATACTGCAAAATACTTACTGGCCTATCAAATAATCCCTGCTTACTCCACAAAACCAAATACTCTCATGTTACTACAGACTATTCTTTTGATCTCCCTCTGTAAGGACTCAAGCCTGCTCCTCATCTTCCTATCTTCTCCAGCAATTTCTGAACCACAGGCCAACTCCAAACAAATAGGACAAAGTAGTCTTAAAGACACTGTATTCCAGCAAGTCCCAAGAGAAACTCTTTGGCAATCGGGAGACAAAGAGTATTAAACCTCCCACTAAGGGAACAGGGATTATAACTCAGCCTGTTATTCAGAGTAGGTGGCTGTTACCTCTCAACCAGCACACACTTGCACACACACACTTTCTAACCAGCAGCCAAATACATTGCTATTTAGCTGATGAACAGACAGAACGGGTGTGAGGGAGCGCATCAGAGAAACACCAGGAGACTGGAATGAGCTGTTAGGGCACCTGCAGTGTAAGTCAAATAGAAAATAAGCCGTTAGTTTTGATACTCCAGACAAGTTCTTTATAACCATAGCCCGGAATACATTTTTAAATTTAAATAAATTTAAATAAGAACAATTTAAGTTGGAAGAAACTTCTGGAGGTCATCTGGTCCAAATCCCTGCTCAAAGCAGAGCCAACTTCAAAGCTTGAAGCCAACTTCAAAGTTAAATCTGACCACTCAGGGTCCTATCTCCAGTCGTGTTTTGAAGATCTCTGAGGATGGAGATTTCACAGTTTCTTCGGGCTCCTGTTCCAACCTCTAACCACCTCACTCGGGAATCTTTCTTCCCAGTATTTAACACGAAAGCCATAATTAAAAAAACCCCAAACAAACAAAGACTCTTGACAATTCCAATAAGTGAGCCAATTTACACGACCTCTGCAGATGGTCTCTGTAAAACACGGTGGTTCACCACACAAACCGCTGTCTGGCCTGAGGCCTCGCTACAAGGCTGCTGGGGACGCTGGAAGTGAAGGCGGAACGGCCGCGGGGGAGGAACCCGCCGAAGACACGGGGAAACCAGCCCCGCCCCGGGAGCAGCCGGCGGCTGAGGGAGGGGGAAGGAGCCACGCACACCCCGCTGCGCTGAGGCGCTGCCCTCCCTCCCTCTCCGCTCCCACCCGCCACCGGGGCCGGGCGGACACGTCCTGGCACCCCCGGCCGCCCTCCCCGCCGCTTCAGGCTCGTCCTCTGAGCCTGCAGCAGCCCTCGGCCGCGGCCCGGGGCGGAGAGCCCGCGCTTCCCTCCACGCCGCGTCTCGGCGAGGCCGCGATTCCCCGCAGGCCCAGAGCCGCAGCCCCAAGCGAAGCGCCCACCGACCCGACCCGGCCCGGCCCGGCGCGTTCGCGGGGCGCGGACTCACCACGGAGGCGGCCATGGGGAGGCGAGGCGGGGCAGGCGGCGGGCGCGCACCGGATGTGCGCCGCGCTCGGGTCCGCCGCTTCCGGCCGCGCAGCCTCGCCCCGCGAGGAGCCTTCCCCCGCGCCGGTGCCGGCAGCCCCGCCGGGTGGGAGCGGGCCGCAGCCAAATCAAGGCTGCAAGCAACTCTGTTTCAGCTGCTGGGGCTTGCTGTCCGAGACCGAGCCGTGCTCGGGCAAGGAGAGGGAAGCTAAAGCCGGGGTTTCACATCGTGTGTGAGGGGCGGTGGGCAGCCGGCCGGTCCGGGCCCGGGCGGCCGTGGCAGGGCCCGGTGGAGGTGGAGGGTTCGCGCCCCTCTGGTTGGAAGCGGTCTGCGGAGCAGGGGAGTGGCGGCTCTTCCTCCTGCGGCTGAAACAGCAGCGGCTTGGTCGTTGTGACGGTCTGACAGCAGCTCAGGCAGAGAACAGCCTGGAGCACGGCGGGGCTTAAATGGCGCTATTGTGGTTGTAATGAATGTGGTGGTCTTCCTGCCTTCTGTAACAGTAATATTAGTGTCGTGAGGCTGCACTGACCTTGTCTGGGGAGAAGTACAAGGACAGCAGATGGCCTCTCTGCAGTGCCTTCCAGCTATATGAAATAATTAATATTTTTATGAATAAAAAACCATGAGTTTGGGTATTTCGACATCTTCCAGAGTTGTGAAAATGTTCAAGAAGTCTTACGTGCTTTTCTACAAGTGGTTAATAGTATTTGAGTAATCTATATGTTAATTTGTGAATGCAAACAAGGATAAAGATGCCTTACATACCCTGGTCAATAACTGGAGTGGAAAATCACACACGTTAGTTCCTCACTTAACGGCACAAGTGCAACTTGCCATCACAGAGAACATGGTTGTAGGTGCCGTACACTCTGTCTGGAAGACCACGGATGTAAAAATAGGTCCGTACATAAGCACTGTGCCCCTGAGTTTACATACATTTCAGATCTCTGTGCCTTTCCTACACGTGCCTTTTCTCCCCGTGGTTGCCGTCACTCGCGGCAGAGACATGCCGAGGTCCCCGGCTGCTGTGCCGGCAGGGCAGGGCGCAGCCAGGCCCAGGCTCCCGTCACGGGGAGGGAGCAGGGCAAGTGCATGAAGGGAACTTGCGCTGTTTTCCTCGAACGAGCTGAGTCGTAAGGCTGGCTAGTTAAATCTTCATCATGCAGTGAATAACAGGAAAAGACCTGACGAGACTCAAGAGGTCTGCAATTAATTACTAAAGATGATGTGGAGCTGACTGGGAAGAAATCATATACTGAAGGTGATAAACATTCTGGGAATGGAAAGGTGTGCCCTTCAGTATATTGGATCACATCCAGCGGTGTCAGCTGTATCCTAATTTGTCATTGCTGTGTAGGAGTTGTATCACTATGAAACAGCATATCCTGCTGAATTAACAAATGCTCAATAAAGATTGCTTAATACAAAAGTTGAAACATCCTCCCCTTTGAAATCTCGAGTGTCACTACATCAATGTATTATCTATTTGCCTCAAATTAATAAAAGTACTTCATAAAACCTCTCATATAAAGAAGAGCAATCATCAATTTCTGAATAAAAAAGCAAGGCACTGAAATTATACATGATTTGTTCAAGGTCACAAAGGGAGACAACTGCAGAACTGAAAACTACGATTCTAATCTTTTACCTTCATCGTATAAACATCTTTACTCCATTCTGAGGTATATCAGTATAAAACTAAAGAATCACTCCCATTTGATATGTCCGTTACCCATTTCATGTTTATTTTCATCATATTGATGACAATGTGTCTAAAAAGGTAGTGCCATGTTCCTTTTCTATAAATTGGATTTGTAGGAAATAACCATTGTAAATCCTAGTGGACCGAAGGAATTATATTTGTGTTACCACAGAGATTGTGAACAACCTGGACAAAACAATAGAAATAAGTATCTGTAAAAGCATTACCTCTTCATTTACTCATGCACATCTGTGAAACCTGGAAGAGTAACAGACTTAGCACAAGCCTTGTTGCTGGCAGATCATGCAAAGTTCTTTGTATCTTTCAAACACATTAAAATAGGCATCTGAGGAAAAAAAAATTTGAGCTCTCATTTATCAATGGCTGCTCCAACAAAAGAAGTAATATATAGAGAATAAATTTATAAGCAGTAGAAACTGAAGTAGCTCATTACTTCACAAGCCTTCTTTCTGTCAGGTCAGGATTTTTTTCTACAGATTATACTTCTTTCATTCAGAAATACTTGACACAGTGGGATCATTATAGTTTCTTTGGCAACAGTTAATCAGAAGAACGCTTCTCCAGCAGGATTCAGTGCAGACTSTCCACTGGAAATTAGGAAGGTAGGTAATTTGAAGATTCTCTATGCCTCTTGCCTGCCTGCCTTAGCATCAGTCATTATTCAGTGAAGTAACATGTTAAATGGAAGGTGAATTGAAAACATGGGTGTGAAATTCATTCTCAGCTATTTCTGAAAATGACACAAAATTTTGGATATCATTTTAGAGTAATAACTTCTTGTTGGGATCAGCTAATTGGAGAAAACAACATGAAGAAAAATTCTTCCTTAACACCAAGCAGTATGCAAGACCTAGTTCAAAATATTACTGTGAAAGAGGCACTCAGTGGCTCACAACAGTGGCCAAAATGTATTCAGGTCTAAACTTCTTGGAAAAACAGAGATAAAAAAAAAAAGAACACCCAAGAACACACCCCCCACCCGTGTTTAATTAAAAAAATAAGAGCAGCAAGAAACGTAAAATATTTGCAGGTGATGTGGAAACTGCTTAAAGACATTAAAAATGTGGGATACTTGGAACAAATGCATACCACTTAGCAGACATGCTTTACAGAGACCAATAAAGTCCAGAATGCTTAATAACAGGCCAATGTAGAGCATTAGAAGTACAGAGACATCCTCCAAAAAATGAAGTTGTTTCCAAATGGAGAGAAAAAAAATGATAAAGTTTTGCTAGTAAGATTTAAAAAGGAAGTAAGGCAAATCAAAAACAGTTCTGAGAAACATTTTACTAAGGCAGAAACACTATGAATTAAATCCTTTTTCAAACACATCAAAAGCAAGAAATCTTGCCAGAAAATCTGTAAGGCCAACAAGTGATCAATGTGCACCAAAAGAAGACAAGGCTGTAGTAGAAAGCTAAAGAAACTCTTCATGTTTTTGATCACCACGAAGGAGTTTATAAAGTATCTTATATTAGAGCCTTTCTTAAAAGGGAATGAAATGGAGGATTTGTCATGAAGTGGAATGTCAGTACAAAAGGCATTAGAACAAATCCGTAAAACAAATAGTGACAAGTTACATGCCAGGTTATGTGGTCCTAAAGGACATAACCATGGTGTGTCATCTGTAATTTACAATAGGATCTGTCCTCAAGGAATGGAAGATGGCAAATTTGAGACCAACTTTCTAAAAAAGCTCCAAGATGGACCTCTAAATCTGATGTCTGTCCTACACAAATTGGAAGAAATTATACTAAAAAACGGAATTGGTAGGTTCTTGGATAAACATGACCCATTAGGGTAGACCCAACATAGTTCTTTACGGAGGAGTTATTCTTCGCAAATTTATTAGTTCTTGAAAAGAGACAAGAATCGTGGAGGTAAAGAGCCTTGCTAATGAACAATTCTTCTTCCACTAAGTGATTTCCTTAAAATTTCAGATTTTGCTAATCCATGATTCCAGAATTATCATACTTGGAAGCAGTTAAGTAGTTTTTATATGAAACAGTTTATTTAAATGTACAACTCCAAGTACCATTCCAAATGACGTTAGTGGAATAATGAGACAACCTGCTTACCTTTTCTCACTTCTTTACCCAACCCAGCTACTAGGAATCTTTGTAGCATTTTTCTGGCATTTTTGCTGACTGAGCAAAATTAGACTTCCAGAACACTAACCTAAATCTGACTCCCTGAAAATACATTTTCTTTACTTAGAAAGTATCATTTGCAGAGGAAACAAAGGAGTCCATGTGAAACATATCAAAGATTTTCTGCAAGACTCCTCCCTCAGTTGCTTTCCCTTGAGCAACCTTTAATTTGTGTTTTTAAGTCTTAAGAATAGTAAGAGCAGACAGAATTTCCACTTTGTGTTGAACACATTATAGCCATACTGTGTATCGTCCAAATATTCCCTAAATAGGCATTTGGGTTTAGCTCAAGTAACAACCAAGTGCAACTCATAATTTCTCTTCAAAAGCCCAGATATTCCTAACAGTTTCTCAGCCTTTATCTCCAATACTTCAAGCCAACTTACCCATGCTCCCCAGCCCTTTATATTCCAGAAGGAACGTGTAAGACAGAAATGCCTGAATGACTCAGCAGCAATGACACTGAACTCCCATGCAGAGTTCAAGCAGTTTACATCAAGATGACTCATCAAAAAACCTTTGCTTCTGAAGATGGTTCCTAGAATATGCAGCCTTCCTACACCCACTTACCATATGGAAGGGAAATTTGGAGTTAGTTTAGATCTTACAGAACAAATCAGAGGCAAAAAGTGTAGCTTTGTTGAAATAGCTGGGATCAGCTACTACACCTGTGAGATGAACTTAGATATATGGGGTATTTTTGATTTTATAATCAATAATTCTAACCTTTAAAATTACTAGTTGCTGGAAATCTTCCCAAATAGCCGATACTAAGAACAATGAATTAAAATTGTAATCACAGTTAAATGGCAAATAGGATGATGTATCTCCGTATCTGTACCGAGATAGGAAATAATTCTTAGAAGTGACTGCTTTATAACTTCAGTCAAATTTACTCAAAATATCATAACTAATGATAAGTAAAAATGTATTAAGCTTTCAGAAATGCATTTAGCCATTTGGGTTAGGCCAGATTTTCTTTTGTTTTCATCAGCTGATCAATTAAAATCAATTAAAATTGATAGCAAAGCACTGGATAATTTCAGAATCACTGACAAAATGCATAGATTTTTATTGTGAATTATTTTGATACTGGACAAATAATGACCACAGAATGAAAGTAGAGTTCAATCTCCAACAAGATGAAAAGAGTACACATTTTTCCCATAGAATCCTCACACGACAATTACCTACACTTGCATTAGTATCTATGCAAAAATGAAGCCAGGCTGCATATTGTTAGGCCACTTTTCAAACTAACCTTGTACTGTGTCACAGAAAACTCTGATATTTCTGTAATGACTTCAGTAACAGACTAAAATGAGGTCTGTAAGTCCTGATTACCCTTGATAAAATGAATAGTCCTTAGTTTTGCAAATAATCTTGCTGGATTTAGATTAATGCATTTGTAATTTTCAAGGGTTTATAATTTATTCCCCTTTAAGGTTACATAATTAACACTGACAGATTTCAAATAGAATATCCTCTATTAAAGGAATCCAACAAACTACTATGTTTTTTAATTTATTGATTCAGAATATATGCAACATTACTGAAATCATAACACGCTTGAACTCTGCACGTTCAAAATCTTACTGCAATGTTGTACACAACACTGAAGGGCAAGTCCAGGAGGCCGCAGAAGGCAAGGCTCTTGCAGATTTCAGTAGCCACTCTACTGATGAGAGACCAAAGAATGATCCATGGCCTATGTCAGTGATTAAAATTAAACTGGTAGCTTCACTCTCTTATGATTAGGTTTATCAGCCTTCACTGACGGCATGCATACAGCATCCTTCTTGACAATGTCCAACTAAGAGTTCAAAGGTTTAGCAGGTATAGTGACATTTACCAGAAGAATTCCCTGAAGGTCAGTGATTCACACAACACTTCAGCTTTCAAGCTGGTAAAGAGGTATCTTTAAAGGTTCTCATGCAGTCATATAGATCATATACGCTATTCTCTAAGACCATGAATCTTTTTGAATGGTGAATGGTTCTTGTGAAACACAGTGTTCTCAACTTTCCTTAAAGTTACCAAGATGTGTAGTAATGTTACCCAGATGTACGCAAGTTTAAGGATCTGTCTCCTAAAACAAGGGGAGCAAGTGACACTAGCCAAATCCAGACAGGTTCTATTAATGCAATGCCTATGAAGTTGGATCACGACTCAGTGAGGGTTTTGCCTGAGCCAAGGGCTGAATGAGAACTCAAAGATTTGATCGGTTGATTTTAATGGGAACTGGGAGTAGGTTTCAGGTGCTCAGCACGTCACACTTTGACCTACATGCTGGATACAAAAATACTGCTAAAGCTGGAGTGTGGATTTATTAACCAATTTATTAAAGGAAGGCCTGGTTTGGCCAGTTCATTCTCAACATAAAAGACATATTACTCCGGATAGATCCAGGCAGAACCTGTGTTTGCTACAATCCCGTGGGGACTCTGGACTATGCACCACTCCACCTCAAATTCCTGTCGTACCAGAACTGGAGGAATGTAATGACTCTTATCCTGATAAATACCCCTCTTGTTTTTTAAAGAAAAACAGGACTTGCTATATATTGAAGTGATAACTGTTCCACTGACCCACTGGGATATGGTGAGATCAAATACAAATAACTGTTCTATTTTAAGCCATGTCAAAGCACTCTCAAGTGGGGATAAATTTTCAGAATAGGTCAGTTCAAAGTGTCACCACGGTTGCTAGTTAAAGAAATTTTAAAATCCTATCCATTTCATTAGGTAATGAAACAGTATTTAAGCTCTTACGAAAATCTGGCCATATGTAAGTAAAACATAGGTAAACATATTTGTATTACAGTGGACTCCACGACAGTTAAATGTGGCAAGCTGATAGCTGAAATGTGTGTATGTGCACACAGACTTATTTATATACTAGATGGAGGGAGCCTATAGTTTCACCTTTAAGGCTTGTAAGGTAATTCTGTTTGCTTGTCCTCTTATCTCAAAATTTTAGACTGAAATTTTGATCATGGCTTCAGCAGTATATTGTATCACTTAGTGTAGTATCAGCTCCCAGTTGTGTCCTGTATAAACAAAACAAAAATGTTGCAAGTAGCTATTATCAAGACATCTGAAGTATGAAATACCTATACAATGCCTTGCATCATACACATCAGCTGAGAAGGATTTTACAAGCACATGACCATGGTTTTCTTTAACTTGTGTGCAGCTGAACCAGCACACTCCATAATGGTTTCTCATCGGGGCTGCAGGCATTGTAGCGGCAATAGTTTGGCTGCCCCTTTTTCCGGTCTCCATCTAGTACTGCTCAGTTTTCACTAAAGCCAGGAAAGAAGAATGTCTTTCTTGCATCCAGTTTTCCCTTTACATAACTCGCCTTTACATAGCCAGGTTGCATTTTGAGGAAAAATTCGGTATATAAAATACTGGGAGGCATCTCCAGTTCTGGAGTACTAGTAAAAGGAGCCCAATTCTAGACCTCACCCTAGGAGACGTTTATCAGGCTTGGAGACAGAACAAGATGACTTTAATTTCAAATGGCAGTAGCACTTTGCTTCCCAACTTATGGAAAACTAGAAGGAAAAATCTGAGCTACAACACAACGTCTAAAGCTGTTCTAAATTGCACTAGGGGTCCATCAGAATCTGAAAAAAAGGTGAGACTTCTGGCCATTGCTATCCCCTCCTTCTGTCCAGGTCAGAGTATCAGATACTTATGAGTAACAGAAGCTGGAAAATTCGTTCCTTTTCCATTGATACTTTCAATAAAAGCAGCATTTTTTAAAGTCAGAAACACAAACAAGAAGCAAGGAAGTTATGTTTGTGAACAGATTTCCATGTGTCTTTGGTCAAAAGCAATTTTTCTTCCCAATTTTCAGGTGTCTTATTTTTTTTCCCTAATATCTTTTCCCCTTCAGAAAAGAAAGAGACATCTTTTGAGAATAGTCTAATTTAGCTTAAAATCAATTTTCATTAAAAATAAAATTTTTATGAATAATTTTTGGATCAACTATAGATGGAGCACTAACCGCTCCACATTATAGATTTAATAGAACTACTGAGCAAAGTTCACTCAGATGAGAAAGGCCTGCAGGGCTAGAATTATGGTTTATATGCTGTCTGAAATTGTTAGTTCAAGTCAGCTTGTAGCATATTTTGAGCTCAATTTACATTTGGCTCAGACTTGAATGTTGAGCATCAGTAGGGAGGCCACAACAATTAACTGGTTAGTGGGATGACTTAACAACAATCAAATGCTAACTAATATTTCTCCAGGCCAAATGTACCTGCGACAATTTAACGAATAATTTTCCAGTGAAGAACCATTTACTTCCAGCTGGAAGTAAAGAGTCGTGTCACTTGCTTTTTTTTTATAAATGGAAGAGTTACGAAAATCCTATATTAATGGAGTACATGCTTTCAGATTTGTAAGAAAATGTTTTATTCCCTGAATACTGTAAAATTTTTAGCATTGTCTGAGCATCTGAAGCGTGGTTCTATGATCAGTTGAGCTAGCACAACAGCTCTGCAGCAGCGAAAGCAGCATACCTTTCTTTCGGACTTTCCCTGCTCCCTGTGTTATCTACTCCCTCTGTTCTGACTGTCAAGTTCACCTTTCGCAGAGCTAGTTTAGTTAACTAAAACTGTGGAAGATGCCACCTTTTCTTACCCTCTCTATACCTGGCAAGCTAAAATGGATCGAAGAGCGGTCTTGCAAACGATAGTTGGCAAATAAAAGTAAGTAGCTGGAGTATATGGCTGGGATGAGAAGGGGAGGGAGGGAAGATAGCCGAGGAGAGCACCAACGCGCTGTTATAGAATCATAGAATCATAGAATCCTTAAGGTTGGAAAAGACCTCTAAGATCATCGAGTCCAACCATCAACCCAGTACCCATGCCCACTAAACCATGTCCCGAAGCACCACATCCACACGTTTTTTGAACACCTCCAGGGATGGTGACTCCACCACTTCCCTGGGCAGCCTGTTCCAATGCCTGACTACCCTTTCAGTGAAAAAATTTTTCCTAATATCCAACCTAAACCTCCCCTGGCACAACTTGAGGYCATTTCCTCTCGTCCTATCACTTGTTACTTGGGAGAAGAGACCAACACCCGCCTCGCTCCAGCCTCCTTTCAGGTAGTTGTAGAGAGC
>JASVER010000011.1:14884035-15191283 GCA_030449065.1 Oceanodroma leucorhoa
CAGGCCTGTAGTTCCCCGGATCCTCCCTCCGGCCCTTCTTGTAGATGGGTGTCACATTGGCAAGCCTCCAGTCGTCCGGGACCTCCCCCGTTAAGCAGGACTGGTAATAAATGATGGAGAGCGGCTTGGCAAGCTCCTCTGCCAGCTCCCTCAGTACTCTCGGGTGGATCCCATCCAGCCCCATAGACTTGTGTATGTCCAGCTGGTGTAGCAGGTCATTAACCTCTTCCTCTTCGATTATGGGGGGTTTACTCTGCCCCCCATCCCCATCTTCCAGCTCAGGAGTTATGCCAACTCACGCCATGTTGTGAGGTGATACCTTGTGGCTGCCACTTGGATTTGACCTACATGCAACCCGCTGCCAAAAAACTGTGGTCCCATTTTTTCCCCTGTGCTATCCTCAGTTGTGCATTCCCATCACTTCCTTTCGGCCTGCAGTTGGGTAGGTATTTGCTGAGACTGACCACAGAACTGATCTGGCTGAAAATCATGCTGCTGTTGGGTTGAGTTTCAGTTCATTTCCCTCATCTATACTGGCAGAAGGAAGGTGATGGAAGCATACTCTTAGGGCAGGACTGTCCCTTCCAGCAGCAGCAGGCGCTTAGGTCAGCTTACAGCAGCTGTGGAAGCACACCCAGCAAGTCAAGAAGTGAATAAATAAATAAAACTGACTGCCGAGGTTTACAGTCAAGCTGGGAAAACTGTGAACATCAAGCAGGCAGTAGAAATGGTTGCAGTATTGTAATGTTTTTTTTAAACACTCTTCCATTTTGTATAATGGGCGCTCTTCTAGTTAGACAGCTGAGGGCATTTTCATACTTACATATGTATGAAATCTATTTTGACAGTGTATCTGACTACCTGGAAGCCTAATTTTATCTAAATTTATACCTGAGAAACCATATACTTTTAATGGGATAGCATCAATATAGTGAAAGTACACTCATTAACTCACTGTAGACCATGATGCTTGTTGGCACATCTTCTGCTAAAGAATTCCCTTCCGTCATTAGACAATAACCCACTCTGAGAGCATATATAAACTCACTGAAGTCTAGGGTGGTCTCTCCTAAATGTTGAACACACTGACCTGATAATTTTAATCTCACATCAGACTAATTACAAATTATTTAGTAAAGGCAATGAAGTTGGAATATGGTAAATTTTCTTAATGTGAGGAACGAATCAAGCTCACTGTTTTCACTTTGGGAATGTGGATAGCAAAGAGTACTGATGAAAGGTAATTCTAAAGTAGACTAATTAGGTTCTCACCACAAGTATAAACAACTAAATTGTTTCAGGGATATAAAATGGAATCTGTTTTATACTTCCTCATTGCATAGATTATGACACATTGATTGGAAAACAGTCAAATTTCATTGACAAAGCCAATACATCGATTTTTTTCTGTTGAGTTACTCGTTAAATTATACAGGAAAAAATGTTGTATTGGACTTTGCAGCCTGCTTCGCTTATCCTCATAGCTTGCTAACTTACATTACATAAGCTTAATCTATATATCTTTTGTTCATAGCTTAGTGAAATCAACAAACTAAATCAGTGGAGCATATTAATTATATACAAAGGTCTTTAGTCTCTAGGGAAGGAACAGAAATCTTCACTGAAACAGATTAATCCTCATCTAGTAGTCTATTTCTGTGGTCCTTTGCATGGGCAGAGTAAAGCGAAGCCAAAGCCCAAAGAGAAATGGGCTGTATGAATGCCTGGAACCATCTAACTAACTGCAACAGAATAATGTTCTTTCAGACAACTGAAAGAAAGAATCCACTAAGGGACATACAACACAAGATAAGCATTACCACCCCAAAACATTGACTCACATACCTTTTGCTTCACAAATATTTGAAGAAAGATAGCTGGAAGGTAATCCAATGTCAGTGGAACATTTAGACAAAAGATATAAAAGGAGACCACAGAAAGGAGAAACAGAAATCACTTATCACCTCTTTTTCTGATTATATTTTCAATGCTTCTGTAATACTGATTGTTCCTGACAGATATACAGATCAGCAGATGGTGGGAAACTGTTATTATTTTGCAGCAATAATCCACTATTTTACAGTTTGTCATCAACATTTTACAGTGTACTTTTTAGAAAAGGGGTTATTAAAAAAAAAAGCTTTATCACGTTATTGTCTCCTCCAGAATGTTTTACAAATAAATGTAACACTAGTAGGAATATTCAGTGGGATTCAGTCGACAAAATGTTCCTTCTTTTCCCCTTCGATATTTGAGAAGGTGAAGTGTTAGAAATATGTTGTCTCATTTTAATGAGGCAACACTTGTTATTTGGTAAATAAGCATACTGTCTGCTAAATGTTGACTGAAACCCAGACTAGGTTTTGAATTTGTACTAAAACCTGGAACCAAAAGAAACTACTTTGACCTGATTACCACATACATGTACACTACAAAACACCACTGTAAATATAGGGGGGTTTGCATGACAGTTCAGTACTCTATGCTAACTTAAACTGCAAGGACAATGGTACCGAGTGTTCCCTGAAATATCAGTAGTCCAATAGTCAACTGTTAAAAAAATGGCAAAACTCCCACTAACTCTAATGGAAGCCAGATCTGGCCTTTGTTTTGGGGTTTTTTTTGGTCTAAATAGGGAATAAACAAAGTTTCTTCAAAATGTAACTTTAATCATTACCTCAGTTGCACAGCCTCATTGCTCAAGCTCCAGTTTTAGCAGATATCTTGGCTAAATGTCAAACAATTCCGTCAGCTCTTTAAAGGCAAATATTAGACAGAGACTGCATCTGAAATAATTTCCCCAAGCACCATTCAATTAACCTACTTGGCTAAAAGGTGATGCAAAAATCAATATTTTGTAACAGATGCTTGTGTTTCAGACGAAACTAATCAATAGGCATCAGAGCAATTTCAATTAAAGACAAATACAGACAAAGTTAAAATACCAAGCAGTTTATGTACCAAATGTATTGCAACTTAAAATAGCTCTATTATTTTGGGCAGGATATTTCCCCAGTTACAATTTCAACACATCATTGCTTTTATTAAATTATTCATCACTTTTCTAAAATAAAAATAAAAATAATTACTGTCATTTTGGGAGAACTCACAAAACAGGTGCAAGTTCCCCCTGTTGGTGCTACAACAGCTGTTAGCTGCAACTATGCGCTAGGTTTCCTCTGAGTGTATCAATTTGAATAGACCTGAATATTTGGAATTTTTCTGTTTGTTTTTCACAAGCAGTTTTTGTCCCCCTATTCCTTCTAGCCTTGTACATACATAATGACATGGAAACAACAGGAGACCCAGCTCGGAGCCCAAAGGATAAATGTTAGCATCAGAAGGTGTGCTATTTTGTACCTAAAAATGACTCAAGGAGACATTAAACATGTCGGTGAAACAAATATAAACAAACATGGCTGCTTGAACAATAAGAAAAGTTTCTTAATCACAAGCCTTTTAACAGGAAGGGTTGTCAGTAATGAAGAGGAACTGTACAAAATGAGCTGATTCTTATTTGTGTTTTCCTTTATACTATAAATATACCCTCCAATCAAATTCACTAAAGACATAGGACATGCAGAAGCATTTCCAGTGAATTGTCTTGGTTCCATAAAATCATTGTCACACTTCTGGCCAGTGGCCTGGTTCTCTTTGGTTGTAATAACGATTTGCTCCCTGGCAAAGTGCATTAATAACTTACTTTCCACACTTAGCGGGGAGAAGAGAAACATTTTTCCAAATAGATAACCTCAATATGTTACATATGGGTTTCTTTGCATGCAAATTCTTTACCTTGGTAGGGCACTGTGAAGGCAACCCCCGCTCTATGCTTCCTTTAAAGTTGTCAGTGTAGAGGTGGGATAGCCATGGAGATTCTGGAGCTGTCAGATGCCAGTGTCACACGAAGGCTGCCACTCATCTGTGCTCCCCAGTGACAAAAGAGTAAGTCTGCCGTCTTTGCTAGTGAAGACTTGCATGGAGGAGACCATCTACTCTTCTTTTTCCCGAATATTCTCAGCCCTCCGCCAGACCAAAAGTAAAATGTAAGATCTGATTGTGAGTGCCCCCCTCCCTCCAATCATTTGAAGGAATATCCATTAAAAAACAGCAATGTTTTGTCCCAAAGATGAGAAGAAGGGCTTAAGAGCAAGCCCAGATGCAAGTTTCCTTTTTACCTCTACTCTTTTACAGGTTCTATTTATTTATGGAGACACAAAGCTAGGTCAGTGTATAACCTCTTATATAACAGCCTAATCTATTTTTCTATGGACAAGCTATAACTTTTGGAAGGGACCTCTTATAACAGAAACCACGTGAATCTTCCCGCAACATTTTTACTGCATTTACCAAATACTCAGTAGGATGAATTCTCATTCCCACTACAGTTATTAATAACAAACTCTGCATTGCTGCAGTGTAAGTACTGATTCACCAAAGAACACTAAATCTGATCATTAACTCCCATGACTGTACCAGTCTGCCAATGAGGGATATATTTAAAAAACATAGTAGTAAGTATGGGGGGAACACAAGCTGTGAGTGATTTATAAGAACATTTATGATTTTATCACCAAACAGACAAGAAAGGTAAATATTCAGAAAAAACAAGCCCTTAGACATTTTATAAATTGTTTTTCTGCATTCCTCCTTGTATCAAAGTGAGGAAAGAGATTATCATATTTAAAAATACTATTTCTCCATGTCACTGTTCTCTTGAGAAGAGGTTTAAGGATATGAAGATTCTCTTCAGAAAGAAGACGACCAAACCAACTGAGTCAGAAACATGAGGGATATCCTAGATGGCCTTTGGATTTATATTTCAAGATTATTTTGCAGGGATATTGAGAGATATTCTTTCCTTTTAGGTACTAAAACAGATCAGATAATAGGATGATTCAGGGTAGTGGTAATAGGCTGTAGAACCTTACACATTTAAACCTCCAGTCAAATCCAGCCAACTTATTCAGGGACCTAGGTGGCATTTATTATTGATCCTAGTTCAGTTCTCAGAAAGTAAACAATTTCCTCAATAAAGGTTCAGCCATTGTTGCACCTGGCACAGTGTCCCAATTAGGAAAATGAAGATACAGATAAGCTATCTATAAGTAAAACGCTCTCTCTGCTCCTGAACAACTTGAGAATATCTAAAAGACAAAGTACAGGAAAAGCGAGCATCTCCTGTAATCATGTTTTTAAAAATCGAGGTGAATATGCTTATAGAATTATAACAGGCTGTGTCCCCAAATTCTTATCTATTAATAATAACTGTAAATCCTCTCCCTATTATTTAAATTTCAACACATTAATACACCATTGTGCAAAAAATGGTTTCTTAAGGATCGAGAGCAGAGCATCCAAGAAACTGGCAGAAGTGCCATCAAAACAGCCAAGAATAAACCAACATGCCAATGCTCTGTTGATTTATTCCAGAGCGATGCACCTGGACCTGCCAGCTGTCATACATATTCCATCTGGAGCAACAGCTGTTTGCTCAATAGTTGTCATATTGTCTGACACAAACAATTGCTTGCTAAATTTGTCATCCGTGATTTTCTGTGGGGTTTGAAATACTGGAAAATGTTACATTTTGTTCCTGTCCTTAGGTTTTGAGCATTTTTTCTTACATAATGTGCAGGGTTCCCAAATGGGATTTTGTGCAGCTGTGCAACTCTAGTCAAAATTACAGGAACCGTAGCATCTCCAAAAAGGTCAAGTTCAAGGTGGTTCACTGTGAGCTAAGCACACCTAAGTAAGGGGAGGTGGAAAGTAATATTTAGCGGATCAAATTATGTGGCAGAGAAGATGAAAGGATCTGGTCAGATTGCCAGGCTAAGAACACAAGACTAACAAATACATGTTATACAAACTGTGGGGGAGGAGGGAGAGGGAAGTTCCAGATCATGGAAAGTATGGAAGATGTTACAATGGTCAGGGCTGGGGAGTGACCTTAGAGAGTCATAGCTGTGGGGAAAGAACAAATATGTTTACTAGAAATGTTATTAGGGAAGGTTTTGCATGAAGCAGTGGAATTTGAATACTAGATGAATGAAGCAGCACTTTATTACAGGGTTGAGCAACAGGGAGGACTGTGGTGTTGTTTCCTGCGAAGAAGATATTCAACAGGAAATGAAGCAACATTATGTGATAGGAGAATGCTTAGAAATGGAGAGGTAGACCTGAAAAACTTCTGAGCAGGGACAAGCTTTGAAGATGAGAGTTGATGAAATCACCATACAAATGCGCATAACAAGAAAATGTGGAAATTGAAGACAGTCGTGTAGTATCTCTGAAGAACTGAGATAACAGAAGTGTACCCATCAAAACAGATGTTTTATGAACTGTAAGAGATAAGCACCAGGAGTGAAGGTAATGAAAAAAGTAGATCAAGATGCATCCTGAAAAAATTGCTTTTAAAGTATATTCCAATGGGTAATAATAGAATCAGTAAAGCACGTAATGGATGGGAAATCTAGTTAGCAGAGATAGTACCTGCCAGACAATTATCCACCTAATTACTTCTTTGTAAGTACTGTTCGTGGCACAGGAGAATATGGCATGAGTGAATATATTCAGCATGTTAACTTAAACTGCTCACAACATACAACAAATCAACAGACACGAAAACTCTCTTCAAAAAACCTTTCCACCAACAGCATGCCCTATCAGAAGCATGTGTGTTTTATGAAACTCTAGGGCAGAGAGTGTATGCTACACAAGCAGAATAACCCTGTCCTTGAAAAGGCCCTGCTTTCCTCTCAGCTGTATGCATCCATGCCTTGCTGATGCCTCATAACAGACTTGCTTGCTTTTCTGGACTAAGCTAAAGATTAAAGAATACTATATAGACAATTTTTCAAATGATCCTTTTTGGATCAACAATGTGGACTTATCATAATAAGTCACCCATAGTGTTATTCCTCCAACAATGGGATCTGTTTAAACATCACTAAGCTCAAGGATTTTTAAAGGGGAATCTGTGGTGTAAAGGAACATGGTCAAAAATACACAGGAGATACCTGTCTCCATCATTCAGTTAAAGAAGGATAAGTCTTTTACTGAACTCAGGTTGACTGATGCCGATCTTCAAATTCACTGAATATAGAAAAGACAGAGAGATGGAAAGGCAAAGAAAACCCAGTGGTATTTTCATTGACACAATTGTTCCTCTACTCACCGACAGGTGCCACCCAAGGAACACCCTGCAGCGGTCTTCTCCACACCACGCGCTGGAGATGACGGCATCACCTATTTCCACACTCTGGTAATGATTTATGAGGTCAGACACGGGCTAAACATTCTTGAACTACCAAGCGGTATATGGTTTGTGACTGAGGTCAAACATCAGGGTAACATTTAGTCATCACATGTTGGAGTAAAGTCTAAAGGACAAAATTTGGTGCAATATATTTACTTTCTACCAATGGAGGAACTTTGGTTTCAAAGAGTAAGGAATGAAAAACTGGAAGAAATATTTGTAGATGTTATCTACCATAGTCATACATCCATATTTAGTTGTGGATAGAAGTGTGGCTTTCAGCTCTCTGGGCATTCATTTTTAATGTACTGATCACACCAAGACACTGATGAAACACTGGATAGTAGGTGTCAGAATTTCTTGTCCCAGAACTACCAAAACTTAGAGCACTTTTATTCACCTTAGATGGGGACCTGAAAACTTTCTTATTTGACAAAGCTTGTAAAACCTTTCAGACCGGGCTGGGACAGTGATAAGGGTTAAAAAAGCTTAGAGTACTGAGACAAACCAAAGCTGTTCTTATAAACTACATTTACAACTGGCAACCACCAGCTTAGCCAAGTACTCAGGCTTCCCAACACCAACTGCATACCTCTGCAAAACTAGTTATAGTAATTAACAGTAATAGAAATAATTTCATTCCAAGCGCAGCACACTATTACTGGGAGAGCAAAAGAACCAGCAGCCTCATGGAGTCCAACTGGGGCATCTGTTGCAATCTGGTAGATCTTTGATGAAATGATGGTGAGAACCTGCAAAAATTCAAACAGATAGACTCCTCTAGAAAGAGAAAGAGATGATACTTGTGTCTTTAGTGAAGATTCTTGCTCATTATTAAAACACCCATTCTTGAGATAGAAGGAGCAAAAGGAGAGGGAAGAAGAATATTTATGTAAAGGTCTGACAACATTGTAGAATATTTTTCCTTTTGGAATTTGGATTGTACAAAATGTTAGATATTTTCAAGAACATTATGGGGGAATGTTCTTGAATATCAAAATATTTTCTTAAGCTACCTAAAAGAGGCTTCACACAGCCCACACAGAGCTACAGCTTTTTAGTATACTAGGTCTCTGTCTAACATGCTAGCCATGAAAACAAAATAAAAAAGTATTACTGAAATTTGGAAATCATATTGTAATAAAGGATCTTCAAACACAGACAGTACCTTTGAGTGTCTTACAAATACAATTAATGCAAAAGTATAGGAAAATACTCAAAAAGTGAATTATTTTTATATTCACAGATATTTGGAATAAGATTGTGTGGCACTTAAGTACAGAATCAGAATAAATGCTTCCAAGTTCTTTTTCAGTTTCAAGTAGAAAGACAAGAAGGTAAAATGACAGTGATGTTATGCATCTTAGCACGCTCAACTGCCGAAAAAGAACAAAATATGCTTAAATTCACAATGATGGTAATAATTTAAAGTGGGCTCTGGAGAATGCAATAGCCTGATAGATGAATACAGAAAGAGAATTTTGGCAGTATTTACAGTAGATGCCCCAGACACTGAAGACTGTTGAGAACCAAGGAAATGTTGTCATTTTTCTGTGAAGGCTTCTATACACATTGAGTACATACTTCTATGTCTCCTGTCACAGAGAGTTCTGCAAAAAGAACATCTCTTCGTAGCAGCTTAACTCAGGTTACAATGCTAGCCTTTTGCTAGAATGAATCACACAGCCATTGTGCGCTGAGAGCAGCACTCACTGGTGCCCTGGTGTATTCAGCAATGTTCTATATTCAACCAAGACCGTGAGTATTAGTGTCGGTTGCTTTCTGGTTGGTCTCATTTGAGAAAGGAGACAGAAATGTGCACAAGGGACATGTTCTAATTGTTATTTTTAGCTAGATCTTTACAACCTTGAACAACTATCAAGAAAAAGAAGAAACCAGTGCCGTAAACAAACTCTGAACTAGAAAGGCAATTCTAATTCAGACAGTAGGGTCAGGAGACTGCAAAGGGTCTGTGAAGTAAAATGCATGGGGCTTCCTCAATTCCATTTCTGTATTGTCAGAGTATGTCTCCTGTTGCCATCCACCTGCCTGTAGGTACCATCTGCCTACTACTGTGAAAAATCTCAGTGTCAGTTGCTTTACGAGACTGTCTGACTTTTGAGACTGCACATATGCAGGTCAGAAATATTACAGCATCCTGAAGCAGGCAATGAGAAACTATAACTTCACTTATATCCCAGTGAAGACTTGAACTATAATGATAACCTGCTGGTTTACATGGAAGAAGGTTTAGAGGATAAGATCCTAGAAAGAGCAAAGTTCTGTTGATTCTCTCAGGTTACTTTAAATTGTTTTCTTATAGCAGCTTGTTGGGATTCTTTACAGCAATTATATGCTTGTATAAAATGGCAATAACCTTAAAAAAGTCTGACATGGACTACGTTAGCTTCCAGATAAATTTCTGTGACTTTTGCAGCCACAGACCCAAAGTCAACTGAGTTATACTGGTGTACCAGTGTGGACGTTTTATAGACCAGCAGTACAATTTAAAAGAAATTAAATTATTAAGGATTTTAGGCTTAGGGTAGGTGCATGTAATGTCTACTCATTTGAGAGTGGAATTTATAGACAAAATGTAATTTATTAACATGAACAACACTTCTATCTTCCTGCATAATGTTTTAGGACGTAGACRTAACAGTCAAGCTCTGAACAGGCGGTATATGAGCAATAAATTCTTCCGACCACCTCCCTCCCTCCACCCATTTTATTAGAAAAGAATTCACTAGTCCTATAGAAAAACAGGTGGATTACTTGTGGTCAAGTGGTGATGATACTTCAAAATAAATAATTTTAGTTAAGTTTTCAACCCTTAACCCCAAGTCTGTATACTACTTTTTTAACGTGTCTTAGACTAAAGTCATGGACGTAAGGATAGGCTATTTTTTGAAAATTCTAGCTGCAAAAGAGTTGTGAAAAAACTTAAACCCTTGAATAATAATAAATTTGCCATGTTTTGAACTTAGAATCATAGAATCATAGAATCATTAAGGTTGGAAAAGACCTCTAAGATCATTGTGTCCAACCGTCAACCCAGTACCCATGCCTTCACACACTTAATTTATTCAGTTGTATGAGAGGAGAATAGTAGAACGAGTGTAAAAAAGATTTGATCTCTCAGGTAATTCTGCTTTGAGAAACTGAGTAGCATATTTTCTCTGGTTAGAGAAGCTGCTCCTAAGCTGTTGACTTGTTTGGTAAAGAGTTCTTTGATCACAGAAAGCTGAGAGTATGTCTCCTGTTGCCATCCACCTGCCTGTAGGTACCATCTGCCTACTACTGTGAAAAATCTCAGTGTCAGTTGCTTTACGAGACTGTCTGCCTGTATCTGCATCCTCAAGCTGGCATGACTTCTCTGCAACGTGTGACACYGTACATATGCAGGTCAGAAATATTACAGCATCCTAAAGCAGGCAGAGGCCCTGAAATGGGACAGGTTTCCTTGCCACAACACTGGCAGCTATTCCAAATAAACTGACACTTATCTCTTGTTTGCACTGGTGGACATCCAGTCCCTGAAAACTCAGGCAACATGGCTGCTTCCTAACAGATGAGAGGGTATGAGTGCCTGGAAAGCAGGCATGTATAACAGGAGAAAATTTTAATTTGCATCCCTTAATAAAATATGCCTTTGTATTTTTAAGTCCAAACATGGAAGCTTGCATAGACAAAGCAATTGGGGCACAGGAAGAGAGAAAACATTCTGAGCAGTTACATTGTTGTAAATCCTGAAACCAAAGTAATTACTCACTGAGTTGGGAATTTAGCTCCTGGAGTACAGTCTATTTTTATTTATTCCCTAATGAGGATTAAAGTTAGTAGCCTCTGTACAATGATTAAGTTTCATGATGAACTTGGAAGGAAGATGGTAACACTAATGATGAGGACCAACCTGCTTTCTATGTCTACACCAGTGATTTGCAAAGGAATTTGCCCAGGTATTTGTCTCTCATCTCACAATTGTTTTCTACTTACCTCTTGGTATTTCAATTCTTGAGGCACTTTTGGAATGGAAACATAAGTTTCTTTCCAGATGAAAGGGATACAAAAAAGGAGATACACCCTTTTCACACTGTTCCGAGAGGGAATCCTCCCAGCAGTTACCCAGCCCACCATGTATGCATACAAGCTTCTCCACTTTGCAAAGACCTCTCAGCAGCATAGTACAAAAAATGAGATGTAATCTGCTTCTGCCTCTTGGTCTTTACTTGTCTTGTTAGTTTATCTGTCAGAACTGGGTTTTACATCTCTTCATTGATTCTTTTCACTTTCTTCTTTAGCTTTGGTGCTCTTTTTGTGCCCTGTCCTCCTGAGCTTGCCTTCTCATGGMAATTTCATGACTTAACCCCTTCTCTTCTTTTCAGCACCTCACCCTTCCCCCTTCATTCGCATATATTTCTCCATTTACATTTCTTCCTTCTTTTCAACATGTCTTTGCTAGTATCGCAGCCACAGTTCCCCAAAGGTACATCCTAGGAGCCAAACAATTTGGTTACATCGTGTTAGGAGACAGACAAGGGATTTTTAGCTATAAGGATTCTCAGGAGGCGATGGCTGACTGCTGGCTGCTGTTGGGTTTGATCAGAACACGCAGCACTGCCATGTTAAAAACGAAAATGGTAGTTCCAGAGATCCACCATGTCAGATGTGTCCATGTGACAATAAAAGAGATACGATCTTCAGAAGGAAGAAAACTATGAAATGCTTGCTCTCTCCAGCTGGCAGAGGAGAGATTGTGCTTGAACTTTTCATCTCTGGAATTGAGGACAGCAGCTTGGTAAGGTGATGTTGTAGTGCACCCATGCCCGACCAAGCTCCTGGCTTCACTGATGACTGCAATATGAGAATCAGGGAAGGTAAAAAAGATCATCCATGCCTGGGCACATGGATGGCTGGGGATGTGTTAAGAGCTACACGGTCCTCTGTTGGAATACATGGAAAGCAAGAAAGTAGGAGGAGGAGCAGCAACATCTCAGTTTTGTCAACATCTGCAAGAGGAAGCTCCTGCACTCCAGCCCTTGGCAGTGTTTGCTAGTATGGAGTCCGGCTGCCGAGATCACCAGTGTGGGACAAAATTTTGCCATAGAGGCCCAGACTGTAAAGAGAGCAATGGGGTTTTTGGGTGCTTTTGAAATTAAGTAGATAGCAAACTACTGTGTACAGATTCAGTTGCTCTAAGTCAGACAGCACCTAACACCAAATAACCTTTCGCACTAATCCTCAGCAGAAATATGAAGAAATTGGCAACAACTGTTTCAGCATAGTAATTCAATTACTATGAAAACCACAGTCACAGATTTTACTGAGGGAGAATCACTGGGAGGAGTACATGACATTGTCATATTGCAGGGCAGAACGCTAGGAGGGAGGATATCTTATTGCAAAGTGAAACGGTGAGGTAATGGTAACATTATTTTATGAACTGCATACACATCAATGACAACTTTAAGCTTAATGTACTGGAATGCCTTGAAATAACAGAAAAAGAATTCATCTGACCAGATAACAGGCACAGAACACTGTTAATGACAATGCCAGCAATAAAACCAACAGGAATTTTGTAGGCTTACATTGACCTGGGTTGCAGACCAACATTCTTTGTGTGTGTGTCAAACAGTTATTTATTTTTTCCTCCCCAAAAAGGTTAGTATAGGAAAATATAACATGTCAGATGGATCTACCATATGCCATTGTCTGCTAGTAATGAAGGCTCATGAAAATCAGGCCCAGATTGTGCTGTACGTTCTGTGAGAAAATAGGTCGGAAATTACTGAATGTACTTATAAAAGTAGTGCAATACAAATCAAAATASTAACAGTGTCCTGAGCACTCTGTTATTGTGCGAGCAAAGCATTCAGCCTTTGTACTTCCCAAGAGCAACACCCAGAAAATTGGTGTGACTCGGGAAAACAGAGGTGTGGCCAGAACCACGTCTAGTATGAAATGATGATGTTGACAATCACACGGTTTGTTATTTTGCCCTTTAATAAACTCTTCGGCATGGTAAGTGAATGCACTATTCGTCAGTGCAATACAGAGAAGTTCTGCTAAAAACAGTAACTACGATTTAGCAGTTCCTGTCAACCAGTACTGTTTGGGGTTGTAAAAGATCATGGCAAGGGTCAGTCCTGACAAACCCCAGAAGCATTACTAAATGACGAGCACCTCAAGCAGGGTTGTTACTGAAGTTCATTATGTGATGTCACGCTATTAAGAATGTTGCCACTGATTTCTGCAGGAGCCTGTTGGGTCTAAAGCCATCCTAGGATCTCCGCTGTCTGTTATCTGACCCCAGCACTGGCCCAGCTGTTACAAAACTTAACATTCATTCAGTATGTATTTTACTCACCTCATTTGTGTGGCATTGAGCTACAGATCAGTCTTTGCTCAGCTTTTCGCATTGCAGATATTTTGTTTTACAGGCCTTTCACAGCATCTGCTCCTCCACCTCCAGTCAACCTTGACAAAGCCCACCCGCCATCTTCCAGCCGCCTTCAGCTGTGCTCAGGAGGCAGCACCACATCACTTTTTATCACAGTACTGTGTCTCATTATCTTTTTACTATCAAGAGTGTTTCTTTTTTTTATTTTATTTTATTTTTTCCCCAGCATGCACTATTTCTCTTGGACTTTTCAAGGGTTTGATTTTGTAAAATACTGAGAACTTTCAATTCCCATTGGCTTCTGTGGAACATAAAGTTGTCAGCACTCTGTGGGACAGACCCATTAAGTTTACATAGGCTTTGCACCTGCAAACCCTCAATGAGTTTAAGTTGTTACACTGTCAGGATGTGCTCTTCTTTAGGCATTTCAGGTGTACATTTTGACAGCAAATGTTTTAATGGAACTATTTTAAAAGTTCTCCTCGTTTATTTTGTTTTCTTTCCTTTTTGTGTGTTAACTTCTTAGACTTCTGAGTTTCTGTGCTTTCTCAAAATACATCTGCTGTATTTTATCTTTTGAAATGTTTCCTGTAATGCCATCTTCACTCCACTTTGCCCAAATAATGTCTTTTCAAATTTCTCCGCGTTCACAAACACAAGTGCTTTTGCATACTACAATGCTGTTCAAGCAGTGCTTTCATTCAAGTGGAGGAAGAGCTATAGCTCGACTCTCCTGTTATAAAGCATTTAGAATTTTAAGAAGCAACAGAGACATCGGGCTGATGTTTCCTATGTCCTCAGCCTCAGCCCAAGGGTAAAATAAAATGTGAGAAGATTTGGAGAAGTTTCATATTGCTGCTTTTTAGATTTTCGGGACCTGAAAACTAAATTGTGTTTTCATCATTAAAGAATACTTTTGATGTTTTCCTTGACCACAACTGACTCAAAAATAGCTTCACTGTTGGATTTCCTTTTCCTTTGAATCTATGTATCAATTAAGGAAGTTGTAATTCTTGATAAATAAGCACGCAGGCCAAAGAGTAACCAGTGCTACTCATTGTTTAGGGAAATAATTTGGCATTTAATGAGTTCTTTATGGCAGCTGAAGAGGAAAGTAATTAACAATTCATGTTGGGAGGGCCCCTGGCACTTCCTTCTAGCAAGCACAGTAGTTGTGTTTTTTTATAATACAATCTTGCATATTTGCTAAATCATATGTGTTCATGTTACCCTGGCTTTTGTTAGATGAACAAATTAAATCCATATGTAAACCCAAACAATTAGAAAACAACTAAAATGCTATATATGAAATGCTGATTTGGTACTGTCTAGCTCGCAGAATGCTCTCATGAGCAATAGTTTAAGGATAAAGAGAACTCTGAAAGAGGAATTATATCAAAAACTGAAATTAGTTAGGGATTCTTCCATTCATCACCATGAATCCAATCAGGAATTACTGACACTGGAGGAAAAATTATATGCTTAGCGGAGAGTCTTCTGTGTTTTTTATTGTTGACTTTTTATTATYGTTCCTATTCTCCCAGGTTTGGAAAAATAGTAATTGAAACAAAGTCTAGACCTGGAAATTTAGCCTTCCATTGATTTATAGTCTAGAAAAAATAGAGGAGGTAAAAAGCAGAAAACAGACAAATAAAGACTGAAATGTCATGTTAAATCCAGCATATACTAATACACTTTCTTAACCTTCTTAATTTGGTTAAACTGATTCTAAAATAATTTTGATTTGCTGTGTAAACCTGTTTCTAGCAGAAAAATAATTCCAAAGAATGGCGCTCAACATTTTTCAGAATGGTTGTTATATCAAGGCTCAGAAGATTCTCTGAGAATAACAATGCTGTACAACCGCTGGGCATTGTGTTTCCCAAGCTTGTAGTTAACTACTGACATTTTCAGATAAATGAATGCTCAAAATTTTTCTTTCTCGTGTTTTTATAGATCTAATGTATCTGAATAAATCCAACTAAACGTTCCACTGTCTAAACCTCTAGGTAACATCTAGATAAAAAGAGTGTAAATCAAATCAGTGGCATGCCAGGAGAGGACCAAATGAAAAAAAGGCTGTACATTTGTTTTCTATAATCTCTTTTTTTTCTTATTGCTAATCTTATGAACTAATAGGCAAGAAGGCATTTAGTGACTGGACACAGCAGAAACAGCACGGTAACACGAGGGAGGGGTGCATCACTCCCTGCCTGATAGGTGTGAGCTCAGTACCCATGTGAAAGCAGACAATGCAGGCTCCAACACAGGCTCTTCCTTTCCTGCCAGAGGGGACTGGAAGTGATCTGAAGTGCAAAAAGAGACAGAAACCACTGACTTCAGTGGAATGTGAGGCATGCTTTCTCCTTTGTTTTCCAGCATGTTTGACTATTAAAAGAAAACTTTGTCTCTAGCTTTGAATCCTTCCAACTATAACATTGGCCAAAGCTAAAAGGTGCTGAGCACTTTCTGGGAAGGTGCAGAGCTCCATTAACTCCCATTAAGGCAGTGTAATAATAAAGGGACAGCCTTCTGACACTGAAGCTTTCGAACTGTAATGTTTCTGTGTAATAAAACTGCCCTGCTGGTACTAAATCTAATCAGTACCACGTGCCCCATCTCTCATGTAAGCATGTTTTGGAGAATACTTTCTACAATAGCTCATCTGTGGATTCAACCACAAATGAAATGTCTTGCTTATGTTGCACTCCCTTTCCTGCCTGCCTGCACAGAATAAAATGAACTGTTTCTTCAGTTATCAGGCAGCCTGTCTCTCTCTCTTCTTTGGTCTGAACATATTCAGCAACCCTCCAGGGTTATTGTATTTCTAAATTCCCTATATGCACATATATGCATACACATGCAAATGTAAGTATATCATGATAGTTTCCTGTTGCCATGCAGATTGGAAACAAATATGGGATACTTCTGACTTAAAAAGCCTTTATGGAGCATTCTATCACTGAAAAGCTATTGGTTCTAATATATACATATCTGAAGTCAACGGAGCCATATGAATTGCTAAGTAATTTCAGCAACAAAAATACTATCTTTCCAGCCAGACCTTAAATCTTGTAAAAATATGAAAATTAAAATTTTTAAAATTAAAAACTATCTAGCTGTTTTCTTACTTATACACTCCCACTATCGACTAAGTCACCTAGCCATTCACCAACATCTCTGAGGAAGCTTTCTATCCATAGCTAGAGCTTATTACCATTCCTTAGGAAAAATGTTTTGGAAAAAAGGATTTTTATCCTCCGTGTTAAAGGCTTGCAGGTTCTCCTTTTATTTATTCTCTCACTTTTTATTTCATGGATTCCTGGGAAAAAACAGGCTTTTCTGACCCTTTCTTATTGGTCTCTTCATATAATTTCCTGTGCTGAAATTCTCTGTGTTCCTTACACTGTATATAGCGAGGTTCCCTAATTCTTGGTTACTTGGGAGAACAAAAGACTGAATGGTTCCTTGTGAATTTGTGGTAGTATTACCACTAGGCTGCTAGCCCAGCTCTCAATACCTCGCATTGCTAAAATGAGTCAGATTTTGATATGAACCGCTGTTTCATTTTCTTAATTGAAATTTGAACAGGCTTCTGGTATGCTTCTCCAGTATACTTTGAAAAAAGTCACATACTAGTTTGGTTTTAATTCTTAGAGAGCTCACTAGCATTTCGAGGTTACTCTGCTGTTGTTTACATGGTGTCATTCCTGAATGGTAGAGGAGGACCCTCAGACTTGACACAGGAAATCATTAAAATTCCTGGTATTCCTGAAGCAAGCTTACGCACACTTCCTTCCTCTTTCCACCTCCCTTGCACAAAGCTGTAAAAAGCCAGCTACAACACTTAACAAACTTCTGCCATGAGATGGACTATTCTATGTGATCGATCAAAAGTGCATTTTTTTAAGTCAACCATATAGCATATGTGAATTAATGAAAAACAAATGGAACGCATTTGTCATCTCCTCAACAATATTTTGTTGTCCTTAAAAGCTTTCTGAGGAACTAAAAATATTTCACTAGCATTAATCAGTTAATCCTCATAACCCACTTGTGAGTTACTGTCCCATTTTAAAGTTGAGGAAATAAAGGCAAAGAGATCAAATGTCTCCTTTACAGTCACAACAGAAATAGTAATGTTTGTATTTCAGCAATATGCAGAGGCTGCATCTGAGATTTATGCCTTAGGGGATGCACAAACGAACACAGTTTCCAATCCCACAGAACTTAAAATTCTAAATGAAGACAAATAAGAGGTTATGATGGAAATGGAGGCACAGAGGGGCAAAGTGACTTTCCTATAGTTACAAAGAAATCCAGATCTCTGATGCCACACTGAGATAAACACAGTATAAATGTCAAACCTCCTTGCTAGATAAAGTCCAGACATGTAATTCCATGTAATGCCCTGTTCTTCCCCCCATCAACCTTTTCTCATTCTTCCTTTTTTTATATGGTCTTAATCTCGTATGTTATTACAAATGTTTTCTGGTACCTAGATATAGTCTTGGATGGAAAACAAAGCTTTAGCTTTCTCAGAGAGGAGAGCCACATTCTCCTGTATAAGAGATATATAATCAGCCAGAAGAACATGACCCTCCCTTTAGCTCTTGAAGCTGCAAATACTTTATAACATATGTCCCATCAATGTTTTGGCAGAGCTATCCCAGTAATGATTGTAGGGAAGCAATAAATTGGGCAACACCTATTATAAAACTTATGTGCAAGTCCACAAGAAGATATATTAAATGTTTGCATTTTTCCTATTCCTTTTATTTCAGTTAGCAATATATAAAGACTGCATATGTCCCTCTCAAATAAAACCAACAAGTCAAGTTTATAAACAATTGAGATAGTTAACGGCAAGATGAAGTCCAACAGGAAATTATCAGGATTATTAAGATGTTCTTTAAAATTTTTTACAGTTTAATTCACTTCAGGATTTACATGAAAGGTGACATTATATAACAAGTTTCGGGGTGTGTTATTGGGCATACTTGATTACCAAGAGTCAAAATCCTAATGAAAATCATATTGCACAAAGCATGAACACTGTGGAGTAACCCTCTGGTACTATGAGACCTACTGTGGCTTAGCCACATTCATGGGAGAGCAAGAACTTTCTGCCATATTCCTTCTCCTCATTCCCCAGTCAGACAAAAAATGCACAGAAGCAGACAGCAGGTCAATCCTTGGTTCTACTCATGACTAGAACATTAGTAAGACTGTGTGAGTTCAAGTAAAATGTGAAATAAATGCATTTTTTTCAAAATTGCAATCTTTGAAAGGGAGCAAAAGACTGTTGTCTCTTCCATAGGTTGTCTCTTCCACGGGCTGCTCCTAAGAATGGCTCAGAAAGAAGTCTTCTGATAGCTGTAAAAGATTATACCTTGTCGGGTTTGACCTAGGGTTTATATTGACTATTTAATACCTGAATATTTGAATGTCTCCTTATAAAGATTAAAAATAAGAGTTTTCTTACTGTGATATTAAAAATAAAGCAAAGTTTACCTCCTCCTTCACCTAGATAAAAAAATGCTATTTTTTTTCTATAAGAGAAGTGTTTTTATACAAGGGCTAAGTCTTGTTAAATTGGGTCTAAAGCAATTAACCTATTTCTTACTGTCAGATTTAAATGCAATTTGACCTAATTGAAGACTAAAACCTGTGGTACACCTGTCCGAATTACCTTTTTGTATTGAGCCTGAAAAAACATCACAGCTGAAATAGGCTGTGCACAGAGGAATTAAACAAACTCAAATGAGGGGCTGCTACGCTTTTGGATAAACGTTTTGGAGGCTAAGTATTTCCAGGAGATAAAGAGAAATTATGTTGATTTCAGTATGCATAGAATGGGTCTGTTCTAACCTCTCCCCAGGTAACTGTCAATGAAATTACTCCATATATACATCAGTATTAGTTACAAGTGAAACAAGTCATCTAATTTTAAGAAATGATCCAGAATCTAAAGAGAACACAGAGAGAAGCTGTATTTTAATAGCTTCCAATCCACTGATTTCCAAGGGTTTCAGGCAACTGCACTAACATAGAGGTCTTGTTCTCTCTACCATTTGTTTATCACTCTCTGTTATGAAAACATAGAAACATATTTGGAACGCAACTAGATGCTCCTGTGAACTGAACTAGCGTGACCAGGAATTCCATGTTATATAGTTCATCCCTTTTTTCAGTCTAGGGTAAATCATACCATCAGAAATTCAGCGTGTAATTTGTGTTGTGTTTTAGTTTAAAAAAAGAATTTTGAAAAATCCTTTCTTTTTAAAGACATAGCTTGTTCAGCATTTAAGCTAAATAATCAGGACATATATATATGTATGTATAAGACAAAATGTTACACCTATAAACAACTCAAAGATCTTTTCTATACTACATCTATTACGTATTTGAGCTTGTTTGGAGACTGCCCAGATATGTCCCCTTTCTATTTCAGAGTCCTGCCCTAAATTACAGACAACCAAAAGTGGTAGGCAGTCTGAGTATTTCCAAAAAAAAGTTATAAATACTTTGTAGCAGCTTGTTAGAGCAGAAGAAAGCACTTGACTGGACCAAGGTCTGTGGCATTTGTCATTCTGGTAGGGCTTGTTTTGTCTACACTGGAGACTGCATGGCATGATTGAATAGTTTGGTTTCTACCTCTTTTGCCTGAAAAATGACCAGCAACCAGGACTATCACATTTTGACAGATGGAAAACAACTGTTCAGCTGATTCTGTAAGAATTTACAGTTTTCTTTTTGTTTTAGTGGATGCTCGACAATATGCTTCTACCTCTGCTGTATATAAAGCGTCCTTCACATTGTAACAGGTAGGAGCAGGGTAGAAGAGAGACATTTTGAGATTTGACTTAGCTCACGTATTACTGACCTACCGCCTAACTGTACAAAGGGAGCCTATGACCCCATAAATTCTGCAAGCTGTAAAAGGCCACAGCTATGTCAACTGATTCATTTCTCTGTTACTGGAAAACTGACTTTGCTACAGTAACACACTGTACTTTAAAGGTCACAGTGAACAGGGCTCTGATAAATCAGGCTTGACAACCACATAGTGGGTCCATGATAACAAAACAAGAAGYTTTAAAATAAGTAAACAATAAAGTAGGTAGAACAGCCAGAATTCTATTTTAGCCTGATTAGAACAGAAAAAACGCAAGTAGGAAAGCAGCACATTTTCTGCTGTCTGGGACATTTTTCAGGTGCCCATCACATTATTAATTCCAGGAGGGAAGGAATCTCATACAATTCTTTATCCCATATACTTACTACTAGATACATGTAGACAATCTGCTCGTTTTTTCAGGAAAAAAAAATTTATTTTTTCCTAAAAAGAAATTATGCTTCAAACTTCCTGCCTATAATCGTAACTGCAGTTGTCACCTGTTGTAAGCCTGAAAATAGAATGATGAGATCAAATACATTAAAATAAAATTTAAAATACCAGATCTTCTGGAATAACAAAGCAATGTTTGATAGACGACCAAGTTTGCAAGTGAGAGAGTTTGGCAAGAATATGCTTCTGGCTTTCACAGAGAGCCAATAAACGAGTGTTTTACTCTCAAAATACACTAAATTGAGTATAGTGTTGTTGATTATTGCTTTCTGTGTATTTTAAGCATGCATAGACTCACACTTAATTTATATAATCCAGCTTCATCCACATACTCAATTTGCTTATTTGTCTCAGCAGTCAGAAAGGAACATACTGCATCCACAAGGGCTTGCTCAAACTTTCAAGTTTCTTATCTAAGTTCAAGCATAAGAGTTTCATTAAAAAAATACAACCCATATATTGAAAGTCCTGCCTTTGTGGAGCATTCTGTTTTCTTTTAGGTTGATTTTATTCTTATACCACCATTGTAAAATAAGTCTAAATACTGGACACCCTTAATTATAATTAATTTAGCAGGAAGATACAGGTATTCAGCATTAACCAGGATCTTTGCAGCTAAAGAATAACATCTGTTTATCAAACCACCCATGCTATAATCCTAACTACCCATATGATTGAAATACTGTGATGTTTTGGTTTTGACTAAATGTATATTTTGTTTTTTATCTCAAGCTTTAGCCTGGAATTAACTTACCTTGTACCTCAAGTTATTGCAGACTATAGACCTAAAGAAACAACATCAGAGTCTCTTTGAGCTACTGTAACAATCCCAACAGTGCTAAATCCAACTAATTAAATTGGGATTATGTTTGTTTTCCATCATCACACAGCATTCACAGTGTGATAAATTACTTTACTGGAAAAAACTTGTGTCTCTAGATATGTCTATTTTGTAAAGTAAGGTACACTGCAGAGATTCATGAGCTATTGCTACCTTGAACTAGTATTTTTAGATGGCATGACACACTGCCAGTACAGATTCYAGCTTAGGTACAAAAAACCAAGTAACTGTGTTTATTATTTGCTTTGAATACTTTTGAAATAATTAGATTTTTAATTAAAAATAAGAACAGGATGCCAAAATACTCCGTGTGTAATGGTGCCTAAAAATTAGATTCTATTACATGAATGGAGAAAAAAAACATGTTTCAGGATGGCTGCTGCATTTTTTTTCCATAAAGAAGAGCTTACATAAAAGATATATGACCAAGTAGACAGGTCAGAAGAATGTCAACTGATCCACTGTAGAGAAGCTTGTCAAAAACTGTAAATAATTCTGCTTTGGCATCACAAACAAAGCGCTTCATACAGACTGGAATGCTTGGTTAATTGCATGTGGCTTTTTCGTTGATGTGATATGAAAACTCCCAAGGCAACTTCTAAATTTTATCTAAGACTTCCTTTTCCTCATTTAAAGTTGAATGATTTCCTTCTTTGGTTTTATCAATGGGCCAGAAAGGCTGATAAGATTGCTTCCTTCCTCTGTTAGATATGTTTGGACTTCTGCCATTCCGTCTTGAAAAGTAATACGTTTGCTTTCCTGTCCTGTGTAGAAGCAACAAGTGGGAGGCAACCAGCTTCATTCATAAAATGTAGCTGGAAGATTAACGTAAGCAATAGAAAATCAAACTAAGAGAAAGGTTTGCATTTGAGCTACTCAAATTCTCAGCCATTGCACCTCAAATAACCTACTGCTATAAGAACAACTGCAAGAGTACCATGAAGCAAATCTCTTCTCAGAAGACTGCCTGACTGTGAACTACTGTGAACTCCCTTCATGAGGGAGGTGGTAAGGGTCCTAAACTCCTCCTGCCTCTCCCTTATTATTCCACTCTTCCCTCCTCTTCCCCATTACATGCTTTTGGTACAGAGCTCTATTCTTATCAGTTCTTTGCACACCAGAATGAAGTAGGTGTGAGGGAGATGAAAGCATGACCTCATTTAATCCTGCACTGTACCTCTCCTGTGAAGGAGAATTTCTAGGGCTGCAGCCAAGTGATTCTGCACTTTTGTGGCAAAATGGGAAAGCTCTTTCCCTTCCTACTTCATCCCCACAGCAGGAAGAATAATTTTGGACTTAACAGAATTTTCAGTATTTATCGTACATGCTCTTGCATCCCATATTGGATTTCAGCCCAACATGTGAATGAGCGCAACAGCTACAGGGAGCTTGATACAGCTCTTGTATATAAATGTTAAGAGGCGTGAATCATTAAAGTTATCTATTTCCTGAACACAAGCACAAAGGCAGCAGCTGTTTTTACAAGATAAACAATATCACATCCTCCTGGACCTAAAAGAATGAATCAGTCCTGAACTGCTATATATTGCTTTAAATAAAATAGACCCCCATCAATTAATATAAATAAAGTTCCCATAGCTTTTTTTTGTGTCAGTTTGAGCCATGTTTAATTTGTGAGACAGTCTTCTAATATAATTAGCCTCAGTCTGAGGTAGCATTCTCATTTCTTTGCCAAAAACACCTTCTGCAGCTCTTAATGCACTCTGAATTTCATGTTTCCTCTCCAGAAATGGATGTATTTCATTGAGGAATGATCTCTCTTCACACGGGCATGACACAGTCCCTTATTGCATCATAGTTCATCAGCCTGGAACACAAGGGTGATACAATAGGGCTTTTTCACTGCCTTTCTCCTTTGGATATCTCAGCTTCAGTTGCAGCAGCATCAGTGAAGCCATTAGTTGGTGCTGGCTACCCACCCTGAGACACGTGCCCAACTTGGCAGCTACTTCGTGCAGCTTACTATGCACCTTCCTCAGGATGAAATAACCCCAAGGTCCCAGCCCAGCCCCTCCTACGTTCCTGTTGGTACATTCTCCCCTTTCTCCTTTAAGTTCTCTTAAATTTTTGTACCAGTCTCCAGCCTCCTTGTTCTTACCATTTTCCAGTCCTCTACTTCTCTTTTCCTCTCCCCAGATACTTCATTTTCCTTCATGTCCACCTCCATGCATCCTCTGAATTCTTTCTTAGCTAAATTTGGATCAAAGCACAGTGTATGCAGAGCACTTCAGATGCTTTCCTTATGAGGCTGTGCTAGAACTACCATTATATCCTTTGTGGTTACTCACCATCCCTGCTCCAGCAAATACTGAGATACTGCAGAGCTCTGGGCATATCTTTGATTGTCCTAGAAAACCTGTGACATGTTTCCTGCCCAGAAAACTATTGTGAGAAGGGTGGAATAGGCTGCCTATGCCTATGTCATATTGCACAAGAAATTCTTTTCATGCAATGGCTTTTTCTTAGGGGTAGTATCTGCATGATAATACAAATACAATATAAAAAATTAACCAGGTTACTTTCAAAGAAAAATACACACATATATAAGTATTTATATACATATATATACATATACACATATACATAAGTACTTATATAGAAGCGGATTCATTATTTGTTTTTTTAATTTCTTAAATTCTATAAAAGCCTAAGCAAACAAATCCTATGCTCCCAAGCTTCAGAAAAACAGTGCCATCCATTCAACTGCTGAGAGCGGCAGTTGCAAGAATATGGAACAAATTAAATTCCTAAATTATGATACGGTTAAGTTGAATATGGCTTGGAAAAACTGCACTTCTAGTGAAAACCAACCTCTTGAGGAAATTTAAGAGGTGAAGTCATAATGTGGGCTACTCACTGCCAGAAGAAAACAATATCATCCCATGCTGAAATGCTGGTTGACCTGGCAGTAATCTGAATATTGGGGGTATTAAAAGTATGATTCTTCGAAAGATTTTAATTTTCAGATTCATGAAAAGCTGAGTTTTAACTCTAAAATCTGAATCTTGTACCTTTACCACAGCAAAAAGCAATGCAAACAGGGTAAGAGAAGCAACACATCAAGAAATCTTGCAAAATAATTTGGTTTAATTTTCCGTGACATAAAAATATGTGGTCTAGTGTTCTGGGTACAGTAGCAAAAGCCAGGAATTTCATATTTCCAATCCTGCCTGGATCAATCAATGGCCTTAAGAAAGCTCTGTTGACCTATCTGCCTTAATTTTTCAGAGTGGAGAAAGTTCAGTAAGAAGCAATGATAATAATCTAATCAAATTTTTACTACAAAAGAAGAGATCTATAACTTTCAAGTGGGACAGAAAGATTTCCACAAATTGGTCCATTAAGGAATGATACCAAAAGAGTACAGAATAAAACATTTGCTTCTCTTGTGGATAGCAGCAAAAGTTGGACCTTTGCGGAAAAGGCCTAAAAAATGTAGCATAGACTAAATAAACACAGGTTCTACCGAAACAGAAAAATGTTCTATAGGAATGTTACTTGCTTTTCTTTGGAAATTTTAGAAGTTTATAGAATAAATATCCATTTCCGTCTATATTGATTATTATTATAATTATTATGATCTGATATTTATTGATAGCTTGTAATTTTCTATTAGAACTGGAAAGACATCTTTTAAAGAAATAATCAAACTTCCATGCCTGAAGCTGTATATTTCTTGTTGTTTAGACTTTACACTAAAATTTTACCTAGCAAGTTCTTTGCCCTTGCTTTTATACTTGGCAACTTAAATGTAACGAACAGTAAATATATAGATTATAGAAGATGAATGAACATCACTGTATGTTTGAAACTGACTCTTGATCTTACAGCATTAGGAGACATTTTTTTGGTTTTGTTTTGCTCCTGTGTATTACAAAGTTGTCACCTCACAGGATGTTATTTTGACACCAATTCTAAACGTATGCACAATCCCAACAGTCAGCACTTCTGAGAAAGATGATGTAGCATTCTCTGCTCCTTCCAACTCCACATAGTATCTGCTCATCTATCAGTTAGTACCTGCGTTTTTTGAAAGACACTGCTGTTAGGCATCAGAGACAGTCTTCATACGAGTCATAGCTGCGTGAATTCAGTGGCAGAAGGATAATGCAGATCGCAGCTGGATAAATGCAAATTTATATACTTTCAAAAATATAGATTTAGAAAGTTAACCTTATACCACTCCTTAATGTATATATTCTGCCACATTCATTTAATCAAACATTAAATCAAACATGAAATCAAGCCCGTTAGATTGCCTCTGCTTTTATGAAGTTAGCCAGCATTTTAACATTGTACTGTATGGGAACGAGATCAGACCCCTGATAAAAGTTATGAAACTGAAGAAACTTAGCTCAAAAGCAAGTTCATTAGATTCTCTGAACCTAGGGTTTTCTTTCCTCAAAATACATCCTCATTCCTCCTGTTACCTTTTAATGCAACTTATGATATGCCTTATCTCAAATAGCATCTAAAATTGTAAATGGACTCCTAGATGCCCTTGTATCATTCGCCTCTCTTTGCTAGAAACTTCTTGATAATTCAGTTCTTTTCAAAAACTTAACTGTGTATACTGGGACCATTCTCCTCATTTCTGGAAGCCCTGCTTAGAGCTGAAAGCTACAGAAGACCCACACAGCTCCAAATGAACTGGACATGTTGCCTTTCCAGCCACGTTGGCTAGGAATGTATGGCATTCCCAGTCTCAGAAGCATAAATGTAAAAGTTGGAAAACGGAACAATCAAACACATCAGAAATTGCTTATTTAATGATTTCCATCTGTATGCAGCTTGAAAACCTGTGGAGGCTGTGATCTTCCGTAACTTAAAATTATGCAAGAAAATTTACACATTTCCACCACAAAAATTCTTAGTCTGCTGTTTGATAATTCTTTAAGCATTTGCCATTCCAAGTGTGTATTTTGAGTGGTGTTCTCAGAAACTTAGGTCAGTGGACAGGTTTTTGTTCCTTTGTTGACAAATCACAGATAGGTAATTATAGTATGTAAGTATGGAAAATTGATTTTACAAGTGCTGGGATTTTTTTTTAAGTATTCTTCCAATTCCAACCAGTCCTTTGCATCCACTCACCCACATCCTCCTCAAGTATTTCTGTGCTCTTAGAATATCCTCTAAAATTTCAAAAAGTCAGTAAAAGTAACACAATCACCCTCCTCCTTTAAATCAATCTCTCCTCTTTTCTGTTACAATGCAAACATTTTCAAACAATGATGGATAGAGAGAAGTTAGGCTAAGACATTTTCTTGGTTTTATGCCTTATTGCCCTGCTCTTATCCTGTATGTACCCTGACTGTGAACAGCAGTTTTTTGAGTTTCTTTGAATATCTTGTACTCATTTTTATTTCCAAGTGTTAGTGAGACAGTATTGTTTTAATGTTATTTGAATTGTGATAGTATCTAGAAACTTCAGCTACACATACTGTGACATCTGCTGTACAAAGTAATAAACGATAGTCCCTGATAATTTTGGAAAGAAGCAGTCATTTGCTCTGCTAAGGCATAATGGTCCCCTTCCTTGTATTTCCAATACACTTTGTTCATCAGTTCCTGAATGTTCCAAGTGATTTCGTTTCCAGCACTTACTCTGGGAGACTATTTCACAATCTAATAGGTCTCTCTGTCACAAAGTTCTTCCTGCTATTCAACCTACGTTTTCCGTTTCCTTTTTAAAGCGCAATGTTTCTGTTTGTATTGCCCAATACATCTCTTAGGACGGAACCCCTGTTAAGGGCCACAGTGGGGTTTTGATGGCTGGGTTCTTTCACATTTGGGATCACTTTACAGAAAGTAATATGCTCATCATAATTTTCTCATTGTATATGTTAAAGTATAAACTGAATAAACATCTATAACAAGCCATCGGGATGCTCAGCAACAGAAGAGTATCAGCTTGTACTTACATAGAGAGTAAAACTTCTTTATCCTTTATCTTTAATATTTTCTTCATATACTATCCTGTTTGCCACTGGACTGCTTTTGCTGTCATCATTCTTGCATCATTTTTTGCTGACCACCCTACTGTGCAAATTCTACAATATTTTGACACTTAGTCAAAAATGTTCAACCTGTGTTATCTTTCCTTTTTCCACTTCAGGTAACATTAAGTGAATTTATTTTTGGTTTATAATTTGGGAGAAGATGGAGACAATCTGGACCTTTGCCTGTGTTCAGACTAGATCAAAGCCTTTAAACACCTAGCTCTTAAGTTAGATTCTTCTTTAATACAGGAGAAAAAAAGAGATTTGCTTTTGAACTTGAGTTACAACATTTTTGGTAATTTGACATGGCTGTGTCACAGCTTCACAACTGTGAAGCTCTGAATGTCCGAAGAGAAATTAAGAGCGTTGTATTTAATGCCTCAGTTTTTAGATTACCATTTTTTTTAATTAGGTGGCACAGGGAAAACTAAAACATTCCTTTATTTGTAGGCTGGGCATACATACAGTTTTTAACTCTATGTTTTTCCTAATCCTTGAAGAGCCTTTACAGATACAGTCTGACTTTAGATTTAAAGCACTAAATTAATCCCTGGACCAAATCTACTGACAAATATCATTCTCCATGAAACAAACATTCAACCCCCCAAACTTTAAAAGAAGATGTGCCAGGTCTGAATAATTTAATGTATTTAGTAAGACTATAATCCTAGTGATCTCACTTTTAAAAACTTACTCCTTTCTAGTTGATAAATCTAAACCACAGCAGATGGAATCATTATTCTATGGTCTATGTATGTCTATTGGTCACTGCATTCTTCAGGCAGAAGAAATCCTGCTTGCGATTAGAGTGAAAGCACAGCGGCTGCCAAACATCTGTGAGAAATTGAACACTACTCATTTATAATCTGAAACCTGAGTGGACAACTAGTTGTTGGCCTCTTCTGTCTAGACTGATGTTGTTCCCCACCCCCACCTCCATGTAAAAGGGTCAGCCAGGAACAGGACTGAAAGAAAATGGTCCAAATGACTAACACTTTTCATTCAAGTAATCAGAGTTCACTTGCACACTCTTTTCTTCCACCTCCATCAAAACATCAGTAAGAGGAAAGCATGATTTTAAAGTTGACAGCTATGAAAATAAAATGCCTGGCGGAGGTTCTAAGAAAAGGCATGCCCTGGTTTTAATTTGTATTACGTAGAGGGCCTCTAAAAGTGAAAAAGCATGTGGTATGCTCGAGGCCCCTTGCAGCTAAAAGACTGGAATGAGAGTAAGTTCATTTATGCCCTCACTTTATTTACAGTCCTTTCCACATGATGGTGCTTTTTTAATCACTCAGAGTTTAATCCTTAACTCTTTCATTGGGCTTTTACCTCTAATAAAAACCTTTCATACAAAGAACACTGTGGAGTGTTAGTTAAGCTTCCCAAATTAAGCTTAGGCTGAAAAAAGATAAGTATTACAGTCCTTCATTTGACAGACCGGTAAAGTGATTTATGGCAATGTATTTTTAGAAAAAAACGGTGAGGGAGATGTCTAAATTTACATACCAACATTTCGAATTAAGAGCAACTATAGGTAGTTAGAGACTGAATTTTGAAGGGTTGATCATTCAGAAATTCAACTAAGTTTAATTCCTAATTTACAATATAAACAAGCCTAGTGGCCATAATGAATTAAACATCATTATATTGGCAAAGTGGGAAGATTTTGATTCAGTTAATGAATGTCAGCATGAAGCCAGCATAGCACACTTAATAGGTCAAGATCTCAACAGAGGTGATTCCCAATGAAACTGGAGTAATGCCATGATAGATCACAGTATCAATGGGAGGAAGCTGGAGAAACATGACGCTGATGGGGTCTCATATATTTAATCCAGTTTGAAAATTTACCTTTTTTGCGAACAAGAGTTGTGCTTCTACACTTCAATCTCTGTCTTTTTCATCTCTGAGGTGGGAGGGTATCAGCTTGCAAGATGACCCTATTGTTATTTAAACAAAGCTTTTAGCATTTAATCATTGTAATACAGTTTTGTACCAAGTAGATTAGATATAAGAAATTGTATAGTAACATGAGAACTGGATTTTTTTTCTTTTAAAAATGTTAAGTAAATCTGTGAATTCTATTGTACTTTTATCCATTTTAATAGCATAAATGTTCTGATTCACGGGAATTGCTTTTTGCTTTTAATGACACAGTATCTGATAGGTTTATGCTAAATCCTTAATCATATTCCTCCTGTTTAGCTTTTGTTTTGGGGTATAAAACCAGAAATGGTCACAGAACTGCAAGCTTGAAAAACGATCAAAGAGACAGTTAAAAAAATAAAGCAAGTACACATAACTGCAATGAAGATTGCCGATAAGCACATCACAGAGGGTGTAGTAATCACACAGCACAGTTATGACCACTCTCAAAGTTTGAGTTGAAACTTCCTATTTGACTGAACAGATCAGAGACACAAAGCTTGTAAATACATTACAGCTTACTTCTAGTAAAATCATTTTTTATTACCACAGAGTCTAGACCTATTGGAATTCAAACCTTCACAGGGACTATGCAGTTAATATACTAGATAATATTTGACAAATACACCTGCCCAAGAAAACATACAACCTAAAAAGGATAGAAGGAAATCTGGAAGAAAGGTGGTATTTTTTGCATTTTACAGGTTGGAAACTAAAACACAAAATGGTTTCAAGCTTAACCCAAAACATAATGATTTCTATGGCCTTTGGCTAGCCTCTTGGATTATACCCACATTGTTTCCAAACATCACCTCAGTAACTGCAGACTGCACACAGTACAATGTGGGGGTTTTGGCAAGACGGTGCAGGCTGCTCTGTGGAGTATGTGATACAGGCAGCAGAGACATCGCTGATCATCACCATGAAGTCTGCAAGGGCATACTGGAGGGCTCTGTACATCTGGGTGTTTCTGGAGACTTCCCTTAGTTTACCAACAGGGTGTCTTTATGACTCCCCAAGGGCAATCAAAATTTAAGACTAAGATCATGAGGGAATTTGGCTTTACGGACACTATCACAGGCATTTTTTTATCCACACATGATATAACTCAATGTTATACAAGCATTTGAATTTAGATCTAAGCTTCCCATAATTCAGAAATAACCTGTTCCTCTAGTTTGAGTCCTTAAGAAATTAAACGGTTTAGTTCATCCAACACATGCAAGTTTGGATGCTTCTCTAGGTCTCTGAAGTCTGCAAAAGTAGGGCAAGAAATCTCATAAAAATGTGCCTGACTTCAAGGAAAGTTCCATGCCGGGTGTRGCTGTAGAATCAGACCTGACAAAGTGCTCCTTTTGCTCAAACTTCGTTTTCCAGAAGCCCCTCGGCTGGTCTGATTCTGTGCACATGATCCTGGGTACGTGTGTTTGAGCTACACAGACATTCCCTCAACGCCCCAAAGTGGAATGCATTGCACTTTACGGAAAATTGACAGAAATTCTCATTCCAATGATTTAAGAAGACTACAATTAATGAACTAAATCTGTGACACTACCAGATGAAACTAAATGAAACTAAAGAATTCAAGGTTGCCTGTACATTCCATTCATCACTAAAACGTTGTCGGAGTCAGCTCACGCTTTTTGCAAACACAATGGATTTGTGATTGCTAGATTTAGTTTTCCACTTTATTGTTTGATTTTAATCACTATTTTGAAAATAAAAATGAATTCTGATATAATTTATACTCTGATTTAGTCCACACTGCATTTCACAATGTATTCTTTAAAATTTTAAATTGAAATGGTTCTTTATTAATATTGCATTTTCCATTGTGTTTACACATACAAAATCACAGCAATGTTGTTATAAAATTTCTGATAAGTGTGGAACAAAGCACTTGCAAATGATGTGTTCACTGTCTTCAATTTTCAGCAGGGCACATTAGGCCAGCATTTTAAAGCTATAAAATAAATATACCTTACAATCTCAGATGAATACAATGTCTTTGCCTGAGATTTTAACAGGTAATATCTAGCCACAGGTCCCCTGAAAAATCAAAGTTCAACCTGTTTACAACGTGCCTTACAAAATAGACTTTAGGGCTGCAGGTTCTGCAGACTTTATATGGCCTGTTAAAATCTGCACAATAGGTCAAAAATAATAAAGTGTAACATTTTTACTATTTCAGTGTTCTATGTTTGTTTCCTTATTGCACCTGATGTCCTTGATTTTAAACAAGAAATTTTGTAATCCTGCAGCCTTTGACAGCTTCAGTTGCTCTGATGCTTAGTTCTTTTAAAAAAAAGCCTATTATCATCTCTCTCTCTAATATTTTTTGAAGTTTCCAACACTGCAAATTACCTGCCTTTATAAAGTAATGTAATACTTTATAAAGTAGAGTAAATATTTAGGACTCAGATCAGGATGCAGCAATTATGATAATCTCTAAAACAATTATTTTTATATTCTTTCTATCATTGACAATATTCCTCATATTAACAAGACATGTTCATCCTCAAAAATAAATCTCCAGCAGAGAATACCGTATCCATATAATAACGTAATGACAGAGACTGTATGCAACCGTAGTATGAAAAATATACTAACATTGCTTAAAGCTTACCAGCTTCTTTTCACCATTTTTACTGCTTCATTTAAGAAAGTATTAAAGAAGTGAACAATACAAGAGTATTTGTTTAAACTGAAACCTATAGCTCATGATCTAGTATTTGCCACTAATGTGAATAAACAGTACTATAGGATGCTTAGCTTAGTCAGTGAAAACACTCGTGAATTTCCATAAGCTTTAGGTCAAACATTCAACCAAAATCTGTAAAAATTGTTTCAAACAATTCTGAGGCCATCAGTTCTTCCTTAAAATGGCATACCAACCTGCCTCATTCTTTTCAGATTAGGCCTTTCTTCTCTTCTGTCTGGGCCCTGAAGGTTATATTATGCATAAATGTGTATATACATTTATTTGCATATTACACAAATACTCATTCCATTTCCTCTGAAAGTCTACTCCACACGTTCAGTACTTTTATTTTATATTGACTTTTAATATAGATTTGTTCAACTCCAGATTTTTTAGCCATCTGCTTACCTTACCCAATTTATTCTAGTGTAATTGCTCATTTATTTTACATGTAGACACCACACCAACATACTTTGCCACTGCCCTCTGCCACAACTGCCATCTTTCCCTTCTATGTCTTCAGCTCGCTGGAGCCCTGGTCTTGCAGCACCAGAGACTGCTGAGGATGATGAGGGCACCCTCCCGGCGCAATGCTACAGAGAGGGTTTACACTCCTCCACACTGCCAGCATTTTCTGTGGTTCCCATGCAGCTGGGAAGTACTGGGTGCAAGAGTCGCACTGCCCACCCTGTGATAAAAGTCTAAGTTCTGCATATACAGTCCCTTTTTCTTCTACAAAGTATAGTCACAGATTTGAGGACTGAACATAAAAGTAAGCCCATGAGAAGTTTTAGATGTTAGGAGCTTTGGACAAAGGTCAGATGACTCGGATCTGCCTGACAATTTATTTTATATCATCTTTCTGTAGTAAGCACCTTTTTTTGTGGGTTGAAGTACCTCCTTTCCTACTAGTACTCAAGTTAAGACCTCCTGATGTAAATCCTAGTCTGCTCTCAGTTTGTTCTCGTTAATCAGGAATTCTTGGAACAATACAAACACGTTTGTATTTTTAGCACACAATATGTCTTTTCCATCTGCAAGACACTTATTTAAGCTACTTCCCTCTCCTACTGGCTAAACTATTTTATTATTCTTGATTGATTAGATGGATTTATTATCATATTCTTATTAGAGTATGAGATGATATTAGGACTTCTGCCTTCATAAAACAGGCCAAAAGATACCAGAACTAAAACTTAAATTAGTATCTTACACTTTTAGCATTTGTTATCACTGGAACAAAACATATGACTTCTGAACAATTCAGCAGTTTAAGAAACTGTTCCTCATAAATGAAGGCCCTCCATTCCCCGTGTACACAACAGATGCTGAATACAGTAAGTGCTAGAACAGGGCGTAATTTTGAACTCTGTAGTGGCCACCTCCAAGAAGAGCATGAGCGAACACGTAAGCAGAAAGGAAAAGAAAAAGGGAAGAGCCAGGCAGCAGAGGTGCAATGTACCCTGGAGGCTAAGCTGGTCATAACAACTCCGCTAATCAGCAGCCTAACCTATCTCCTGCTAAGCCCACGTTGCGTTTCAGTTGATAATGCAACTTCTCAGCACCGCTGTGTTTCAGAACAAGTTGTACTTGGCAGACTGCCATGGTGCTGAGTGATCCGTCTCCTGCGGGATTCCAGAGCTTCCACAAACACAACAGGTCACTTTCCACTAATGTGACATAAAAGAGATTGAAAATGTCAGTGTTGACATTGGCTGCCTGCTGAAATCAGTATGCAGAACCAAGCTCTGTTTACAATGCCGAAGTTAAAGGGAAATCTCAGAACTCCCTCTTCCCCCACTGGACTTCACCTCTCGCACAGACAGACACGCTACCACACTGAGCAGCGGCTGGAGTCTGAAAAGGATGGCCACAAAGTAATGGATTTGAATAATTTTTAATGAGCACACATCTAGCTTTAGGATGATAATGGTTGAATACCAAATGCTATATTGCCCCGCTGCCAGGGATAACCTAACTCTACCTGTGGTACTGGAAGGAACGCACAAATATTTAGCAACACGCACTTCGGGTGTTTCTCTCGACCTTCTTATCAGTGAAAACACCTTTTGTAACATTTTGTACATTTGAAGGATTTCTTTTTTCTGTAAAATATTCAATAAATGTAGTATTTTGGCTGTACATTAGTACTGCATGGATTGTCTTGTAAGTTCTTGTACAGTAGGAAATGCCTTAATCTTAACCATTTGGCTTAGTAATGCACTTGAAGATACTTAAGCAAATGTTGGAGAAACGCTTTTTTTCTTTTCAGATCAGATTAATTTCAATGTCGCTTTCAGATCACACAAGCAAAACCAATACTTGAAGTCTGAATGTGAAGTATGAATGAGTAGAATGGCATACAAATAAACTGATGATCTGCAAAAATTATCTAGTTTTTAATGTTAGAAAATGTGATCACTAAATTATAAAATGGAAGATGAAAATTGTTAAAATGTTTCGGAAAGTAATCCATCAGTGTTACTATTGATATGTCACACATTATGCTTCAGAAGAGAGGATATGTCAAAACACACAGGGGACTATTCATTTAGCTCTAGCAGGCTTACAGCTATCTAGATTTCTCTCCCAAAGATCTGCTGTGCTCATACCAAGGAGAGTAAATTCTTAAAAAAATCAGGAGAACTAGATCAATTCACACAATTGCAGGTATAACCCACAGTATCGAGGAAAGACTAAAAATTTAAATCAGGATGGTTTTGCTTCCTAAACAGACTTTTGAAACAGCAAAAGCCTCAGTAGGCCATTCAGTAAAGGATAGCACTATATGAATGCCAATAATACTTTAATCATGCATCATCCTATATATCCCATTATTTTTACTTTAATGAGTAAATGAACTGCAAAAAGATGTTGGAAAACACAGGAGAGAGTTAGGTTAGATAGCCAGCTTTTTGGATTTTTTAAAAATTTCATTTATGGCATGCTTCCATAGTCTAGTTGTGTGGCACCAGCATAAGCCGGCTTGCCGCTTACTGCTTATATCATTTGTTTATTTGTACCTACTTGTGTTAGTACTGGAGCTGGCTGCTTACCAATTTCCCTATCTGCATGGATTATCTCCTCTATTTTGATACATTTTCTGAAGCCCTAAGGCAACTGAAGATTAAAATAAAACTAGAGTCTTTTTTTGAATCCTTGCTGTAAATTTAGGAATTTAGTTAGTCAAAATTTCCCCTATTGTGGAAGTGGGATTCCAAATCAATCAATATGTAATCGCTATCAATCATTTTTATTTTGGAAACAGTAATAGAAACCTGCATCAGCTATTTTTAATGTAATGTTGGTCTTAAAAATCTTACAGCTTTCTTTTGATCTCAAATATTGTTTAATTATTATTAATTTGTATTCTTTCTATATTATACTATATACTATTCATTGAAACTCTTAGCATAGTAGTACAAATAAAGAAGATACATTCTCCTCCCGTGCTTGCAATTCTTCATCCTGTTTCTGTGAAAAAGTGGTCTAGTACATTGATTCAATCCACCATGAAAAATTATGTTCATGTTTATGTTCTTAAATCACAGCTATAGTAAGGCTAAAATTTGACTCTCAGTCGCTTTTCTGTTGCTGAATTTTTGAATCTCCTATTACATTGGCCTGACCTAATGTGTTTCATAAACATGAAACATTAGAAACGAAGAAAAAACAGGATTAACTGAAGTTCTCTCATTTATTATACTTTAATTACTACTACTGCAACAGCTTGAGCCAGTTTTCCTCTGTGGATCTAAGGATGGAAAGTCTGAGTAGCACTTCTTTTCCAAATTCTAGTCTAATTCCCCCCAGTCTGAGAAACTGAAATCTCAGAAAGGCCTTGTCTTTCACAAACATGCGAAAACTGCTCAAAAAACTGAATAAATAATCAGGTGGCTAGACTACACTGAGCTACATACTCTTACAGCTACAAAACCCACCACGAAAACTTATCGTTGATTCTTCCTCTATCCTTTAATGACTTATTCACCCAAGTGAATAAGATCTTCCCTCTTAACCTTTGACAGTGTAACTTCTATGGGAGCCTTTGACACGTGTGATTTTTTTAATTGGCTTTTACAAAAACTGTATCAACTGGTTTTTTCTCATTCACCTGCTCAGTGACTTCTTTAAAGATTCCAATAGATTTGACAAAAGTTGACTTTTCCTGAATAATTAATATTTATTGCTGTGTGAACTTACTCCACTCTTTAAGTAGCTTCTATTAATTTGCCAGGTGCAGTTTTCAACATAGTAGGATTATTATCCTAAGAGAGGGAAACATTATGCATACTGTCTCCTGCGTATCACAGATTTCCAAGACAAACTTTCATTTAGCCATAACTATTGCACATCAGTTAGCAGCTGGGATCTTGCATAAGTCTGTACATTGCACTTGACTGTTAGGTGGCTGATAAGAGAACTTCCAAAATGCTGTACTAGTTCACAAAAAGCAATTCTAGCTACTGAAGACAGAGTGCAGAAGTCATTCATGGTAAGAGAATTCCACAAAAAAATCTTAGAAAAAGCTTAACATGAACATGCACAAGTTAATTGGCATATTTTCTATATGTTTTATTATCCTATTTTGCTCAGTTACAAGGCATGTAGTTTAATAAAATCAGAATGGCGTCAAAAGGATAGGGTACCTCAGACCTGCAGGCTGAAATATATCACGGAAATACTCAAACCTGTCTTATAGGGTTAGTTCAGGTGCCAAAAGCAGTCTAGCTGGGGTGTCAGGGAATTCAGTTAGGTAATTTACTCTACCAAACAGAACCCTACCCTTGTTTAAAATGACTCAAATCATCCATTATAACAATAACTCAGGAATGCTGGGCAGTTTACAATGGAACTATCATGTTTTTTTATCCAATAACAACATATTAATACTTAATTAAGATTTTCTGAAACCAAAGATTTGCACACAGTACAATGTAGGGCATTGCAGAAATACCTGCCACTACCTACGCTATACATGAACTGGAGGTTATAGGGAATGTTTACACAGCACAACGTTGGGGCAAAGTAGCTGTATAGCTATTTTGCAAAGGCTGTTGACCCAGTAAGTTTGAACAAAGTGCTCTGTTAATGTAGCTTTCAGGACCTGAGCTATCTCTGCAGGGCATAGCACCATGTAAACATGCTTGAGACCCTCTGTTTACTCACAGATCAGGCATGGCAAGCATAACAACCATGTTAGCTTCTCAGGTCACCTTTCTAACACACCCTAAGGTCCTTCAGAGGAAATATTTCTGTAGGCAAGAAGGCAGACCACAGCGTTAAATCCATCCAGTATTAAGCTTCTCCACTGAGACTACCAACTGCTTTTTTAAGAAAAGCCAAGCTGTGATGTATACCAGCTGAGGGGCAGCCTAATTTACAGTTAAACTTATTTACTGTTAGCTTGTGCCAAAACATGTTAGTGTCCCTGCCCGTCAGCTTCTGCCCCCACATTCCCAATCTCTTTCGTGTCATGGAATAGCCTAAAAATTTTGACATCCTATCTCCAAATTCCTGCTATGGAAATGACAATGTTTGTTTGTGTCTTACAACTCCAGTACTTACAAAGTAGAAGGTCTTGCTCAATCTCTGCTGCTATACCAACAGAGAATCTTCTGGCCATCAAGTCTGTGAAACCAAAGGGTAGCCTTGCTTGACAACTACGTATTTATTTTTTTGACCAGATATCACAGTGGCTTCTCTTGTGGAAAAATGCTTCTTCTAATTATGCACTCTCAGTTCTCTGTTCCTGATTCCCTTCCCTTAACACATCTTTCCAAGGTTAATATCACGCCATGATTATATGTAGAGAATTGCATAGGGAAAAGGCGAGAGTATAAATGAGAGACAAAGTGCGTATTCAGCAAAACAGTATTTTAAAATAAGCTTTTCTTCTTCATTTTTAGAGTCATCTTGTGCTTTTTTTTTGTTAACAACAGTTTATTACTTGTACAAGAAGGATTTGCTTACTGTGCAGAATCATCAGTAATAGCTCAAAGCAAAAATTACTCTCAAGTTGGGAAAGATAACTGAAAGGAGCATTACACCTTGCCAAAAGCCTGCAAGATGAAGATTTTAAAAAAAATAATACACTATGAACTGAGATTATGGACCCGGTGGTGTTCAAATCTAGATACAGAACTGAATACAAGGTATGTTTTCCCCATAAACCATATTTCTAGATTAAAAGTGGAAGGAATCAAGACCCACTGCCTCATCTAGCCCTTGGAATACACTGCATTTTTGTCTTGTAGCAACCAGCAATGAGGCATTGAGCAATTTGATTGTTACTTTAGCTGTGGCAGGACAGTAACAGGCAAACAAAAGGTTCTTAGTGCTTCTGTTCCTTAAATCCCAGACTGCACTTGTAAGATGGTCTTGTTTTTTTTCGTTCTCTCAAGCCTAACTCACAGAATCTGTTATCCTTGATTCAGTAGTATGTCTTTACTGAAAAAAAGCAAATGGCATTTCTGTCAGCTAAGAATCTAAATCAGACCTGCACTTAAATTTTTGTCAACTTCCATTTGTGTATTCTATTCAACAACAAAAAAACCTCCTACAGAGCTCTGCCTTAAGAGAAACTGAAAAGATCTTCTGTTGGGTCTTGCAGTCTGGTTTCGGTAACAAATGAAAATACAGTACATTCCTGTAGGGAAGTATTGATATGAATCATCCTATTTAAGAAAAGGTGTATCAGAAGAGAATGAATCATTGTTTGCTCTATGCAGTACTCCAGCACATTGTAGGTTCAAGTATTATTCATCCAGATGTGTAGTAACTTCACTAAACCACTCTTCTTAAGTATTTTAGTCATAGACACATTCTCCTTCTGGAATTTAGAAGTACCTTACTTTGTGAACAGGTATTCCATTCTGTACATACTGATAACAAACAAAATCACTGTAAGCAAAATCGTCAATCTAGTATTATCAGGTGCGTGTATCTTTTTTTCTCCTGGTAGTCTGTCCACACAGACTGAAAACACTCAATCACATTTGATCTTGGAAACTAAACATTACTAACCCTGGTTAACATTTAGATGGGAGATCATAAAATACATAATCACAGCTGATGTAGAACAAAGAATTGTGACTGACTATTCAATAAATGTTAGGCCTCATGTATCAAAAGATTGACTTTATTTAGTCCTACTGTTGCTGCTAAATTGACACGGAAGAAAACAAGAATGATGAATTCCTATGCTCTAGAAAGGTAATAATTTTACAGAGAAATGTTACTTTCCACTTCTAGAAAAGACAGGCAAGAAAATAAAAATTATTAGGATCACTTCTTTCTTGCTTTATGATTGAAATTAATGATGAATAAATCTATAAACTATGTCAGTTTTCAAAACTGAAAATATACAGTGTTAACAGTTTAGTTACCAGCAAAGATATACCTTCAGCAAAGAAAATAGGAAAAAGTATTTCAGGAAACATATATAACATTTTCTTAACCTAAACCAGTGCTATTTCCAGTTAATTACAAGAAGTAGTCTATTAAAATACAACTAAAAACATCTGCAACTGAATTTAGCCTAAAGGTTTTCATTGTAGACACTGTTTGCCTCTGTAATAGGACAAATGACATCTTTAAAGTTACTAACTTGTATGAAAAGGGAAATGATCACTACTTGCCAACAGGATGGAAGAGGGACAATAGTATATTATTGTAATTAGGGACTTGTATCCTCTTTCTGCAAAAACAGAAGTCCAATTTTTCCCTTAGAGTAGATATGGATATTTTGTATTTTATCAATTACAAACATCCCAGTATATAAATTTTTTTCATTCCAGTGACTGAATGCAAGATAAATACAGCATTTATAATACCAACCTTTTCTACCAACTGACAATAAATTACTTATTCAGTTCACTATTAGGCAGTCCTTTGATACAGCTGATGGACTGTTGGAAAAGTAATTGGTAATAAAATGCATTTAAAGATTTTGGAGGGACTGATCCTATCAACATGTCTGAGCTAAGCATAGCATCTTTGTGAATTAAGTTCACTACGTAAGGGGTAAGTGCCATRTTCTCTATACGTCCACAGTAGCTGAGATGGGATCTCCCTAACAGGACACATGCATACCCTCTCAAAATTACGTTTGTCCATATTTGCATGGTATTTAAAAGGAAATTACAAATCAAGATTCTTTACCTGTTTAGTCTAATTATTTATATTGATCTTAGTTTAGTTTACAGTTTACTTTATATTGCTTTTAGTTGATCTTTTAACTATTCATGTTTATTGTCTACAGAAGATTAGAAAACCATTCAGTTGCAGCTTTGCCTGAACAAAAACTGTCCCAGAAAGCTTACAATGGCATTCTTACATATTGTTAACATATTTTCACAATTCAGAACTTTTTTCCAATCTTTTACAACATTATTTATGTCTAGGAGTATATGCATCACTAACACTAAACTGTGTATTATGGACCTTTAATTAGCACATGACTGTGCAGGATTTGCCCCTAAAAGGACTGAGATTAACAACAACAAAAATAATCCATTTGCCTTTTGCTCTAATCCACTATAGTCATAAGTATTGTAGGTCTGTGTTTGTAAGACATTATTWCCAACACATATATAGCTCTTGGGTCACACATAACTTGTGAACAGTTTGAGTGTGGCTCCATATCAAACCTGCATCTCTGGATTGGCAACAAAAATGTAAGTATTTCAAATACTCTGCTAAAGGGGCTTCTAGACTGTCTTGGGTGTAAGCTGCATACTTACTCAGCTCTGTCCAATTGTGAAGCAATATAACCTGTAATAGCTGTTGTTATTTCCCTTCTCGGGAGCATCTTTCTTACGGCTTTATCTCTGTGTTATACAGCTAGTGGAGACGGGCCACGTGTAGATACATATATTATTACACAAGAGCTGCCTTGGTGTAAATGTCCAGTTTTTAGTTAATGAAAAAGAGACTCTTTTTTTTTTTTTTTTAAAGAAGTTGCATTTCTAGATTCAATTGCTCTTGCAAATGCTGAAATATTTTACAAAGTCACAGAAAGCAGTCAACTTCTGGAGCGCACTACTGGCTGCATTCCAGCCCAATATATTGACTCATGAACTCAGTGCCCCTGTGTTATTCTTATAAAACCTTGTTCTTGTGTGTGAGTCAAAAGCTTGGGATTCTCTTAAACAATAGATTTCTCGAGTCTCGTTCTTGGTTGTCAGCTAATCATCTGTGAACTCCCTGCAAATATTTAAAAAACAGGCCAGAACAGCTGCGTTGACTCACCAGTGCACTATACCACCTTTCGGTCAGGTTATGTATGCAAGAGGAGTCTCTCTCATTAAAGACACTGACAAAGGGCCAAATTCTTGCCCTTTCTGGCAATCCAGAAGAATAGCTCTATTAGATTCTTCAAAATTTAGAGAAATGCGTTAAATCTTTGGCACTCTTGCTTCTGGTTGCACAGGCAGGCGCTAGCACCCTTCATCCCCTTCAAATGAAAACCTGAACACATGGGAACACTTACCAAAACCTCTGCTATCTTTCCTTTCTATACTTCTAAATACCTAAGTCCTCTTAAAAATGCTACTTTCACTAATTTAATCTTAATATTTTTCATGCATGGATTGTTACATATGCACAAACATTTCAATTTGTACAGACAGATCATAACCAATTATTTTAGCATTCTACAGATTCAACAGCAAGCCCAAAAATTTATCAACAGCTATGGAAATAAAGTGCACCAATTTTTTGCATAAGAATTTAGACAAGCAAATTCAGACTGCATATAAACATCCATGGGTGTAAAAACTTTTAGAAGATGCTTGTGAAAAATTTGGTTCTTACAAGAGGTTCAACAGGGTAGGCTTTCCCTACTGTATTTGGAATCAAAAAGTTAGTCTTTGTCACCTGTTCCTCAGTTTTGAGCAAATTTATATCTGAGTTTTAGCAAAGCAACTTTAGATATCACCAGCTTTCAATTCTTTGATATCCTAACCAGTTGCAGCTTGTCAAATATTCAGAAATATTTCCTGTAACATTAATTGAGAAATCATTTCACAAATATGATCCTAGAAAAAGCATACAGTATCGTATTTGCGTGAAGGCACGAAAGTTCAGAGATAAGGCAGGTGACAAACTGACATAAACACCAAATTTCAAGATACAAAAAATGTAATTTAGTATAAATATAAATTGTAAAACCCTTCCTATCTTTTTTAAGTGGTCTCACTTTCTGTGAAGCTACTTTAGATTTATTATGCAGCTAAGAACAGAATTAGTCTCAGAGAAAGGGGAATGAAGTACGCTCACATTCTCTGACATACTATAAGTAATTTTTTTGCAATGAAAGCACAACTTTGCCTCCCTTTTTGCTCTTAAAACTGTAAGATAAAATTCTCTTTCCGTAGCTTGCAGAAGGAAAATTAACTAACATGCACAAGCACATGACTCCACCCTAGCCTCCCATTTTAGGCTGCACCCACTCCCAAAATAGCAGCGCTTGTGCCCCTCAGTGTCAGTTCACTCAGCAGCAGCTCTATATTTTTATAATGGACTGTAGACACAAGAGTATTTTACTAACTGTGTGAATAGTAAAAATACGAATATTAATTTACAATTGGACAAAAAAATCAAGCATGTTTACCTAAGAAATGTAATATTTGCTTACAAGAAGTTTGAGAATGAATACAATTAAACACGTATTTTAGCTTTGCCCATGCAAATGTGAGCAGCCTTCAGCAATCTTCTTTGTTATCTGTACTTATTCATTACTCCAACACATAATTATTTTAAAAATATCACAATGACATGATGTTGTTGCAGAATATTATCTGGTATTCATTTGAAAACTAATCTCTGTCATCTCTCCCATGAAACAGAAAAAGTAAGATTTTCTATGAATAAACCCCACCCAGTCAAAGTAACATTTCTTCTACTATATAGTAACTTTCTTCACTCCAAAAATCTGGAAACAAATCAAAACCTCTCTAAAAATACTGTTTTTCTTTTTCCACATAAGTAAGCAGAGGCAAAGACAGTTTAAGTGATTCAAGTGTGAATGTAATCCAACAACCCATTATAAACATTATATTACACTATCTTTCCAGAAAGCACCTAAGGAGTCAGGAAATGATTCCTGATTGCAGATACATTTGTCATACTGTTCCCAAAAGACGTTATGAACCACTGTTCCGTTTTTTAAATCTTCAGATTTATGATCAATAATAATGTTAATTAAACTTCATTAATGACATTTAAATCTTATTGCCACACACAACAAACTGGTTTGCAGACCTTGAACTATACATTATAGTTTCTTTTGGCTCTTCTATTAAGAACTGTAACACTGGTTCATTTCCAGAGACAGTGGCTTTGCTGGATCACGGACGATCTGCGTCTTGTATAATTAAAAGACGAAATTCCTCTGAGGTGAGTGCTTTTTAGACCTAGAAACACTAGGATGTTTCACATCCCACACAGAATGTCTCTTGGATCCAATAATAAGGCATTTGCTCTAGCAACGACTGAAGAAGTGTTTTCATTATCCCACTAACAACTACAAAGGAGTAAAAATATAACGAGTCCAGAAATGGTTAATTATACACTATATTACATGCATAGTCTTTTGAGTTACTCACATCAACAGGAAATACAGCAGATAATATAGCAAAACACCGTGTAGAGGATGTAAACAGTATTATCTTTAAAGAAATATTAATGACCTCTTCTTTCAGGAATCTGCCTTGATTTCCTACAAAGGGAATGATAGTTTAAGATAGAGAAATGTGATGAAACAGTGGAGGATATGTTTCTCAACCGAGCAGGAACAGGAGTTTTCTGGATGAAGATAAAGGGTTTTTGACTTAATCAATAGGAGCAAAATAAACAGGAATAGAGGAAAAGACTTCATATTGAAAATTTCCATGCAATTTTTATTTTCCAAAGTTTCAGAAATTTACTTTCCCTTTTGCCTTCAGCAATCTCAATGTTACTTGAAGATATTTATGTCCCAAATTTGTCTCTGACTTTTTTTGTTTGAAAGATTAGGTTGACAGAGCTAACCATCAATAGAAATTAAATCCTCTGGATTTCAAAGAAGATTTGGAAAAACAAGAAAAATCAAATTCAATCTAATAAAATCAAGAATAATTTCTGGACTACAATGTGGTTCTGAAACTGTGTATCAACAAAGGTGGATTTTACCTCATTTTAATTCTTAGACTCAGACCTTTTAATGGAGTGTACTTTTGAAATTGCTTTCTTTCTCAAATAAAATTTGTTCTTTTTGTATTATTATTAACTAATGTACTAGCAGACTTCAAACAATTTTTGGATTGATTCTGTTCAAATGTCATCAAATTTTCTTTAGCCCTGCCATTAATAAGACTTTGTCCTTTATCTTCCCATCTCAGTTTTCTACAATTCCTAATTTTCAGTTCATTTGAAGTGTTATTTCTGGGTTTTACATTGGCATTGTATATATGATGCAATGAACATTTACTTAATTTTTTTCATTTTCCCTTCACCAATTTTCCTCTTAATTTTTTTTACAAGTAAAAACTTTGCGAGCAACAAAGAAATAAGACAGAGAAACTGTAACAATGACCATATCCTCCTACTGACTTATGCTGAAGACAAAAGGTATCAAGCAATTAATAACTAAAGTATGTTTATATTACTTTAATACTATCTCCCATTGTCAAACTCTGCACATGTTTTCTATTGCTGTCATAAGGATACTGATGTAAATTCAAGACAAAAAGCTTTCCTAAATGTAATGCCACAGACTGTGGATCCAAATTTGAGCTTAACCACCGAATGAATCTGGGATCCAATTCTAACAGTAGAACGTTTCCTTAACACCATAGCAGGCATGACTTCAGTACTGACTCAGCTATAATGATGAAACCTATTAAACCACTGACATCCTTTCTCGTAATATGATGAATTTTTCTTACACATCTCCCATTCAAGGACAGATGAGGACCTGCTTAGTTTCTGAGATATCACATGATCCTACCTCAAGCATAAAAACATTTAAACTAACATGCTTATTAGCTTTCTTAATGTTAAAGTGATTAACATGTTACCTCTTGCTAATTTTGTGACTCAAAGAACAAGACATCCGGCATTGCTCATTTCTGGAATTTTGTTAGATTTATTTACTTTTTTCACTGTTGCAGCAATTGCAGCCTATATGAAATGAGACACTAAATGAGATACCATTTCTGTAAAAATCTTTTTCAATACCTAAATATATATATTCTAATGACAGAGATGTATTAATATATGTGTAATAAACCAAATTATCACCTCAAGCCCTATAATATACTCAGTGCTACCGCTGATTGTCTAATGACTAAATCTGTTAATTTAGATACCCATAATTTATGTTTCTCAGTTCTACATTAAGTTTCTTTTCTGTTCTGGAATACTTGTTCCCTAGTGAAGATGCCTTGCATGTGGCTATTGGGCATTACTAAACAGACATGCTGGCAGACCTGAACTCACGCTGCTTGTATGTTACGCTGAGGTAAACCAACTTTGGACAAAAAAGTGCACACTTTTATTTTTAATCAACCTTGTTGAATGGTTGGACTTCTTAGTCTGGGCACACTATCAGGCTAACATACCTGCATGGCTTTTGGATGCCACATAGGGTTTCTTAGCTCTGCGACAGCACAGAATTAATGGTTCTGAGTCAGAGCTAGGTCGTGGCTGGCTATCTTGGACTACAGGCATAAAAACTTAGGTCTGTCTGCACAGACATGCCCAGACCCATTCTAGTAAAGATTTCAAAATGGTTATAATATATTTTATGATCTTGAAATAAATATATAGGGCCAAATACTACTCTTACTTACCCAAGAGCAAATCAGGAGTAACTGATTATTTCCATATTTAATTTGCAGATCATTAACTTCAGGTCTGCTTCTCCAAATTTGCACTAGCGCCACTGAAAGAAAGATCTGCTCCTGTAACTTGGAGGTGGCAGAAGCAACCACTCATCCATTTCAGAAGAGATTCTGGCTCAATTTGTACTAATATTTACCCTTAAGATAGCAGCATAAAGATAGAGGACCATAAACTTTTACACAAAGAGAGAGATTTGCTGAATAAAGTAGGATTAATGTTACTGTTTAGTTTAGTTACTTATTTGATTTTAGAATGTGAAGGACTAAAGTGGCTAGAATATGTCAAGAACAGGCAAATTATTAAAGATCTCCCTTACCTCTCCCCTACACATCCTAATGCCACCAATTCCAGTTTTATTCTTTCAGTTCCAATCTTGCTACTAGCCAAATGRTTGCTCCCACTCTCTTTATGTGTGGCATTCTTAATGGGTAAGAAAATATTTTTGCCTTCCTTCTTTCATTCATTCTTTCCTCTTTTTCCCTTAACTCCTCAGATTCCACTCTGATAGTCTTCTAGAGATTTTAAACTACCCTGCGTATCAGCGACATTTTGATGTTAAATAGCGTTACCAAGGTCATTCTGACAGAAGGACCAGAAGTAATGTTTGTTTTGAAACCGAGTGTGCTGTTTAAATCTGTTTATTTCTGTACTAAGTCTAGGCACTTTGAGTTGTCATGATGACTCAAAGTTGCAAAGCCTCAGTTCTACAAAGAGATTAGTCACTTTGTTTTTTTGCACTGAGCTGCTCTGAGTCAGCTTCAAATTGTTGCACACAGAGTACCTGGGTACATCTTCCAATGGTGCAGGTAACTTTAGTGCAAATTTCTGAAAGAAAAGCAGTCTCTGTAGATCTGAGCAAATAATTGACTAGGCCTCCCTCCTCTAATATCCCCAAATAAGAACTGGGTTTTAGAATGAAAGAAATGATAACAGTGTGAATGTTGATTTACATTTTTTCCCTTAGCCAAGGGGAAACTTCAGGGTTAGCAGCCTGAGTTTAATAAACTCTGAGTATACTAAACAATCGGTTGAGCTGTGCTCTTAATTCATTAACTATTTCAGGGACACCAATTTAGACACCAAAAGGTTTACTTTATTTTTTGTTCTTTCATTGGAAATATTGTCATTGGAAATACTACTTCTGCTTTTTAATTTCAGCAAAACTGAGAACTAGGTTTACACAATTAGGCCAGCTGCTTTACTTGACTGTACACAGTGATTTTAAGTTTACCATGATTCTAAACAAGTGACTCACTTGTTTAGACCTGTTTTTTATTGATTGTCTGGGCTGTATCTTTTCTTTTACTGGACGTACATACATATATTTGTAGTGTGTGTGTATATATATATGTGAATGTATGTGTGTGAATCCATATTGTTGATTTTATAATGACTGGAGTTGACATGGTATATTCTTTCGTCTGTACACTGTGTATCATCTAAATACAATTCAGACCATTTACACTGTATGTCAAAACTCAGTGCATTTGCAACATCGAGTGTGAAAATGAAGTGCATTACTATTGTATAAATATTTTTACATCTATAGATGTAAACTCCATAAACTCAAAAGAAAAATACACTAACCCAAATTGTCTCTCCAGCCAGCAATCTCATCCTGAATGCTTTTTGGAGAAAAAATCCGCAAGAGACATCTTAGAAGAAACTGTCAGATTTCTCTGAATCACACAGCTGTATTAATGCTTTTATGTGGGTCCACATGGAAGCATGTAAAAATAACCTGAAGGCTAAAAGTAGTGAACTTTAGAGAAAGAAGGAAGATGACCCGATTCACTTGTCAGTTATGACAAATCAGTGTTGCTCTAAGGCCATTTTGAGTTATTTCCACCTGTATGAGGCCTGTATTTTCTCCCCTCTCCTAATGGTATGTTAGTTACCTCTTCATAATGGCCCTCCTTACTTGTTTTTCTTTTCTTCAGACCATTTGACACATCCTGCTGATTTACTAAGCATTCAGAAGGCTTTAGCATGCCTTCTAATCATAGCATATTAAAAACCAAACAAATGTTCATGTCTTGATTCAAACTAAAATATTAATGTCACTAAATAATTTTCCAGATAAATATTGTGGCTATTTATTTTTATTTAATTTATTTTCTAGAGAAAGTATTATGGCCAACACCCCTCAAATGCATAGTCACTGTATGAAGGAATCACATCAAATACGACTTTTGCTGCATACTTCCTTGCCACCTGTTTATATTCTGACTTATTTAACAACTATTAACTACTTATTATCAAACTAACAATAGGCATTTAAATATGTAAATAAGAATAAACATAGGGGTATTATCTGTTGCACTTGTTCATTCTTTAAACTTATTTGTCATTTACATGTATACCCTTGATTTTGTTCTGTAACTACCCATCTAAATGACAAACAAAAATAGTAATGAATTCTATAAACTTATTTGGGACATAATTTTTTTGTAAGATTATGAAATACAGTTTCATTACATCACACAATGCTTTTATGTTGAAGGGATTAGCATCCAATGCCATGTTCACTTTGCAAGATTCAAAAATAATTGAGATTCGGAACATGAACACTTCAGAATCTGATTTAAGAAGCAGCAGCAGAATGTTAGGCAAGATTTTGAAATCTTCTGAACACTATTCCTTTATAAACTGCCTGGAGATCAGAAATACATTGCTATGAAATGGAGTGATACAAATGCATATCTTGTACATTTTATCTTCAGGAGTTTTAGGATAGAAATTTTGGAGAAGTTTTTATTAAAAAAAATGAAGAAGTACTTTATTTCAAAATCTGTCAAATGCCTTTATGAAAAAAAAAAGAGGTAAGCCTGTCCTAATCTAGTATGAAATATAATTTAGAGACCCACTGCCTCTGTATTATTATTTATTCTTCATATTGTGGGAAAGGTCATTATGCTGCATATTGTACAAATACACAGAAATAACACTGAACTGCCAACAGTACTAAGTAACAGAATATTCTATTACTGAAAGCACAGTAGTAAGGGAAGCCCTGAAAGGCATTAAGTGATTGATTTTGCACTGATGATACAACATATTTACACACACTCTTTTCTCTCCCCTACTCTCACTCACATCAAGCCATGGGTATAGGGGAAAATTACCCTATTCTCCAAGATGCACCAGTACCAAGAAGTGTTGAGTTAACCTATACTGATGTATTAAAAATAAGTACAATATAAAACAAATCATATAAATGATGTCACAATTACCTAAAAAGGCACTATAGATAATGCCTCTTCTCAGAACTCCATGAAACTGTGAATAATACCATGGAAGCAGACTAACACTTGTTCACTGCCCACATGGCATGCCAGTCATGCAGGCAGCCTAGATCAGGTTTATCAGTTTTACCTTCTACACCATAAGGGTGTATCTTTCAGAATGACTCTTAGGTTCCTAAAAAACACTGGCATGTCATAATTTTTATAATTACGATAATTTATTACTCAGTCTATTCTTCAATTTTTGTAAAGTGATGGGAAGTAAAGCTTGGCAAGCATAAAAGATTAACAAGAATAACAGAACAGCCCTGACCATTGAATATCAGGAGACAGAGCAAATACTCGGTGATAATCTCCTGTTGTTTCAATTTATGGCAATGTAATTTTTTTCCTGGCTTTATTATAAACTATTTTCTTTTGTAAAAATTTTTAGTTGTTGTGAAAACTACTTGTGAATCTGTGAAAGCTCTTTCTGAAGAACAAACGTAGGTGTAAGGATCACACAGAATGGAATTTCAAGTTACATACTTAAAATTAGATTGCACAATCTATATTTGTGTTGGTGAGCAGCTACTTACGCAAGCAGTCCTACAGGCTAAACTGAACAAATTGATATTTCTTCATGTATTTCCTCCTGTATTGATAGGTGCATAATTTGTCCCTTAAGTACATGGTTCAGGTAAAATTTTCTTAAAAATTCACTATAAAAGTATAGCTAACACTGAAATGACCAATTTCAACCTACACTATCATATCCACTTTAGATTTTCCTCCTTCATAAACCAGGAAAGAAAATAAATACTATTCATTGTCAGGATTCACATAGAATTACTGTTGCTACCATATTAGGAATTCTAAATGCTTGATTCCTAGTAGGTTACCAGAATCATTAACCTCTTTAACCATTAAGAACAATGGACCTTTGCATTGCTAGCTGATCTAATACTAACAAATGAATACTTTAATCTCAATTATTTACAGGTAAATCGCTGTTCATTTGTAAAATCTGCTGACTGAATCTGTTAAAAGTCACTGCAGAGCTTAATTAGCTGATCAGCTGATTATTTGCTGATGCTCTTCTTAAATTCTCAAATTTAACACACAGGAAATATTTATTTTTGTTGGTTTGCATGTGAGTACAACTCATTTTTTGAAAAAAACTACCAAGAACTCAGATTTGTTTAATCATAGTTTACTTGGTGATTATTAGTCTTGCCAAATCTGCCTGGAATCAAACTTAAACGGTAGTTTGCAAGCCATGTTGTTGATATATTCTCGCACTGTGACAGATTTGCTTCCTATAGGATGAAAAGTGAGTGCCCAAGGAACAAGCATTAATTTCAGACCTGACAAATGAGTACAGTGTCCCACCTACCTACAAATGAGCAGTAGAACATACTTAATACACCAGGCATCTGATGGTCACAAAGTTCTGTATGGAATCTTTAAGGCATTCTTGCATTCTACTGTGTCATCACGCCATCCTTCCTGAAAGCTATACTAAGGGCACTATATTAATGAGCAAACCTCGAAGAGACGTTATTTCCTTCCATGAGCAAGGGGAGAAGTTGGGGGAAATTGGGTCGGAAGCAAACATAATCGTCATTTTGCTCCCTTCTGTGTCAGCAGAGAGAGCTGACTGGACGTGAGGGAGGGAATATGCTTCATCTGGCAAAGGGCCGATGGCATACTCCCCACTTGTGCAATGCTGCAGCTCAGGGGAAATATGATTCAGAGGACTGTCTCTGAGTCATAATTTCTTTCTGAGCTCCTTCTGGTGAGGCTACGTTTTGTCCCGTACTTGGAACTACAAGCAAAGATTCCATTTTACCCTACATTTTAAAACGTGTCAAGGAGTTCAAAAGCACTAACTTTGCGAGGGGCACCAACACACGTTATTTTCTACTGAGCATTACTTCACTTTGCAATAATTAAACGAGACTAATGTGTTTTATATTAACAAAAAAGCAACCACCCACTGCTAATGACTTTAAACAGTAGAACAGCATATGTAGTACCTGTGTTTTCTAAAATGTCTGTATTGTCCTCCTACATATTTAAGATCATTACATATCTCATATATATAGAAGATATATCCATCATACATATGGAAAGTTGAGACGTTAATTACCTAAAGTTTACAGAAATCCTATACCATAGGACCATAGACCGGTCCGCAGCGGAGCGGCAGATCCSGGCGCCCGGGGTTTCCTGAGGCGGGGACGCGCCAGGGCAGCGGGAGACCCGCCAGGAGCCGGCAGCTCTCGCGAGAGGCGCTGACGAGACCTGGGCGTTGCCAGAGCAACCGCCCCCCCCCACCTCCCCATGCAAAGCATCCCGGGGAACGCCGCGAGCAGAGCGCGGCGCGGCAGTTTGCGCGGGAAGGGCGTCGTCACCCTACCAGCTCCAGAGGTGAGTTCGCTTGGTGGCCATCACCCTCCCAGAAGGAGCTTAGCTATGGCATCCACCCGGCAGAAAGCCATGTCCTCTGTACTCACCAGAACGGTTTGGCAACCCAGACAGAGCTCCCTCAAAAACATGGCCTGTGCAGGTTGCAGGGCGAGCCAGAGCCTCACTGGTAATGGATGGCAGTAGCGAGAACGGCTGTGTGAGGTGTGACCAAGTGGGTGATCTGCTCAGCCTGGTGGCAGAGCTACGAGAGAAAGTAGTGAAGGTTAAGGAGCATCAAGGAGTCTGGGAAAGGGAGAGACTGGTGGAACCAAGCTCTGCCCTGCCTGAGACAGAAACAGGAACAGCCACCAGAAAAAAAAACAAGGTCCAGGGGATCCTGTATGCTCCCTCCGCCAGGCTAAAGGCGCAATAGCTTAAAGGAAAGGGGTGAACGGAGGCCAGTCCACGCTCAAGGTGGCAGGCGAACCCCCTCCTTGCCCACCTCACCTTCCCAGGTGCCTCTGTACAACAGGTGTGAGGCTCTGGATGTGGAAGGCCAGTCAATGGATGATGTGGATGGTCCACATCAGAGGTGTCACCACGGGCAGAAAGGCCTACCCCCTGTGTCACGACCACCTCCACAAGGAAGAAGAGGGGTTATAGTTGTCAGGGACTCCCTTCTGAGGGGAACAGAGGGTCCTATATGCCAGACAGACCCTTCTCATAGGGAAGTCTGCTGCCTCCCTGGGGCCTTGGTTAAGGACATCAGTAGCCTGGTATGGCCCTCAGACTATTACCTGTGATTGCTGTTCCATGTGGGTGGCAATGAAGTCGCAATGCATAATCCAAGGGCAAACAAAAGACGGTTAGTACCGGAGCACAGGTAGTTTTCTCCTCTATCCTTCTAGTTGTGGGCAGCGACATTGGAAGAAACAGATGGACGTAGTCTATTAACACATGGCTCTGTAGCTGGTGTCACTGCCACAATTTTTGTTTTTTTTAATAATGGGATGGCCTACATGGCACCAGGCCTGCTGGCATCAGATGGGATTCACCTTTCTCAGAGGGGGAAGAGGGTCTTTGCTCACAAGCTAGTGGGGCTGACTGACAGAGCTTTAAACTAGACTTGAAGGGGGGCGGGGGGGGGGGGGGGGGGGGGGGGGGGATAATATCAGGCTTGCCCGTGACAAGCTGTGGGATCCCACGCCAAGGTTAGAGGGACAGGGTGCTAGTGAGGGCCCTCAGCCTGTTGCTTTGAGACTTGCTGGGTACACTGGAGCACACCTGAAGTCTTACAGAGATGAGCCAGAGGCTCCTGAGGTAATCGGAGCAAACAGGAACAGTGGTGAAATACCTCAAATGAATTAAAGTGTGTTCCTCTAAGAAGGTGACACAGCCAACAGCCCAGCTGAAGTGCCTCTACACCAATGCAAGCAGCATGGGCAACAAATGGGAGGAGATGGAAGCCACTGCGCTGCTAGAAAGCTACAACCTGGTTGCCATTACTGAAACTTGGTGGGACAAATCCCATGACTAGAGTGTGGCTATCAACAGCTACAGGCTGTTCAGAAGGGACAGGTGAGGAAGGAGGGATGGAAGGGTTGCCCTCTATGTCAAGAAATTGATAGATTGTGAAGATCACTTATATTCCTCAAATATTTCTTACATAATGTGGTGGGCTGACCTTGGCTGGATGCCAGGTGCCCGCCAAGCCGCTCTATCACTCCCCTCCTCAGCTGGACAGGGAAGAGAAAATGTAATGAAAGGCTTGTGGGTCGAGATAAGGACAGGGAGAGATCACTCAGCAATTACCATCACGTGCAAAACAGACTCAACTTGGGGAAATTAATTTAATTTATTGCTAATCAAATCAGAGTAGGGTAATGAGGAATAAAACCCAAATCTTAAAAACATCTTCCCCCCACCCCTCCCTTCTTTCCAGACTCAACTTCACTCCCGATTTCTCTACCTCCTCCCTCTGAGCGGCACAGGAGGACAGGAAATGGGTGTTGTGGTCAGTTCATCACGTTGTCTCTGCTGCTCCCTTCTACTCACGCTCTTCCCCTGCTCCAGCATGGGGTCCCTCTCACAAGAGACAGTTCTTCACGAACTGCTCCAGCATGAGTCCCTCCCACGGGCTGCAGTTCTTCACAAACTGCTCCAGTGTGGGTCCCTTCCACCGGGTGCAGTCCTTCAGGAACAGACTGCTCCATGGGGTCACAAGTCCTGCCAGCCAACCTGCTCCAGCAYGGGCTCCTCTCTCCACAGGTCCTGCCAGGAGCCTGCTCCAGTGTGGGCTTCCCACGGGGTCACAGCCTCCTTTGGGCACATCCACCTGCTCTGGTGTGGGGTCATCCATGGGCTGCAGGTGGATATCTGCTCCACCACATACCTCCATGGGCTGCAGGGGGACAGCCTGCCTCACCATGGTCTTCACCAGGGACTGCAGGGGAATCTCTGCTCTGGCGCCTGGAGCACCTCCTTCCCCTTTCTTCACTGACCTTGGTGTCTGCAGAGTTGTTCCTCTCACATATTCTCACTCCTCTCTCTCGGCTGCTGTTATGCAGGTTTTTTTCCCCTTCTTAAATACGTTATCACAAAGGCGCTACCACCATTGCCAACYGGCTCAGCTTTGGCCAGCGGCAGGTCCATCTTGGAGTCGGCTGGCACTGGCTCTATCAGACATGGTAAGAAGCTGCTAGAAGCTTCCCCAGACGCCACCCCTATAGCCCCCCCCCCACCAAAACCTTGCCATGCAAACCCAATATAGTCACATGCCTAGATTATGATGAACACTGTATTTTGACTTTTGCTAATGGTTATGGAAGGCCTTTTCTCACTGTGCCATGGGTAGAACTTGGTGGAGAATACCGGCATTTTGAATCACCTTCCTCCACATGGCCCATGTGCACACCATGTCCTCTGGATCTCTGGAGACCTCGTCATTGTCTAGATCATTGTAGATAACTTTCAGAACTGCTAATTCTCTCAGGGATTGGTTGCCTTCATCTGTGGTTGTCCACTTTCCTGGGTAGTTCACAAGACCGTCCTTGAACAGATATCTTGCCCTCACACTTGAGAGGAGCATATCACCGCCTCTCTTCCAATTCCTCTCAACTCCCTGGCTTCTAGCAAGGGATCCCAGCTGTTGGGCTTCCTTGCCTTCCAATTGCTGACTGTTGGCCCCGTTATCCCAGCATCAGAGCAGCCAGGCAGCAATCTGCTCACCTGGCTGGCAGCTGTCATCTTTCCACATGTCTCGAAGTTCTGACGAGGTCAGGGACCGGGTAGTTTCTGCTTCCTGTCTGATTTCTCTCAATCCTTCCTCCCATTTCTTTGCTGAAGGACTGGCTTCTTGTTCAGATTCTTCCTCTTTTTCCTCCTCCCTTCACTGACATTGGTGTCTGCAGAGTTGTTTCACACACATAATCCTTGAAATCCAGTAGTACCCTGAAATATTAACAAAAGCTTCATAAAAACAACTTTGACAAAACTGTTTGAGATACCCAACCCACATGATAGTTCATGGATCACTAAAGATAATCCACTTGACAAACTAAATGTTTTCATTACTCTGACAAGAGACATTACAGAGCAAAGGTTGTCCACAGCAAAGCTTGTCCACAGCAAAGCTTTTTTTCAATGGATCACAGAAAAGACACAACAAAAATTTGATTTGTCTTGTTTATGCCTTATTTCTCCCTTTGAGGCTACCTGCTAGCCTGAAATGTTCTACCACTAGCTATCTTCCTCATCAAGCAGTGCAGCACAACACAAAAAGATACAATGCTGAGGACACAAAGTCCATACTACACAGATTTCCAGGGTTTTACTTTATACTAACTTTAATTTGGTCCCATAGATTGACTGTTCATTAGCAGCTGGAGTGCATTACAGCTATGTCTGCATTAGCAGGAAATACAGAACAGTAGAGCAGATCTGGAGGGCAAAGAGTCAGTGTTGAAAACTTGATGTCCACTCTATATGCATTTTGCAGTTTACCTGACAGTAGTTYTAGGCTGGTTCAATGAAGGGATAAACCATCATCATGCTGTTGTACCACAGCTTTTGGTCTAATTTCATCTGAAAGGAATTCAGTTTGTGTGCTCCAAGACTGCTACATATTGCAAATCAAAGCAGGTGAGTAGGGACAAATGAAAAATTAATTTCAAAAGTTAACTTCTAATCCAAACTAAAACACTAATGTAGATACATCATGATTGTAGTCCTGGAATGCATCTTTTGGTTTAGATTCATCAAAAAAGGAATTCATTTTGCATGCTCCAAGACTGTCCTCTTCAAAAGTGAACTCTTAAACCTAAAATGCTGATGCAGACACACCCTTTGCAACCCAGGCAGAGAGGAACTCTGTTCTTTGCCTTACCTTATGCTTTCTTGCAGAGCTCTACACAATTAGTTTACTTCTTTGTAAGCATTTGTCCTTTAGAATTGTAAGTTTTTTGGAGTAGTGTCATTTACTATAACCTGTATCATTCCCAGTTCCATAGAGTGAAGAGACATAAACCACCCCTTTACTATCTTGCACGGGCTACCTGTATTTAGATAATAGTGTGTAAGTAAGAGAAACATGTGCAAAGCCACTATCATCCTTTCCTGCAAATATGTAAAAATGGCTCCATACAGCGAGGAGCAAAGGCACTTTCACCCTGCCTTTTCCATGCACTGACTACTGCAGTTACCACAGATATTTGTTGTTTGAAGACGACTGAAACCTTACGCTAAGCTGGCACTTCCTCTGCAATTGAAATTGGCCACATTTGTTTAAAAAAAAAAAAAGTAATAGTGAAGTTACAATATTATTTCATACTGACAGAAGGTCTGGTGTCCTCACAAATGGATTATGCTGCCTTTATATGACAAATGGAGGGATTTCTGAGCTGTCAGTTAAAGATACCGTACAGCAAAAATACCGTCCCAACTTTTCCAACGGAGAGCTCAGACTCAGCTAAAAAAGAAAACAACACATGGGAGTGCCAGCTTCTGTGTGAAAAAGGATTCTATATGCCAGGATTCCTCGTTTAAAATATTCTCCCTTAAGTTAGATGATCTTTTCTCTTCTGATAAATACTTTTCTTAAGTTCAGGTGATCATCTGTTGCTCCATTATACAACACCACAATTCTAACAAAACCTGACTCTACTCCATGGTCTTGTATCAGAAAGTACAAGAAATCCAAATAAAGAGCTAGTCAATTAACAACTGTGCATTCCATTTTTTTTTCTAATTCAGTTGTTCATAAACATTTAAAATATATGCCCTTACATAACAAAGAATGATAATTCAGACAATTAGGAGACTCCACAGGAATTATTTTAAGAAAAGTATTTTGTTGGCCATGACTAGATTAAAAATTCAATATATCTTGCTGTACAGATGAGATAGTTCTTTCTCCCTAATACCAAAAAGAAAGGACAATTCTATCAATTAGACAATAAAAGAAAATATAGAAGCTAAATGAAAATGACACCACATAAAACTGCATAAGTAATAGTCAATTCACTAAGTGTGGCTGTGGTCAAGACAAGCACATGCACACTCATTCCCTGAGACAGATACTGCTGGAGAAATTCAGGTTAAAAACAATCTGACCTCCACTGGTATTCAAATACTGACACTCTAAGACTGAAGCTGTCATCAGGAAAAGCAAGTACGTCAAACACACTAATGTGGTTTGCAAACTTCTATTTGCTACCTTTACTGCTAGAGAAACCTCCATCAGGAAAGGAAGACACAAACTACTTTCAACTTCCCAAGTCAAAACATGAAACTGAATGGGAAATATATTTTGTTTTTAACTTAAGGCATTTTTACAAGCGAGGATGGAGATAGTAATTGCAGAAGCTAAATCATCCAGCATAAAGCTGAAATTTCTCATTTATAAACTGTCTGGAGGGCATTTACTTTAACATCCACTAATATTTTTTTAAAATCAAAGAATTAAAGACATGCTGGCTAATCGATATATAACACCTTTTTGGTAGATATGATGTACTAGCAAAGAACGTAATAGTAAAGATTAATTTGTACTCAATTTGGGGAAAAATGCTTTTCCTTTATGAAAACAGTCCTGTCTGCTCATTACCATTAATACTTGAAAACCAACACTAATTATACCACTTTTTGTTTCCAGTTATATAAATGGGTATCTTTAATTTCTGTTCCACCCTGCTATTCTCCAAAGACAATCTGTGAAATTAGTGAATAAAGTCTCGTTGCTTTAGTAGTTTCCATATCTTACTGACCTGGACATACGGCCAAAAACTGTATATTGCAAAAGGCACATTTATGTTTCTTTCACTAAAGTAGTTGCATAATATTTCACATAATCCCAAAGCTGTCATCACTATATAACCCAAATAGCAACTACCCATAAATAGGAAAACAAATAGGCAGAATAATCTTACTATTCATTCCTGATCCAGTGAGAAAGTGTTTTGCAAGTTTGAGCATATGCCTTTGAAAAACAGCATTCTGTGGTTCTTTTCACTGCGTGGTGACACTATCCCCAATTATACAAAACAGTAAAGAAACCAAGCGTCTGAGTATTTTCTGTGGACAATTATGTGATAGAATTAGATAGATGGTGAAAGGAGTACAATGGAACAAGTAAACAACCAGATCTTCATTATCAGAGAGGTGCTGAGCACCCGCAGCTCCCTCTAAATTAAATTGGGCAACTCTTTAATATGTCTGGCTTTAATCTTTGTGTCTAAAAATCTTAAATTCAAATCTATACATTTTCATAAATGAGCATCATAATAAATGCTGTGAAGGTTCCGGTATCTTATTTCAACACAGCAAGGAAGGCCTGGATGAGAGAAATAAGAGTTCATGTAGATCATGTCTGGAAAATGCACGTTTAGGGGACGCTTGACACACAGCGGATTCCACGCATTTGTAGGGACAAAGGAAGCCCTCAGGTTGGCTTTTACAATGATTTTTATATAACCCTTGATACCATAATACCTGAGGTTCTCAGTCATTAACAGATTTTATCTCCAAAACCACTCTTTTGAGAAAGGCAGGAATTACTATTTCAATTTAATGACTAAGGAATTGAAGAACAAGATAGATTGAGAGATTTGCCCAAGGATGTAGGGCAAACCTGCCACAAACTAAAGCGACAACTTAGAATTCCTGATCTGTGCCTTAAACAGAAGGCATTTTTGTCCTCTGGATCTTGGTTAAGAAAGGTCACATTTCATTTTCTTATTCCACTGACATACAACTAATGGGGAAGTTTCCCCGTTTGCAGAAGAACCTAGCTATAACTGATTAATTTAAAACCGCTATTCTATTTGATTTCGTGAACTAACTTTCCCTCTTGTAAAAATCACAGTATGTCCATAATGAGAACAGAACTGCTAAGAAGTTAATGAGATCAGGCTGCTTCGGAGATGCAAACATAAAATGAGACTTATAGGGGAAGAGTTTGGGCCATTAATATACATTATGAAGAATTACATTAATTTATTTTGCAAAGTAAGTTAAAATAGTTAATAAAATGCTAGAAATGTGTACAAATCTATAATTAGTGAAACAATCTAACACATAAAATTAAAAACTATGAAGCTTACCTTTCACTCAACATCCTTTGGTAGCTAAACACTTCTGGAATATTTTTATTCTAAATTTCTACAGAGAGGTAATCTGGAGTTCCTTTCCTTTTTATGAACATGTCATGTGTAAGATTGAACTAGGATTGTGTTTTACTACTCAACAAAACTGATTTCTTTTTTGTCTTTTATCGGGTAATTACTCCTGCAGATGCAACTGAGGATGGGCATGATATAGGCTGGTGAAACTGAAGAAATGAGCAATAAATCATGCGACATTGTGTCCAAAACCATTTACCTCTCATATCTTAACTGAATTAATAATATTGCTCTTTGTGGAATCTCACAGACACCTACAGGAACCCATTACTTGTCCCTCAATACTTCTGCAACACATGACATATATGGCCCTGCATTTGGCTCAACAGTATGACTAGCAATCGCTTAATTACTTCACATTATAGACATTATAGCCACTTGTGGAAACTATAATGAAAGAAATGGTTTCATATTTCTGGTCTTTTATAGTGCCTGCCTCATGCAGACACTTGGTAGGGTAGAAAGAGCAAATAAATGAAACACAAAGCAAACATACCTCCAGCTCTAAGAACTACAGGTTCTTCAAGTCTGGTGAAGATCAAGAGACATGAAGAGGGGATCTTGATTTCCCTTTACAGTTGCTGGAAGACAACACAACCACAGTTAAGGAAGCATTTCATACTCAGGCTGTGTTGTTTTTTATAAGTAAAGCTGAAGAACAGAAAAGTGACAGTGGGACACTGACTTTACAGAGTAAACTAGACCAGTAGCCAGAGAAACAGTGAGACAGAAACCTACAAAAGTTTGTGAAAGTTATAATGATTTGTGACATAAAAGATAGTATAATTAGATCCTATCCCATATCTAGACAATTACTTCAGTAATGAAAGGATATTATATACTAACAGGTATTATTACATATTTTATATGAGCTATAAAAATAAAAAATCATTACTACAAAAAAATCAGTAACTTTGATTCAGTAACTGCATCAAAGACTAAACATTTATTTGAAGAGAGAGAAAAATTAGTTATTCTTCCTACTAATGAAAGTTGAGAAAGCATATGCAAATTAAAGATTAGTTTGCAGTTTGGGGAAGTATTTCCTGGTAGCCACATAGAAAAATATGAACAATTTAAGTTTTCAGGAAGGCTAAGCACTCTTTTTAAGCCAGAGAGGACCCATCAGAAAAACCCTTTTCTATTAGCTCTGTTCTTCGCAGCTACCCGTGGGTCTGATCATGCGCGTCCACCACCCCAAAATTCTACATGACTGAATTACGCATGCGTTGCTTTCTCAACTCCCTAGCAAAAACATTGCAAGTGCAATGTAAAAGACTTTAAAAGAGACCAGAAAACACTGATACATTTCTTCTTACATCCAGAGACAGCTTATTCATAGTTACTGTCAAACAAGCCCAGAGGTTGATGACTAAAAAAACCCATAAACAAAATAGAAAACCCAAGCCCTTTCTTTCAAATTGTTTCCTTTCTTCCTCCCACATGTATCCTTCAGCAACCATCTGGAATAAGCATGCAATGAACATAGTTCACCTTGCTCTATAGTTTTAAGGCTTTAATATATTTAAAACTTTAAAACCACTTTAAATTTTCATGTAAAAGTATAGAAAGAAATCCAAACAATATATGGAAATGCGCAAGCAATCTCAGCTCCACCCAACTGACGGACCAGGTAGAAAAGAATGAAAAATAAAAGGAACACATCTTCAAAAACCAGTTTAATTCTACCAGGGGCTATCACCAATATAATGCAATATAATTGTATAGCTGTTGCATGATGGCATTGCATGGCAGAATCAACATTACTAGGGTGTTCAGTTGTGTATTTTCACACTAACATGTTTGAGCTTCTTTAAAAACTAAATTTAATCTCAGTTTCCTAGTGTTTATAATACTTGTTTTGGGAATAATTACATTTCTGTAGTTACAACTTATTCACTGTATTGCCGTAATGCTTAGGAGCTATAATCATGGACAAGAACATATTGTGTTAGATGCTGTAAAAACATAAAATGAAAAAAAAAAGATGCAGTTTAAACACATGATGAGCAGGCAGTAAACAGATAGAGAATGGATAAGGACATAAAATAATGAGGCATTAACAATCAATACGGCAAGTGCAAGATTTGGCGTGCCAGCTTCCAAATTGAGTTACTGGAGACTCCAAAAAGTATCTTTTCCCACATCTGAGAGGGAGAATGAAAGAAAACATAGAGCTATTTATCCAAAAATTTAACAAGTGGGTGGTGGAAGTTGGTGTCGGGGATTGGTGAGAGCTGTCATTTAAATAATGAATCATAGGTGAGGGAGACAAAGAATGACCTTGAAAGCAAATCAAGTACATTATGTTTGAGTGACAGAGAAGGGAGAGCTGGTAAAGAGACATATGGTCAAAATTACTGGCTAGGGAAATGATCTTGCAGTTGTATTATGGAAAAAAGATTATTTTTACACTTACATGACTGATACACACAAACTCCTAACTCAAATTAAATATACCTTTGGCAGGGGCACTTTTATTAAAAATGTGAAGGCACCAGGGACTGCATCGGTGGGCAACGCTCTGACCTCCACTGCTGAATAACTACTACCACACTGCAGCACAACACAAGAAGGTAGGAAAGCTGCTTCTGTTCTTGACCATGACAGTTTGCAGATAGGGTCACAGAACTGCTGTGCTTCTATGCCACTTAAATGCCTCTATTAGGACACTTGGTGAGCTGGCAAAGAAAAAAAATTAATTAATAAAGGAAAAAAACATTATGGAGGTAGGTAGAGGGCTAGAAACAGTCCCACACCCTCCAATACTCTCTCTTAAATGGTGGAACATCTGTACATCTGATAATGTCTAGCCCTGTATTTTAACAATACAATTAATCTAGATGGGGAAGAGAGAGAATTTTACGGCACACAAGTGCCCATTCACACTTTGACTGCAAAACAGAAGGATTTTGGTCCTCACTCATCATATTTTGGTCAAAAATTCAGGGATTATATCAGTGGCCTGCTTGGATACCACAGACTGAAGATCACATGCTGCATCAAGCAGCCACAGAAGTAACGCAGGTTGCTAATCATGCCAAACCCAACACTGACGGGCATTGGACAATCCCAAAACCACGACAATTGCCAAATGACATAGCAGCGTATCAAAAATAAAAAACAACCCACTGTACCACGGGGCATGGCACTTTGGTAACAATGCAGGATCTTGTGTCAGAACAGGCAACACAAGCTCGGGGGGGAGGCTTACAGGGTAGGTGAGGCCGAAGGAGCTGAGGCAGYAGCCCTGTGGAGCCAGGGCGCGCTGTACGTGTCACGCGTGGGCTTCGCTCTCCTCTGCCAGCCAGCCACCCCTCACCGMCCCCCGGGCCCRGGCCCGGCCCGCCGCACCAGGGACGCTCGGTTTGCACTCGGCTCCAACGGTCGCTCGCGCGCTGACGGGTTGTTTACTTCCTCCTCGGCGCGCGCCCGCTCACCCCTCCCTCCCTCCCTGCGCCCCGCCACCGCCCCGCGCGCCCGGCGTCCCCCGCCAAGCTCCCCGGCGGCCAATCGGGGCCGCCCCACGGCCGGTAGCTCTCATCGGACGGGACTTTGCCGCTGATTGGCCACGGGGCCTGCCCATCTCCCCAAACTCCCGCCTTCCGTTTTACTCGCGCCGCCGAATACACACCGCTCCCCGCCCCCGCCTCCCCTAGCTGTGTGTGTGAGGCGCGGATTGGCTAACGCCCCGGCCGCTCACCCCTCCCCGCCAGTCAGCGTCGGCCCCGCCTCTTTCCCCACTCACCCGTCTCCAGCACAGGAAACACCCCGCCAGATCGCGGCCAGCCCGGGGCTGCCGCCGCCTTCCATTGGTCCACTGCGCTGCCCATCCCCCGGAGCTCCGCCTCCCCCGGACAGCGCGCGGCGAAGCCCGCCTCCCCACCATCTCCGCCCGCTGATTGGGTCGCTGGGGAAGAGCCGCCGTTCTCTATTCGCTCTCCCCCTGCCACTCCAGCGAGCGGCCCGGCCGGCTCCCCGCTGCCCCCCTCGCCCCGCACGCCTCGGCGCCGGGGGCTCCGCCCGCCGCCGGCCGGGGCCCGCCCCCGCCTCCCTCCCGGCGCGCGCCCCCGCCCTCCGCGGGGTCACGTGATGTTTTCGCCGTGGTGCCGCCGAGGCTGCCTGCGTGAGTGCGAGTAGCCGGACGCGGCGCGGCCGGCGGGAGGGCGCGGACGGGGGCGGCGGGTGGGCGCGCAGGCAGGCACCGCCCGGCAGCGCCCGCTCCCCATGCGCGGCCCGCCGCGGGGGGCGCTTCCCCGGTGAGGGCGGATTCCCGCTGCCCGCCCCGTACCCCTTCCCCGGCGCTCCGGACCCTGCCTGGCCCCTAAGATGGCGAGTGGGATGAATGGCCCGGGTGGCGGCGCGGCGGCCGGGGGCGGCGAGGAGGAGCCGGGTCCCCGCCACACGGGAGGCGGAGCCGTGCCTCAGCAGGAGCCCGGCGTGCCCGGCGCGGCGGCGGGCGAGGGGGAGCCGGCGGCGGGTGAGGGTGGCCGCTGCCCGTCCCCTCAGCCCCACCACCTGCTGCTGCTGCTGCGGCGCTCGCCCAGCGCCTCGCTCTGCCCGGCGCCGGAGGCCGCCCCCGCGGCGGGCCGCGCCACCCCCGCGGTGGGCCGCGGCGGGCAGCCCCCCCCCCCGCGCCGCCCCCCCGCCCCCCCCCCCCCCCCCGGCGGGCCGCGGCGTCCCCCCGCCCGCCGCCGGGGAGGACGTGAGGAAGTGCGGCTACCTGCGGAAGCAGAAGCACGGGCACAAGCGCTACTTCGTCCTGCGGGCGGAGAGCCACCTGGCCCCCGCCCGGCTGGAGTACTACGACAGCGAGAAGAAGTTCAAGAGCAGCCTGCGGGYGGCGGGGGCCGGCGGGACGGCCTCCCTCTGCTGCCCCCCGCCCAAGCGGGTCATCCCCCTCTACCAGTGCTTCACCGTCAGCCGGCGGGCGGATGCCAAGCACAAGCACATCATCGCCTTGTACACCAAGGACGAGTACTTCGCCATGCTGGCCGAGAACGAGGCCGAGCAGGAGGCCTGGTACCAGGCGATCAGCGAGCTCATGAGCCAGAGCAAGAGGGGCTTCCTGGAGCAGGAGGACCACGCTGATCAGCAGGTGGATGAGGATGACGAGCACTATGGGGCCGCCCTGAGGCCTGGCACCGTCTTCAAGGAGGTGTGGCAGGTCAACGTTAAGCCCAAAGGCTTGGGACAAACAAAAAACCTTACTGGAGTGTATAGGTTGTGCCTCTCCAGCAAGGCCATCCACCTCGTCAAGCTGAACTCAGAGGTGCCCTCTGTCCACTTGCAGCTAATGAATATTCGCCGCTGCGGACACTCGGAGAACTTCTTCTTCATCGAAGTGGGCAGATCTGCCTCCATTGGACCTGGAGAACTCTGGATGCAAGTGGATGATTCGGTGGTTGCCCAGAATATGCACGAGACTTTTCTGGAGACCATGAAAGCTCTAAAGGCCTTTGCAGAGTTCAGGCCCCGAAGCAAGAGCCAGTCCTCTGGTGGTGGTAGTGGTACCAATCCTATCTCCTTCATCACCACCAGGAGGCACTTGGGCAACCTGCCCCCCAGCCAGACGGGCTTGCAGAGAAGACCTAGAACTGAGAGYGTTGCCGGAGGGACTCCTCCTACCACCAAAAGCAGCAACTCCTATCGCTTCAGAACATCCAGCGAAGGAGAAGGAACCATGACGAGACCTTTTAGGTCAGTGACTGGGAGTCTGATCCACCTGAATACTGCGAGGATGAATTTGGGCCGACAAGAAGGGAGTGGAAGGTAYGTGAGAGCCGCTTTCAGCTCATCTTACCACACCAGGTCTGCTTCGCTGCCTGTTTCTCATTTTCCCTCCACTACAAGTCCCATCAGTGTTTCTTCCAGTAGTGGCCATGGCTCTGCTTCAGACATGTTGACCAGGCCTTCTAGCTCATCCGTTTGTGGTTCCCCAAGCGATGGGGGATTTATCTCTTCTGATGAATATGGCTCCAGCCCTGGAGATTTCAGGTACTTTCGGGTCAGGAGTAATACACCGGATTCCCTGGGAAACACACCGCCTATCAGAGAGGAGAACTGTCTGAGTGAGTACATGTCCATGAGTAAGCAACAGGCAGATGATAGCTCAAGAGATGATTATATGGAGGCTGAAAAGTGTTTCAGGAAAAGAACTTACTCTCTAACAAAACCAACTTCTGTAGCAGTGCAGCAGAAGACGACACAAACTACAGCTTTGTTAGATGAAGATTCTGCAGGAAATCATGGACGATTACTTTACTCTGAAACACCAAAATTGAAAGATAACCATGAATCGGATTACAATGATGCTAACCTTGATTCCGTATGTAACCAAAGTAGGAGTAAAGCCAGGGATGATGGGTACATGCCAATGATGCCAGGAGTTGCATCTTCTCTATCCAGCAACAGCGATTATTTGCCAATGACTCCTAAAAGTATGTCTGTTCCAAAACAGATTAACAATTCATGGTCACCGTCCCAGGTTGACTCCAGAGGATATATGATGATGTTCCCAAAGGCTAGCTCTTCACCTGTACGCAGTCCTTTAACTGGATTTATTTCTAAAGGAAGTAATGAGAAGATCATAAACAATGAGTATATGGATATGTCACCTGGTAATTCAGCTCCAAAGCCCCCCAGTGATTCAAATTATATTCACACCGCTTCTGTTTCCAAAGGTTTCAGTTCGTAYTTTTCTTTGCCCCGAAGCTTTAAGGCGTTATCAGGACAAAACGGTGACCACAGTGAGTATGTTCCGATGTCTTCACCTGGAAAACTCTTGTATGGTGGACCAGAAAATGTAAAAGGGGTCAACAGTGAGGCTCTGGCTAACGGCATCTCTAAATCGCCAGTGGTGAAAGGTTCAGATGAAGGACTTGTGCAGAACAGGGCTGCTAGGCCCACAAGACTCCCCCTAGGTACAAGAGGGAGTAATACTATCCCAAGAATGTATGATCGTACAGTTCCACCTGAGCCAGCGAGTCCTGGTGAATACATCAATATTGATTTTAATGAAAAGGCGAGTAATACACCATATTCCTTATCTGCAGAAGGATCACCATCATCTCTAGGCTCAAGTAGTGACCACAGACAGTCCCCGCTTTCTGATTATATGAGTGTTGACTTGGATGTACAGTCACCGAAAATAGCRAAGGAACTGTCCAACTCTCTAACAGATATTTCAATTTATGCAAGTTCCAGTATTCCTAGAAACCAACCAAATCCTGACTACGCTAGGCTTTCATTTGGTACTGCTTGTGTTAGCACCGCAAGTAACAGGACTGATGACTACACGGAGATGACATTCAACATGGCAGCAACGCCACCTCGGCCATTTGCCGCCGAATCGGACGACGGTGTAAAGATTGATAGCCCTTCTTCCATAGTTAATAGACTCTGCATTGTTGATCGATATGCTGGTAGCAGTAGCTTCTCTGTTCCTAGCTCTGAACCTCCTGTGGGACCGAAAGTGATTCGAGCCGATCCTCAAGGCAGGAGGAGACACAGTTCTGAAACGTTCTCTTCTGCTGGGACTGTGACGACCTCCTCCTCTTTCTTTACTGATAGTAGCAAAAGACACAGCTCTGCCTCATTTGACAATGTTTGGTTAAAACCAGATGAAAACATTTCTGATGGTCAGGAAAGCAAAATGTCCAGGGATACCTCAACTGGATTTCAGAATGGCTTAAACTACATCGCTCTGAATTTACGCGATGATCCTATAAGCTGTGAGGCAAGTACTACAGCGCCAACTTGCCATCTCCAAAATGGTACTTCAGGTTTGGACAGTGGAGCTTACGTAAGCATAGATTTCAGCAGATCCGATGGTCTGAAGTGTAACGCTGCGAGAAAAGGTTTGTAACTTTAAAAGCACTTTCCTTTCATGCTTGCTTAACTGTAGGAATTAGGTTCTCTACTTAATACTAAAATGCGGTCTTCAGGGTGGGGTAAAKGTTTTTTATAATCTTTTGTATTATTCTAGTACAACCAGTCTCGTCGTAGCRCAGCATCCTAACCACTGAACAAAGATGAAAGGGGACATGGGCCTTGGCCTAAAGGATTTATGTGACTCTTCTAGGCAGTTAGAGGTGTTATCAAACTGTCATCTGCCTCTGTTTTTTATAAAAGAATTTTGATAGTATAAACATTAATCGTATTTTATATTGTGAATTCTTGTCCTGAGGTAATGGTAGCTCTTTTTTTCCTTCACTTTTGTTTTCCTCTTCTTCTCTTCTTATAACTAGATGACTCTTCACTTTTTTTTTTTCGTGAACTTGATATTTTGTAATTTGTGTCATGGATAGGGAAAGCTGAAAATTGCTAAATTGGGTTTAGACATCAAAATTTGGGGCTTAGGTCTGTTTCTTTCAGTAAATGTAGGTGAAGTGCATGTGTTAGGGGTTTCTATGTGCAAATCTGCCYGCATTTGTTTAGTTGAATCTTAGGTAAACAGAACTGAGTTTTTTTCCCTTGAAGGTTTGGTGTGCTCCTTCTGAGCTCTGGTCTCCAAAGTATCCTCTGGAGAAGCCATCTCCTGGTGGCTGACCAGGGTGGTGGGGGGCTCCKGCAGCCCATGCCCTCCATGTTCACGACTTAGTAGCGTCCAAGGGCTGAGCTGAGCCGTAACCCTTCCCCTGCTGTACAGAGGGATCTGCCTTTGGGGCAGCGGTGAGGAATGCCTGTAACAGAGGAAGAGCAGGCTCTGAGCCGTGTCTTCCAGGTCTGGAGCTTTGGAGAGAAGGCTGCTAGCTTTCAAGTGATCAGTGGTCTGACCAAACTTAAGGTAATGCAGTTTGAGGTGTGCATAAAAAATAAGGGTGTTGGGGGTGCAGAGGAAGAATATGGGAAGAGGAGGGGTGCTCCTATTCATATTTTAAGCTCTTTGCTCTCACGGTGGGAGCGAAAAATAGTAATTAGCTGTTAGTGGTATTATGCATGTCCACTGACTGAACAGCARTGTTTGTGCAAGCGCTGCATCGCACTGTAGCTTTGGAAGCATAATCCTTATTTTGGTGTTGGTGACCCACTGAACTCCTGACAGTAATTCCCCTACACGGATAGAAAACTSTATGTGTTGGAAATTGTCTTCCTCCCTTTGCAAATGTATGTGTAGTCAATAATTGATGAGTACTAAGAGGAAATATTTAATCGCTGTTGGACATTGATATTTGTCTACTTCTCTGTCAACAAAGAAAGCAGTAAAGGGGCAGGCTACTGCTGGCTTTTGTATTTTTAATAACAATCTTAAACACTGAAATGATAAGGGTTTTTTTTCTAGTTTCACTTTAAAAGTAAGTGTCTAAAGGCAGAAGGTATTGCAAGAGCTTAAAATTGTGTAGCCTTTAATAGTGGAAGGTATAAGCCTGACTCAGCTCGCATGCCATTCGAAGTCTGGCAGCACTGCTTGGGGCTGCTCAGAAATGTGTGGTTTGCCTCAGTGGTTTTTTTTCTCTGCTTTGTTTTGTTGGTTGGAATCAAATTTAGAAGACGTTGAAAGTTGCCAGTCCAAGAAGTGCTTTTTTCCAAAGTTAGTCTTTCAGCACTTCAAAGATTTGTCTGCTAAGTCAGAGGCACACTGACTGCCGTAGCCGATTTGTGTTTGGTTGTTTTTTTTTTTTTTTTTTTTTTTTGAAAAAAGCACCCCCAGACACAGCAGAATTCCTACTTGATCTTATTCCCCTGATATGACTAAAATCTGTGTTACAAAGTAAAACTTCTTACAAAAAAAGAACAGAGGTGATTTCCTTTCAGCTGTAACTGTAACTACTACATTTAAAAATATTTTTCAAGAGATAATGTGTTTAGAAAATGTATTTATGTTAAACATTTTGCTTACTATTGCCACAGCAAAATACCTACAGCCCTGTGCTTGAGGTTTTTTCCTTGTCTGTTAAAAGTTGCGGAGGGGCAAGAGATTTACAGCTGCTGTTTTTTGCCGTGAATTGAAGTTTTTTGCAAATGAAGCAGGCATTAAAAGAATCTCTGTGCATAAAAACTTGGGAATTGGCAGGAAATTAAGCATGAGAATAGTAAGAGCTTAGGTTGGTGGTTTCTTTCTAGTCCTAAAAAGAAAAAATTGTAAAACACCGCTCCAGCACAAAGCCTAACAGTTTTCTATAAAGACAGCATAAAATATTTCTGGTATATAGTAAGAGGGCAGGTGGCGGGTGGACATTGTTCACTTGTAGGTGGCTGACGGAGGGGTGAACAGATTTCGGAATAGTCCAGGCTAAAAGTAGCTTGCCAAACTCGAATGTAGTGTTGTAAATTGGTGGTGTATATCTGTTTCTTAGTAATGACTTAAAATTCTTGATTATAAAGATACCAGTTCTCATTCACATACTAAATCGTGTCTCTGAGCTATAGCAAGCATAATTTTAGAGGTCTGTATTCTTTRAACAGCTTATCAGTTTCTACTGCAATAAAGCTTTTATTTTAATATTTWAAAAGTTTTTCTGTAATCCAGAAAAACACTTTCACATTCCATTTTGAATAGTGAAAATAAAGCTTCACCCTTAAACCTCTTATATGCTGAAGAGKTGTAGTGTGCCTGTGTGTAATTGATATTTTTAATACTTTTGGAGACTTTTAGCAGAACCAAGTGCTGTCTTTTCTTTCCTTCTACATCCCACTCTTTCGGTCTCTTTGCCTGAAAAATGCTCTGTGGTTAAATCCATTCTTAAGGAAAATATTTAGCAGATGCATTTACCCTTTACTTCCTAGAAAGGAGCTATCCCATATTTATTAAATTCTATCAGGTAGAGAACTTTCTTCTCCCTAAACTGCAGTTTTACTGGAAGGAAAACGCTTCCCAACTTTGGATTGTTTGCTTTTTTGTTTTGTTTTTGTTTGCTTAAATGGAATATTGTGTTCTGTGACTCAGCTGCATTCTCCTAACTGCTGAGGGTGGTAGAGTGATTTCCAATGCATCGCTGCCCCCTCATTGTAATTCCCAAACTACTTCTGGTTCAGGTTCACTGGTGTGAATCAAACTTTTTTTTTTTTCCTTCTCCATTCATGACACGGATGGAAGAGGGGGAGGGCACTAACTTGAAATGGTAAATAGGCCTGACTTGTTATTAAACTTTTGTTTTAGGTTTAGGCAAAATTGAGCTCAGGTTTTATGTTGATAATGATGATGATAAAAAGAACGTAAGGTTCTGATTTCTAATGCTTGAAGTTTAAGGAGGTCATTAGCAAAACAGTTTCATCACGAAATTGTTACACAATATTGAAGCAAGCGGTTTGCAGTTTTGATTACATGAATCTGAGTCATGAAATTTTGTGCTAGGAGTACAGAACACTAAAGCTACTTCAAACAGGGCTTAGCTAATGTATACCTTGTTATTGGACCTTGTAGAAACTGAGGAGGATAATGAGAATGGGGCRGTAATAAACTGCATAATGGGTCCTGTATAATACAAGTTTCTTCAGACTTAATTAGAAATATTAAGCCTGCAAAGATACCCTGGACTCCAAACCCAAAACAGACTGTTCAGAGTAAATGTAACGTTCATCTTAATATCAAACCACCTATTTTACACCCACTCTTTAATCTTATCTCTACCTGATATTCTAACACTATGCTAAGATACTATTTCAGAAGTTCTCTAAAGTGCAGGATTATAATTTGAAYGTTCCTCACCTTTTTAATCTCCTCCTGTGCTAGACTGGGCAAGAGTGTTGTGTACACTTTGGGGAGCTGGGAGGAAGGAAAGCAAGTACAGCTGCAAAGCAGAACTTGTGTTCCAAATTGTCCAGATCCTTTATGGTAACTTGCATACTTCAAATGCAAAATCTTGAAGCATATAATGAACAATATACACTTTGAGAAATTCAGAAGCTGGAAGTTTTAGCTATTACTAATATAGTAAATTACAGTTTACAGGATACCAGGCAAATAACTGCCCCTTTTGGGTTTCAAACTAGTGGTTTTGAAAAGTTTCCTTCAAACTGAGGCTCTTTTGTATCGGCAGAATACTTAAGGCACAGACCCATTTAAAAATAACTTGAAGAACCCTACTGAAGCACATCCGAATGCTGCTAGGAATCCTATATCTTTGAAGTAATGCYGGGATAATAATTCTTTTAAAAAAAACCCMAAAAAACCAAAAAACACCCCCCCCMAAAAAACCAAAACCCCCAAACCATTTTAATCTTGCTGTAACAGATGCCACTTTAACAGTCTTGAGTGACTTACAGCTATGCTTAAAAATACCCAGAGTAACTTTCTCAAGTAGTATGTGAGCTGCTGAAGGCAGAACAGATTTTTGCCGTGCAGCGTGGGAGTGAGCTAATTATGACATATTTGACCAAGAATCAGTTGGGTTTTACTTGTGCTTGGGTGAGAAAATTGAGACAAGAATGTTGTTCTGCCATTGAGAGAGAACATTTACTTGTAGTCGGTGTTGAAATACTTTTGGAAATCAGCTTTCCAGCCTTTAAATCCATAGTTGCAGCTGATGGTCATCTTTATCTTTTTTGGAAGTCTAAAACTTTCTGCTTGTAGCTGTCTTATAGGTTAAAGCACCGATGCAGGGCGCGGGGAGTTCTGGGAGTAATCCTGTACTGATTCAAACTGCTGCTGCTTATTTATTTTTAAAAGTTTTTCGGTGAAATCTTAAATGCATTATTACCCTTTTAATTTTCCCTCTAAAACTTCGCATTTTCCCCTCCTCCCCTGGTGTCTGAGGGCCCCTGTTCCCCCGTCGCGTGGGGTGGCAGGTGGGAGTACCGAAGGTGTGCGGCGCTTACTCACTCCTCCCAGCGGCTCTATTCCAGCCCAGGGTTACTGGGGTGCTTTGTCACTACGTATTTCTTAAGGGTTTTTTGTATGTCCAGTGGCGTGTTAGCAGTAGGTAGAGTTTGGGTTTGTTTTTTTCTCTGCATATGCTCTTTTTTTATGAAAGGATCTTTAATAAGTTTTCTTCATATCGATTGCTGGGGGGAGGGTTTATACCTTGAGGTTTTGGATGGTATAAAAAAGAGCTTATAGTACTATGTTGTACCTTGGTGTGTGTTTGTGTGCTCTGTTTGTGGGTCTGTGGTGCTCCCAAAAACATGCTGAATGGCGTCCAGTATGTTGATGGCGCAAACAAGTTTGTTTTTCTCATCTGAAGCAGGAAACAAACTCTACAATTTTATTTTAAGTACTGATGTGATCAAATGTGGCATTCTTCAACCCAAAGGAAAATGGAGTGATAAAACTGAAAGGCAGGTGAGAGAGAGTCAAGCTTTCTGGAGCCTGGGGATGTATTATTACTGGTGTTTTGTCCTAAAAATGTAGCATTATCTTATGACTCATCCTTAAATGGTACGTAATGACTTGGCTGAAGAGCTGTCCTATGGCCCACCCTGCAAATTTGCTGTTTGACTTTTTTTCACGTTTAGCTTTTGCATATTAGCAACAATCCAGTGATCAAGTTGCACTGTTGTCTTACAGGTTAAAGCAATGACTAGGGGAAAAGGAAAAAAAATATGTTCTACTTTTAATCAAGTCCTGCATCTCTGTAAAGGTCACTCAGCTTAGGGACGGTTATGGTTTAGTTGAGAACCTTGATCAACAGGGATTTGTGACATACTTGAGGGCAGTGGGAAGACAAAGGTAAATTAGCCTGACTCATCAAAGGCATTTTGGAGGTGTTTCTGAATATCTTATCTAAATGATCTTGAACATATAAGTGTTTGGATTTGTGGAGATTTTGCTTCAGGTGTAGCATTACCCCAAGAGCAGCAGTGTAGTAGACTTAGCAAGAATTTTCTGTCCTGGTTAAGTCATGAACTGTATCTTAAGGGGCAAAGGTTGCTTATTTCAAAACATTATTTTTCTGTTAATTTAGCTATATGGTTGGATGCTAAAAATTCAGACTGCTTGTGTGTGTGTATACATGTGTGTTGTGTGCCAGTGATTTGTGAGTTAAGTGTAAGTTCTTAYCTTTTTTTAATCTTCCGAGAAGAAAGGGTTTTTGAAAGAGATGGCTTATACTGAAATTAATATAGTTAAGATTTGGCTATAATTCCAAGGTGACGATACAATTTAATGTGACTYACTTTTAAATTACTACTAAAAGGTGACTAGTGCTTGTGTTCACTGCATAGTGCGTGTATATTATGRACTTACATAAATATAAAATTGAATTATTATTTAGGGCATAAAATAGGTAAGAATAGTGTTTCCTTTTTTCTAGGGCATGAAAGGCTCATAAATATGCTACCTACTTGGAGAACAGGATTTTGTGGAATGACTGAGGATATCAAAATGTTTTTAYCTTTTTCTGAAAATCATGGGAAATAATACTGAAGGGTGCACAAGAAACCTGGTAAAATTTGCTTCTAAATTTATTGAGGCACTAACGAATGATATCCTCCTTCCACAGGGAATAGTGCGATTCTGTTCCCACACTCATGCCAAGCCAGCTTGCTTTATTGTTTACGGCTCTTGCTGAAGASCTGAATTTGCAGTATAACTTTTTTTGATGCTGGATAGCCTGAGCCTGAATTATTTTTKGGGAACTAGTGCTTCTTTTCACACATGTCTCTTAGGCTACCAGGAGYTTGGAGCGTTCTTAGTGACAGTGAAGTAGATGCATCATTAGATAAATGAGCACCTGTTGCATACTAGACAAMGAAAAACTATGAATGTGAGCCATGTGATACCTTATTTGTATGAAAACCCTGTTTAAGCTATTGACAGGCATTAGCGTTTCTGTGACTTTTGTGGCACCTTATCGACAATTGAGCTAAAATGGCCAAGACAAACCAGCAAATGGTRCAAAAAGGCTTCTCCTCGAGTCTGGGCACCTTTGGTTTCCTGGTCTAAGTAACCGGAGCCTGTTTGCAGGTGGGTTGGCCGCGGGCATTCTTCAGCACAAGTTGGATGCAGGTAAAACTTCCAGCCATACAGGTGAAGGAACATGCTTTAACTTCTGTAAGTCTAAAACAATAAAGTTTCTTAAGTCTGAACCAATATGGGTTAGGAGGCCAAAAAGATACTGTTTGCTATATGGAATTTTTTTGTATTTTAAGTTAGTCTGTTAGACAAATTTGTAAGCTGTTTGTGTTTTCACTAGTAGCATCCACTGTTGAGTTCAAACTTTCAGAATATTTGCTTTTGTTATGTGAAATACTTTGGGAGGTATTTGCCATCTATATTTAACTCTGGTGTTTTTTTGGGGTAGGATGGGTGGGTTTTTTGTTTGTTTGTTTTTAGAACAAGATGTTTTTAAATTGCAGATTGTGGTGAACAGGAAATCAGTTAGAAATGAGTTGAAAAAATGAACAGATTTGGTCTTGAGGTCATTCAGACAATATTACGACAGTGAGTCTGTTAATGAAAGCTTGTAGCTCCAGACGCGATCTCTACTCGTTGYAGAACCTGAACAGGTAGGCAGGATGGAGGTCCCCTGTACCGTGCCGCAAATGTAAATGTGCTGGTCCCTGTCCTAAGGAGCTTACAATTTAAAAGATGAAACTAAAGAGATGGATGAAACTTAATGTGCTGGGGTGGAGAGTAAGATAAAGATCAAGGCTGCTACCATTGGCAGAGCGAAGATAAGAGTCAGCCTTGCAGAGAGATAAAAGGCTGCCTGAGAGCGGTTGCAAGAGAGGAAGCTGGTAGAGGCACTTGGAAGGGTATGCACACGGCAGGGAGCGATGGAAGGTAGCGAGCTATAAATACAGTGGTTGTAATGGTTTAAATGACTTGAAAAGGATGAGGTAAATGTCAGAACACTGGCCAGGATATTAATCTTGGTAAGAGGAATGTGGGCCAACATGTATCTCCGAGTTAGGAGCATGTCCCAATGTTTACTTCTCCCTTTTAGATGTAGAGTGTGATGGGTTTTTTCCTCTTTTTTTCCTTTCTCCCTTCTGTAAGTTAGTTTTCCTGCAGCCATGTGACTGATAGATTTGGTGCAAGCAGGGGTGCGGGAATGTGTACCGGAGCACAGGATCACCCTGTGCAGCTTCCCTGGGCAGTTAATGGACGCATGGACCTGCATCCTCTGTTCTGTATGAGGCTTCGCTCCAGAAGCAGCTGGGGTGATGGAGCTGCCTTGGCGCTACTACTGGTCCCTTCTTGTTTTTGCAGGGGCTTTTTAGGTGGCATCTCTGGATTTCAGGCAACCTTCTAGCGTTGGGGAGGAGGCAGCAGTGTGGCTTGGGAGATATATTCACCTTCAGGATTTGTAACCAGTGTGTCAGAGCATTTRGAGTCCAACTCTAAACTGGGAGGTCTGGATGGCACCCGCTCATCACTGCTGCGGTGCTCAGCTGCTTGAGAGTAGCCTGTGGMAGCTGGAGTGCAAAACGGCGGCTTTGACAGGAGAAAGTTATTTTATTTCTGTGTCGGTAGATCAGGTTGAACGGACACTGTAGTGGTTGTGGGTGAGTCTGGACACGGTGGCAGCAATGAGGCTTGATTCACTATTGAGGGTATAAGTGATTGAAATATTAATGTTGACACGTTCCACAAGGTGAACACTAAACAAGTTGCACACTGTTGATTAAAACTTGTCTGWGTGTAGACACAGTTTAACTCTGTCYTTTGGGAGCTCCTGAACTGCTCCTGGAAGCTGAAGGCCCTATCCTTGGCTCTCGTGCGTGTGCTGTGATTTGAGAAGACCTTGCTTCACACACGCGATGCAATCTGAACCTTTCTTCTTCTTCCCCCTGCATAAGCCAGGGTTTTGGGTGTCCTAACGTTAATGCAGACTCAATGATGTGATAAYTAGAAAATGTAAAAAAATTGATGTGTGCCACTGCTCTGTGTRGTAGCAGATAGTGGCTGATAGCAAAGATTTTTTTTTTTTTTTTTTTGTGTGCAGGCACGTGTGGGCAAAAGGTATGGCTGAGGAGGGTGTAATTGTTTGGGTATGTGGCCATGTAGTAACTTTTTGCCTTTGACAGTCATTTATGGCGGTAGAGGTGAAAGAGAAAGGTAGTGCTGAATGCTTTCAAACGTCGATGGCTGAAGTGGTTGGGAAGAGCAAAGGGATGAATTAGGACAGGTGAAACTTTCCGTAGAAAGGAACTATCAGGAAAGGTGATTTGAAGGGTGGGGAGCGGTTTCATTAGTCGTGAGTGACACTGTCCTTTCTCTTAGTTGTGTTCATAAGAATAGTTTTGCTCACTCAAACTGAAGACCTGTGYGTGCAAGCAGACACCACCCAGCAGAGGAAGAGCAGGGCAGGCGTATGTAATACTTCCCCACAAACATACACCCAACCTGTGATGTGATCCCCCCCCCCCCGGCTTGGGAGACTTCCCGAGCCTGATGCAGTTTGTCTGTTTTATAATCCTTTATGGATCTTTAATCCGAGTACTTTTCCAATATCTCTTTGATCCTGTGTAAACTCCGTGTACCCCCAGCAGCCTGCGGTCAGAGTCAGTACGCACTGCCTGCAGACCTCTCTCTGTCTATTTTGACCCTGCTCCCTACTGCCTTTGTTTGGCAGCCCCTAGTTAGAGTATTGGAAGAGATAACGAACCCTATCTTTTYTCTCCATGCCACTTAGGACTGTGTAGATGCTGTATCCTCCTCGGCCATACACTTAGCCAGCGTGCTGTCAGCGGCTTCCCGTACTGCTCACAGCAGGGACCTGCAGTATAATGGTTTGGTGTTTTTTTTTTTTTTTTTAATTTCCTGATAGGTCCTAATACTTCTCTGCAGGCTGAAGGGTCCTTGTTACCTGGCTGTTCCTCACMGAGAAGCTGTTTCACACCTTTCATGAGTTTTTTTGCGCTACTATGAAGCTCTTCCAGTTATTTCAAGTCCTTTTTGAATGAGGGAAGCAGAGCTGTGTGTGTTGTACAGCGCTGGTATTTGACGCGGCTGTTTTCTTTCCTATTTGTTTCCTAACAGTTCTTAACAGGCAGGAAATACATTCCTCCCTGCTGGCACTTCAGGGCTCCTAACCTTTGTCACGAGAGCGGAGTGAACTATAGCAGGTGGTATTGTCGGACGCCACACAAACACGATTTTTTTTTTTTTTTTTTGGCTAAAATTTACCTATGTTTTCTGCAGCTTAGGAGGTCAGTCGTGGTATCTTACACACTTGCCATGAGAATGCTTTTGAAAAAGCAGAACTTTTTGTTCATTCTTCCGCAACATGAAAGTCTGAAATTTTGAACAACTATGTGTTTTTAAGTGGAGATAAGTTAATTTTTAGTATTATCTCACTATATTGTAATAGAAGTTTAGTTTGAARAACAAACAAACAACAAAACAACCAAAAAACAAAACCCCAACAACTTCTTGTCAAACTGTCCGGTGCAATTTGAATTGGTGTTAGGGCCCTGCCAAAACGGCGTGGAAGTTTCCTAGTTCYAGGAATAGTATCAGTAAAAGAGATGAAATTAGGGAGTGTGCATAAGGCCTTCCTAGAAACAACACTACTGTTTATTAAAACAGAAAAAGAAGCCAGTGTTGCAAAAGATAAGGCATTTCTGCAAAGTGAATAAAAATAATCTTAAAGCATGGGGGAGGCTTTTTAGTTAATGAAATTGCTAAGCACTAAGAATAGCGGAACCACGTTTTGAATGAACAATTGTGGATAAAGATTATTTGTAAGAGTAACTTTGTCTTCTAAATTTGAGAAATTCAGCTTGAGGAGGAATCTAATTTACTGGAATGTGGTGTTACCAGTCACTGTGTTTAAATAGTTTATCCAATGAGAAGTGGGTCATGTAACAGTTTTTTTTAACACAAATTTTGCTTTTTTTGCTTGTGGAAAGTCAGTAAAATTGTAGGTACAAAATACATTCATTAGCTCAATTCCAGCATCATTAGTTTGTTGTTGAATGAAGAAAGTACGTGAAATATGTGCTTAATGGTAAGCATGTAGTTTAACACATTTCCCAAATAAGGATGTCTTTCTGTGTCAGGGCCTTGTTTGGGTTACCCAGGTACAGTAACTGCCTGTGCAATGGCCACAGTAAATGTGTCAGTTTTTCTGATTTGTATTTGTAGACTTGGTGTCTGCGTGAGCAAATTAAGAAGGAATTTGCTTTTCTCAAGTAATGCCGCTTGCCTCTAGCAAGGTCTAAAGCTATGCCATTAAAATAAGAACTGGAAGAAACAGGACAATGACATAGGATAGTAACTATGTATTTGGTAAGATTTGGGAAAAAAAAAWTCTCACTAATTTGTGAAGAGTTTGGGCAAATTACCTGCCTCCCCCCGACCTGCATGCCATATGGAAGGCTTGAAATGTAATACATTGCAGTCCTCCTGCCCTGTCCCGGTGGCGCGAACAAAATGCCTTTGGACGTGCACGTTGTGTCCTGAGGTTGTGCTGGGATTTGGGGCTTTCCTGAACAACAGGAATATTGTGTGGCCGTGTGTGCGAGAAAGTCTCAGGCTGTTCTGCTGCTTTTGATCTGCCTAAGTCAGGTTAATTCCGATTTCCCCCGAACCTGAAGTTCAGGAAATTGAGAACTTCAGTAGTGTTCTCCAGAAAGCATTAAGCTGTCTTAGTCTTTGACATGGAGATTTTAATCATTTAATTATCTTAAATTAATATCTTCTGTAAGCAAAGCTTTTATCCTTTTAGGAATCGGTTGCAGAATTATGTCAGTAAAAGCCTTTCCTGTAAAAACAGATAGTATTTAGGATGGATTTCTTTGAGAGAACCAGGCTATGTCTGCTATGTTCTTGAAACCTCTTCGTTTGTTTCAAAGTGGCTTGACTTGTATGGCCTTAATAATTCAGATGCAGGAAATGAAGTGTAAATTGGATATATTCTCATCTGATACATTTTCAAATGGAACACACTGGGTTTGCARTCTAATGAATTAACACTAATCTAATCCTTTGCCCCTAATTTTTATAAAATTGTAGATTATTTTTGCATCGAAAACTTGCAAACCACTTCCTCAGTGTGTTCCATAATTTTAAACAAAATGCTTTTGAGCAATGGCATACTGCCATCCTATTTTAAATATTTGCCCTCTTAGTTTCTCTTCTGCCCTTGTGATCCTTCTCCTCTGACTGTTTGTTCCTCAGAAGGATTCGGACAGCTGTGTGTAGTTTTATAATCTGACCGCATCTTAAACTGATGAATTTAAATAGAATTATGTAATGAAGAGAACATTGTTTTAATTTCCTAAACTTTGCTTATATATTTTGAGAGGTGATCTGTGAAAATGTTTGCTTTCTGGGCTTGTTTTCCATATTAAATGTTCATAGGAAGTTGAATTTATATTGTTCTCCACATTCTGAAGCAGTAGAGCTCAATTTTGAATAAAGGCTGAAGCTTTTGTGTCAAATCTGTTAATGGAGCTGAAGTTCGAATAAACAGAAAAGCCCAGTGTAGGGTGCTCTGAAAACTGCTTGGAATAGTGTATTTCTAGGCTGCTTCAAAAGTGCAGAGGGTTTTTTGAGTTCAGGTTTTTGCTGCTTGTTTTGTTGTAGTGATCAGTTGTCAGTTGGGTGTTGGGTTTTTTTTTCTTTTTTTTTTAGACTGAGCAGATTTTCTTGGAAGAGCTCGTGACAATCCAGGAACAGCAGTGTGTTTACACTGCAAGTGCAAGTTATCTTCAAACTTGTCCTGTCTGATCTGGCCACTGAGTTTTATTTGGGGGCATTTATGTTTTGAGAACTCCAAGGGACTGATGGGCTGCTTTGTGAGCGTTGTTCCTCTCTTCCCAGCTAGTCCACATCTCGTAATTTGTTTTCCTTTTAGAAGAGCTGTTTCATCCATTTCTCTGACAACTTCCTTTACTGTTCAGTCAGTGTTGAGTCAAATATATTTATATGGTATCTGCAATGAAATGCTAATCTGGTTTTTATTGTTGATGGGCAATTCTCTATTTGTACTATTAACATAGAAAATTGTTGGCTGATGAATCTTACATTATGAAGACTGAAATAAGATCATCCAGCTTCACAGAAGCTGTGTTGTTTTCTTCGAGCACTTCATGTCCTCCATTAGTTTCCCTTCACCTACTGCCTAGTCAGACCACGGAAGAAGATCAGGTGCGGGAGAGAAGAGCCACCACGGAGCTTAATGCGTGAGCACTCTGGTAACCTCGCTAAATAAACCCGTGTCACTTCCTAAGGATCCTTCTGGCGAGGAACTAGAGAGGTGGAAATCCACAAATTAGCTCTGAGTATCAGCAGCACAACAGACATCGGCCTTATTCTCACATACGTTAAACTCATTTTACACCTCTTTGACGAATAACTTTTCCTGTGGTGTATGTGCACGTGCGGTGCCCTCCCAGCTGGGTACAGGTGCCTCTGTATCAACCAAACCGGTGCTCTGGTGACACCGAGGTTCCTGCTGGCTCCCTGCAGGCAGCTGTAGCACTAGAATGCGAGACGCAGTTAGGCGGGTGGCTCGGCGCAGATCTTCCTGGGAGGACGTGGTGGGGGAAGCTACATCAGCTGGAGCTCCCACAGCTTCAYGGTGCAGAAATCGGTGTCAGGGTTTGTGACTGCGACTGCAGAAACTGTCCCTGGCTCTGCTGGAGACCCCGCTCAGCCCTGGACGCAGACTCCACTGGCCGTGACGTGGGATTTCTTTGATGCCTGGAGGTTGGTGGTGGGTGACCTGTGGGGCTTTCTGGCTGTGGTCCTGCTGTGGTGAGGAGTGGACTCCTGAGTGCCACCCTCAGGGGTGGTGGTGACTGCAGACACTTTGTGGGAGGGAGCTTTCAAGACCGCAGTCTAGTCTTAGATTTCAGAGGGAATTTTTTTTTTACGTGGTCAAGTTTCACAAGTTTTTTTTGCCTTTTCTATCTGATACTGATGTATGTGTTCACATACATATATATATATATCAATTTATATCTGTATATATATATATAAATGCTTGATGCTTTTATCCCAAAAAAGAGCTGATGACTCAGGGCATCAGCCAGCTGTACTGCTCCAACTGCGGTACTGACATTTTCGGCTTTAACAAGGGGATTAGAGAAGTGGTGACAACCAGTAACTCCGTGTCTGAAAGACTCAAGGCTTTATGAGACTGTTACCAGCTTGTAGGTGATGTTTATGTGAAACTCCTTTATGTTTATTTACAGTTCCCACAATTCTATTTTAGCTTAAAAATGAAGAAGAGACTTGCTGAAGTATAGTTTATAATCATGGGGAGAAGGGGGGACGAATTAATGAGACCTTGTTTAACAAGCACAGAGTTTTGGGAAGGGGGGATGCTGCAGGAAGATCCCGAGCTTGCCTTTATGCTGATGTAAAACTCTGTCTTTGAGCCAGGACATTCAGGGAATTTATAAGCTGTAGTGAAGCTTAGCTGAGGATTCTTTCWTCTGGTTTCTTATAAATTAATCTGTGTTAGTCTGGGCTCTGATCAGAGTTTCCTGGTGAGCTTGCTTTAGAATTGGTTATCGTGCTGCCTTCTGAGTTATGCCAGGCCAGTTCAAAGAATCAAATTTAGGAGTTCAGCAGTTTTTTTTTTTTGCTCTTGAGCTCTTCCCCATCCCCTCAAGGTATCTTAAATGTAATTTGGTGTAAGTTTATGAAAGTTTTCAAAAAGTTTTAGGTATAAATACTGAGTTCTGCCACATGGGATTGATTCAAACAACTGGGCCTTTGCTCTTCAAAATGTTTTGGGGATATGCTTGGAGAGATTAGAATAACTTGTCAAACGGCTTTCAGGTGTGCCTTGTGTGTTAGGCGTGGAGGAAAAATGTCCTGACAAAAGCAGAGACAGTTTTTGAAGTTCCTTTTATGTAAGCTTATAGGTCCAGAGCAAGGAAAGGGTGGGGGGATGCTSGTACATGTTAATTTTTACTGGATATAAGTTTAATATAGAAGCTTTAACTGTTTTAATGTTTGACTTGCATGCATCGTTGAGGTGTGATTCATTGCAAGCTGTCAGGCATATTTTCATCCTTTGGTCCTACAACAAAATAATATTTTTTCTAAAGAGGAAAACTATTTAAAAAATAATAGCTTCACTTGGCTTTTGTGAAAACAAAGCCGTCACTAACCACACCACGCTCTGTGTGTAACAAGCAATAGCTTTTCGTAGTGATCTTATGATGTCTGTGAAATAATACAAATGGAGATTTTTGAGTTGCGGGTGTATTTTGGCTGTCTCTTCCTTGAATTGTGGAAAACCAAGTTACTGTATTTTTTAAATCACTACGTATTTGAAAAATGAAACTCAGCAACCCAGACCTTGGTGTGGGTTGTGTAGGGATAAAAGGGAGTTTTCTCTGAAGTGGAAGGACCCCTCTGTACTTCCGCACTGCTTCCAGCCCTGCCGTGGTCTTTGCTTCTCTGTCTCTCGAGCAGTGGGCAGCCTTTGCCGAGAGCTGGGGCTGTCCCAGCTGCAGGGGTAGGGGCAGGGCTGCTCGGTGCAGCTCATCTGAGCTTTTCTTTTTTTCTTTTCTTTTTTCCTCTCTCTTTCTTTTGAAGGGACAGTATTTTTGGCTGGACAGAAATCAGAACTGCTTTTAGTTAGGGTGGAGTTTGTGTGTGCATACTTTATGATTGGTTATGTAAGTAAACATACAGGTTTGCATTATTATACATAATGCTTGCTTGTTCTTTAGATGGTCACATTTTCTTCAGCATATTCCTGTGGCAGAGGCAGTGAAGCACTATGCTTTCTTTAGCAATGAAATTTAACTGATTTCCCTGTGACCCTGCAGAAGAGCACGGGCAGGATTAAGCTCTGAAAGCCCTTCTTTTGTTCCAGCGGGCCATGCTGCCATCGCCGTGCTTCGTAGTGAAGTGTTCCCCGTATTGCAGTTCTTCTCAACAGCAGCGAGCTCTCCCAGAGCAGTGAGAGAGCTTGTGCTGTGTGGCTTCGAGGGGAAAAAGTAGACTACATTTCTGTATTTGATGTTTTCTGAAGGCTAAATCTCTTACCCTAGCTGTTGTTTCTCAATGAGAGCAACCTGCTGTTTCCTTCTTCCCTGTAATGCCAGGAAACAGGTCCTGCAGACACGTACCTCAAACCTTGAAGAGAAGGTGACCAAAGCCACCTGACTGGCAGAGGACAGTGCCCTTAGTMTTGGTGAGAGGACAAACGTTGGAAGAGAACAGTCTGTCAGGTCTGGGAGACAGCGTAACCCAGTGATTTGGCCGATGGTACCCCTCCAGACTGAAAACTAGTGTGTGTTCACACTGGCTCTGTTGGGAGTGGAAGGGGTTTTGTAGTGAGCTGAAAAGTGAMTTTTCGTGCGTTCCTCAATTTGTGTTCACAGTGCTGCAGAACGCATTCGCATCCCCTTCATCAGATTTTTCCGTGCCAGGAACCTTTTGAGTCACTCTCGCCTTGGCATGTGCGCGGTTAATTGCAGAGCTGGCGTTCTGCTTTGAGGTCATCCGCTCTCCTATTTCCATTTCTGCCTTGTCACCCAGCTGTATCTTCCTGTAATCCAAGATTATATTTCCCCCCCCCCCATTTTACTGAGCACGTTGTATTTTGCCTTTTCCAGTCAGTTTGAAGCCGCTGGTTTTTGCTGACAGCAGCAAAGGTTGTTGTCTGCCATAGCTACGTGCTTTTGTACCGTGTGTTGCCTTTTAGTGAGACTTTCTTGAAAAAGGGAAAACTATACTCTGAGATGTTTCTTATCATAACTAAAATAAGCTTTTTCCTGAAAAGTTGAGGACAGGGCATGCAGCTGTCATGACTTGCCACTCCTTGTTTGGAGCTGGAGTTGCARGGAGTGTTTATATTGCAGTTCTGTACCTGCTGTGAATGGGAGTGTTCGCCACAACCTTAATTACATCTGGGTGCACGGAACTGCTCTACATTCATCCTGCGCTGCGTGCGTAGTAATAGCCTCTGCTACGCGCATCGCCCGTCCTGTTGAGAGGGTCGAGATCTCGTTAAATGAAATATTGATAGTGAAATAGGTGATGGGTAGCTGTGAGCTTTGGTCCTTCCCACGGCGTGTGGGCTAGCGTACGGTGCTGGCTGCAGTCCGAGCTCCTGCCCAGCGTACACGTGTCAGCTCTCTGGCTGCGGCGGCTCTTCGGAGCTTGCTTCAGACTCGGTAGTTCTTCTGATGGCTCAGGATTTCTGAGCGTGGTATCATCTGGTAGCACCCCCTCCCTCTGGGAGGGACCCGTGTTCTGCATTCAGCGGCTGTCACTTCTGCARTGGATAGGCTCCATGTATTCTACTCGCTAGAAAACATTTTTTTCCAATATAACTTGCATTTAAAATGTCACTGACTTTTTTTYCCCCCCCCTCCTTTCTAGACTGACTGCATTGCCATGGAAACCATTGTTGGAAGAGAAGACTTTTCTGCTGGTAACTCCAGAAACTGTGTGGTGCTTTTGGAAGCAAAGCTCAATTCCAGCCGGCTACTTTCATTTCCACCAGCACGGACATAGACACACATCCTTTTAATTAATTTTTTCATAGACATCAGCTCTCTACAGTTGAATTAATTTGAATTGAGATTTTTTTCATAGCTGTGCTTTGGTGATGGAATTTGGTCCTTCATGTCRTATCTATTTGGGAGGCAGTGTGAATGCCAATAGGAGATCCCTGTATGCCCCTTTCTTCCTCCTGCCTCTCCCATTAATTTTTTTTTAATTTATATTCTGAGAAGTCAAGTCTGGTTTCTGATTGTTTGTTTAACATGGGTTTTGCTTCTCTGGTACATTAACAAGTGGTTTGCTTAAAACACGTATTGTTTAGAAATATTTTGGCAGTTCAGGATTTTTTCAGGTGGCTGGGCGGAAGGAGGGAGGGAGAGGGAGGTGCACATTAGCTTGAGGGGTGAACCCGTGGGACTGAACTGGTCTGAGGAGAGACCTCTTCTGCCTTTTTTTTTTTTTTTTTAAGGTTTTGCTTTTATGGTACAAGAGGCATTTCTTGATCATAGGCTAGAATATTTTAAATCAAATATCTGTCAAAGCTTAAACTGAATTTTTTTTTTTGCGCAGAATTTTGGTATGTACAAAGTAGGATTAATGGGCTGGTTGTTCTTGTAGATTGTTTTTGTTCTTACCCTCAAGATACTTGTTTATAAATACGAATTGTGTAAAACGAGGTTTTTGTTCATGCATTCAAATGGAGAACTGCAGAGTCGTATCCAGCGTTTGTGACTTCTGCATTATATTTGTCAGCTGTAGCCTTTTAAAGGGAAACCACCCTAATTGATCTTACTTTCAACCAAAGCCCCATTTTTAATTTGGGACTATTTTTGTTCTTTCTTCCTGGCATAATGGGGAAAAAAGTAAAATGTTGGCTCATCAATTGTCTTTATCCCACTTACAGAAATGCGAACAATGACTATTTGACATTTTTAAAATAAGCCCTGATTTTTCTGCAATTTAAGTGCTTCGCTCTTGTACTGAATTTTTTTTTGGGTTGAAATGAATTTAGGTTTTTAACACTGCTATGAACTTAAAGAGCATGACACTAGTTGTTGGTACATGCAATGTATAATAAAAGGCACTGACGATTAATAAAGGGTTTAGAAGTGGTACACAAATCCTCATGCTGTACTGCACCACACAGCTGGTAATCCTCTACATTGTATATTGTACAACTGATTTGTCAGGCTGCCTCACCTCTAACATACAACCTTTAAATTGCTAGTACAGTTTGTATAACAAATTAGACACTGTCAACTTTGATTGTTCGGTGATGTGTACCCAAATCTATTTTTGAGTAGTATTAAAATGTACATGTCACTAAAATATGAAGACACTTTTTTTTTTTTTGGAAACATGGTACCAATCAGTTTACGCAGTGTCTAGTGACAGGAAAAACTGTTGCTACGGGGTTTAAAAGCACAGATCTGTTTTTGATTCTGGAAGAGAAGTTTAAGTTGGTACAGTTACTTGTTGCTGCTAAACATACACTAATTAAAAATACGACCACTCTTACAGACCATGATACTGTCTTGCCATATAGCTTTTGTTTGGTCTYGTAAATTAATAATGCAATATGTAGACAGCTTTTTATAAAGCTTTACATCTTTTCTAAGAAATCAAAATTTGGATGAAGATAGTTCTAAACATTTAATGTGAAAGGAAAAGGTTGTTTTGAAGAAATTTGTTACATACTTATTTCATATTAGATCCCTGAGGCTGCCATTGTACAATATACAGCACTGATTTAATAAATGCTGAATAAATAAGTAAATGGGTAACCTCAAGTATAGTGGTACAAATACTAATAGGTACGGCATAATAAATATGCAATCTTTTTGAATCTCTTAGTTTACAGCAACTAATTTATTCAGTATTGTGCTGGAAGAACATTTTCAAATGATGTAAAACATATCACTATATATACTACCTTCCAGCTACCCGTTTATGCTGCTGTATAGTACAAAAATACCAATGATAGAGAACAATGTTTGTCCTGTAAATTTAATTTGATATTGGACAGTTATTGTCTGTACAAACTAAAACATATATGGTTGAAACTGTTCATTATATTTGCTATTTCTGCTTCACAGATCTGTTTTAAAGTTGAGCTGATTGATCTGGCTTTGTCTTCCATTGTAAATATGGTTATGTTGTTTTCTTTGTAAAACACATCGCGTTTGCGGTTTTGGGAGACTGGCTTGAAGCTCTGTATAGTGTTTATATTTATCTGACTTGGCTTTCCATAGAGCTACTTGCAGTAAATACGTGTTCATGTAGCTCCGTGTCTGGGTTTTATTTTTAAACAAACTTTTGKTTTTTTCTGTCAGAAGTGCATTTCCTCCTGCTGCGGCTGCTTTCTTCTTACAGTGGTTTTGTCACCCTGTGTCCCTGAAGATTCGGAGAAGCTTTTAGCGTATTTTAGGGGAGTGATTCCCAGTCTGTGCCATTTTCTCTGCCACTTAGTGTACAAGGTAACAGACACCAAAACACCCAGAAGTTTTCTTTGTCATAGATTCACAGTGCTGGTAAGCARCTGGGTTTCTGAATGAGGAGAGGAAAAAAAAAAATCAGTGCCTGATACTTTCTTTTTCTGCTTTAAGTGCAGAAGACTCTGGCAAGTTTTTGTTCTTAACTTTGTCCGTGACTGGGTATGGAAGTTTCATGATCAAAAAGTAGTCGTCCTGGAAGGGATTTTTAGCAGTGTAGTATCAAATAGGTTCCTGTCTTTAGAGTTTAGGGTAGAAGGGAGTAAGTATGGTTTGCTTTTGTAAGTTTTGTAGTAATACTTTGGTTGATATGTGTTAAATAAGGTCTCAGTATGTAAAACCAAAATCCATACAGATACCTCATAATTTCAGGTAATGCACCCATGTATAAAAACAACTGAACTTAAGTTGGAAAATAAGAACAAAATGTAGTGCCTTTTCAAATTCCTTACTGACACGGAGGATATGTCAGTAATTCTGAGAGTTTATAGAGTTTATAGAAAGAGTTTTATCCATAGATGTGAGCGTATATGATCTCCACAAATGTGGGTCATTGCTGTGAAATGATTTGGATTAGACTTCCCTTTCTTCAAAAATACCTGATTTAATTCTTACCCTGTTACTCAGAATAGTGCATTAAAACAACTCCCTGCAAAAGTCAACTTTTCTGTAAGAATAGGATTTTCCTCGAATAAGCCAGCCCCCTTACTCAGGGCCTCATTTTATAGCATGTAGCCTGTATTGGGAAGAAAAAGAAAACAGTGCTGCTCATACATGGCAGAAACAGCCCTACCAGCAGTAAACAAACAGTGAAAATTATCCAAACAGTGTCAAGACTGTTGCAACAGTCTCACAATAACTGCTTTAAGAGACCTTTGACTGAATGTCTCATTGGATCTGAAATGGGCTAATTGCTGGAGGGTTTTTTTTTKGGGGGGGTGGAGGACATAGTTTTGCGCTAATTTTTCAAGCCCCTGTGGGTGAATCATTGACAGAACTCTCTGGCTTCTGAAGCATGGTGAAAGCCCTCAATTAAAACCAGAAGGCAAGTTAGACTTCCTATCTGAATTTGAAGACGGTCACTAGAAYACRTATTAGAAGTCTTTGTTTTGAAATACATTGACCAGTTCTAATGGACCTCGCATCTCACTGAGCAACGTRGTACTGGAAATGATCAAATAACTGGGAAGGAGAGGTTCATAGCAGGGAAGAAGGACCTTTTCAGAGTTACCAGGTAACAGTACAATTTGTATTGCATTCTTCTCATCCCTGCATCCTCTTTTGGCTATAGCAATAGTGTTCCCTCAAATATAAAGAAGTTTCTCCCCTCATTTTTCCATGAAGGGTTGTGAAGCAACAAGTCTCGGGGGAGAGCAGGAGCACTCAGCTTGCTGTATATATCTGGGAGGTAGGAGGTTCTTCCCCCCATCCCCTTTTTGTTAAAGAAACACACCAAGCTCAGTTTCTTTGGTTTTCTTCTGAGTTATTGAGTTAATTTAAAACTTCTTAAAGAAGCGTTACACTTACAGGAAACTGCCCATCAGGAAATCCAGCTCAGCGGGCACTGAAGCTGCTTGTTGGCACAGTAGCCTCAGCCACCATTCTGTGCTCCACCCACGGGCTATGGCAAGTGCCTTCACTAAAGGCAGCAGTTTGCCTGCTTTACTAACTAGTTACTCTTCACCTTGCTGCCAGCTGAGGCTGTTCTTAGGTGGCGGTCACTTGTCTGCTACTAATGGGTTGAGTTAATAATSTTTCTTTTAAAAGCTAATAGTTCTAGATACTTACCCTATATTTTAAATGTAGAACTGTTACTACTCCCTTGAGCTAATCCCTGCTCTTGCCTTCCATTAGCAATAGTGTCCTGCTTCTGGTCTCTTGCGCAATTTTCAGCTTGTGCTTCTAGTGGAAGCAGCCGTAGCAGTTGAAGTAGTATGTGTCCAGCAACAGTGCTGGATTGTCTAAAGCATAACTTTTCTGGAAGGACCTGTTAAAAACATGTAATGCTGCTCACAGCAGTATAGGCCTAAATCTGGCAAAATGACCTTCCCTCAGTGGTATCCCTAGGATGGCACTTCTGTACAGCTCAGCAGCATACCGACTACAAAATACTTAAGCAATTGCAGAAGACCAAATTTTAGAATATTTGTTGCTTGCAAAATCAATATATCATTTTTCCAAATTCTAAAACTACTTTTTAAAATAGGTACTTCCTCCACCCTTTGATGTGAGAAATCTTTCACTGTAGAGGGGACTGACCTTTACAATAGACGACAAAATGCTGCACGCTTAAGAGCTTCTAAAGCACAAAGTTTGCATGTAGTGGTCTAGTTCATCATATAGAAAAGYTGCTGCACTGCTCTGTGCACCCACTTTGGTTTATAGGTTGTACTTTGCAGAATTGTGTCTGAAGTTTAAATCCCACTTTATAAATGAATTTGAGGTTGAAGGAAGCTTTTTCCTTTTAGTCAAGTATTATAGTAGGACTTACTAGAGTGAAGGAAGATACTGAAAAGCCTGTCTTAAGCAGACCTTTCTTAGTTAACACTAGAACAGTGTAAATCCAAGTTATGCATAAGGTTACCCTTTTTAGGATTTGCAAACGAGTATTCCTTTAGAAAGTTGCATTTTTCTCATTCATCAGCCCAGTTGCAATTGACAGTGCACCATCTGCTGCCTGCTTTGAAGAACAAGAACTGGGCAGTGAGCAAACAAGGTAATGCATTCCCCTTCTCTTTTTGAAGTCATTGCTGCATGCAGGCACTTCCAGGAACTCAGTCGTGTTTCTGTCCTCGCTTGCTTTCAAAGCTATATGGTGCCCTCGAGTGGCTAAAGTGTGCAACTGGTCCACACACAACTTACTTAAAATACAATTATCTTCCAGGTTCCTGCTCAAGATTACCTAAAATAGACTTAACTTTACATGATTAGTTAAGAGAATAAAAGCTTTAGTTAAAAACAAATGAGACTTCAGGAAAAAGAACCAGAAGGCAAGTTAGACTTCCTATCTGAATTTGAAGACGGTCACTAGAATACATATTAAAAGTCTTTGTTTTGAAATACATTGACCAGTTCTAATGGACCTCGCATCTCACTGAACAACGTGGTACTGGAAATGATCAAATAACTGGGAAGGAGAGGTTCATAGCAGGGAAGAAGGACCTTTTCAGAGGACCTTTGAAGAAGTGGTGTTCTGAGCCAGATCATGTTAGGCTACGTTGAAGACTATTTTAAGGCTCTAATGTTCAAAACAGTTTTTTACTTTTTTAATAATAAATCTGCAAACACAAACTTTTACCTGTAGTTTAATATTTATATACTGATGGATAGCACCTAGAGGCCCCAACCAACATTTGAGCCCCCTCAATGTCTCTGCCCCAAAGAGCTTACAGTCTAAGCAGTCAAGAAGTAGGAGAAAATAATAACCATGCTTTCTTTTATAGATCAGTAACTCTGATCCAACACAGGTCAAGTGATTTACCTGCTCTAAGGCACAGAATGTGTGGTGGGAATTAAACCAACATCTCTTGAATCTCTGCTGCAGGTCTCAGTTAAAAGATGCTCCTTCCTCCCTAGACTACTTTTCTCTTAATAAAAATTAGTCCATGTGGAAGTCTCAGCCTGCAGCTGACTAAGGTTCAGAACTGTTCTCCAGGTCAGGGTGGGAGCTGCAGGAACAGAACAAAGAACGTATCTGTCAGAAGTGTAGCTGCTTTACATACTTTCATTGTCTGTGGTCATCTTACAGGTTTGGGACCTAAAGCTGCCACAAGACTAGCTGTTCTGTGTGCTATCTACCTTGGATTGGAAAGGTATCTCCTGTCTTTTCAGTTCAGTGGGTTGGTTTTACATGCTGCAAGAGAAGCCCAAATCTTAGATGCACTGTGCACTACTAGAACAAACATGTTCTGCCCTTTCGCAGGTCCCCATATGTGAACACTTGGTGAGCGCAAGACAGGTGCTGCTGGTAGGGAAGGCTGGGAGAGCTCTTTCCTCTGGTAGCTCCTTCACCTTAGCATTCATTCTTCTGCTTTTTTGGGGCTAGGTATCAGCTGCTATGTTCATTTTAGGCTTCTGAGGAGCCAGCAGTAAGATAAGGACTTGTGTTTACAAGAGGAGACAATATTTTATTTCAGCTTTGGTAACTAGTTCTTGACTTGGAGGTAGCAGCAGGTTCAGTTTATTTCTATATGCATCAGCAAACCAAAATAAAACGAGTTGAAGGATGCACATTGCTGAATTGCCCACTCTCTACCAACATATATAACTGCAGCTAATTGAAAAAAGACAAAGCTATTAATGTTTTGCATTTTAAACTAAAGAACTTCAGTTTCATACTTAGTTGAAAGCTTTTGAAATCAGCACCAATCTCGCTGTATAAATCACTGCCACCTGGTCAGTCACCAGTCCTATGTCTTTTGTCAAATGTGCATAAAACAAGGAGATTTCTGATGCTCCGTGTTTACAATGATAACTGAAAGGTAAGAATGAATAGCCATTAGCAGATAAATTACTTAACAGTAGTGAATAAACAAATACACTTCACCTGTATAAAGCAGTATGTTAATTCACAAGTTAAGTTGTATTGATAGTTGAGGTGGCAATATACAACAAAAATATTAAAGTATCATCACTTGAAAAATAGTCTTGCTTTGTCAGGGAGCTCTGTTTATACATAAGGGTAAATGAAACAGCACTGACCATAGAAGCTGAACAGTCATGCATACAAAAAGTGATCACTTTTCAGCTATTGCACAAGTAGTGACACTCTAAGACATACACAGTAGGATTCTTACAAAATGACATCAGAAAGACTGCATGCACCATCTTTCAAGGCCTTATGTGAACTATACATACACAAGAGTTGCTGTATACTGTAAATACATTGTGGATGTGTATAAATTCACATAAGATTAAAAGATTAATTTGTAAATAGGAAAAGATTGCTTTCCACCAGCTTATGCTTTATTTTATTCAGAAGGTTTCTTAGTGTGTACACTATTTTGGGTAAAATGCATGACACCACTTCAGAGTAGAGGTTTCATGTAAGCATAATCTTAAATGCTTTGGTAACTGGATGTTCCCAAGGAACAGGTTTCGTTAAACCAAACTGATTACTGAAGTGTGAATGTGACTTTTATTCAGAGAAGAAGGATATGGAATATGGCTAATAATTTCACGTATTTTCACAAAATACAAAAAAACCCTTTTCAAGTGGATTGGGATTTCTAAGTACAAATAAAACCACTGATAGCATGGTGTACAACATTTAAAACCCTGATCAAAGTGACTTCAGAACAATTGTGCATTTCCCAAATATATCAGGTTGGCAACTGAGGAAGGAAATGAAATATTAAATGAATACGTTGGCGTAAGAGGGGTAAATTCTCTCCGTACCACAAGTTTCATAATAAAATACTGCCATATGTTTTAATTTTCGACATAAGCATTTTTATATCAGTCTGGTTTGTTTCTAAATGACTGAAAGTTTCAGCTAAAAAAGTGTTTACACAATATACACATCTCATTACTTACAAAGAGAAATAAGCTTAAAATTTCATATTAAAAACCTGGGATACAGTAGGGTTAGTAGCACCATGAAAAATGTTTTTCAAAACTGCAGTCTTGTTATTTTAAACATACTCAGTGCATCGTGTTTTTCTTTATTCTCTTGGTTGATCAAAAAGGTGCCATTTTGGTACAGGGAGAGAAATGAAAAAATTCATCTTCTGATCCTTTGTGAACCTCAAGTGTTCTTTTCTGTTTCCAAGAGGTCAATTCTTTCATCTTAGTCCTGTTTGTCAAATACACACCAAACAACCCTTAGTTTGGCACGTGAGTGAGGTACACTTGAATTTGCTTGGTTAAAACAGTTTGGATTTGTTTCTTCTTTTCTTTCTGCACAGTAGCACCATTGTTGCAGCTGGAAGACAGTGCATCTTAGGAATTTTCAACTGTTTTATAAAACATTCTCCAAGACGTTACGTCTTCTTCATGCAAACTTGACAACGACTAATACGCGTCCTCAAGTCTCCAGCTTTCAGTGTCTCCGACTGAGGTTTACTGGTTGACAGACACAAAGGTAAGGTCAGGTTAGCTTTTTCTTTGTTTACAGAACTGTTCCTTTAAACTTATACTTAATTCACAGTTTAAGATAACACTTAAGTACGTAAGTGGGGAATTAGTCCTGTATTTGAGTTTTCCTTAAGAGTGATCTTTCTGTATGTCTTCAGCAGGTAACAGATGCTCTGTTTTCTCCAGTGTCTCAGTATACACAAGGTATGCTCACCAACTACTTCAGTCTAGCATATGATGCAGCACAAACACCAAACYGAGCGGAAGGTGAATTTTGTGCATTTGAGACAGTATTTCTGGGGTCTTTGTTTGTAGCCTTTGGGTTTCTTGCTTGAAGTGTACTTTAACAACCCATAAAAAATACTGCTACAGTGAGATTTCTACCAAATTATTTATTTATATTCTGAAAGGGTAGGGAGGTGGCAGATTAATATAACATATTTGTGTAATATGCATGTGCACAGAATAAGTCCAATTCTTAAAAGTTTCTTTTAGAAAAATAGAATAAAAAAGGAAGTTGTGTTTATGGGAAACAGAAAATAGTAGAGACAGAAAACTCAAAGGTGCATGGTAGTTGTTAGTAGGCAGTTTTCAGTAGTGAATTACTGATGAATTATCACTGACCAACTACCCTGAAAACTTAGTGATGACTATTTAATGCACATTAAGTATCACAGCTGTAGGTGTTACACAAAACCAGCTGAGGGGCCACTGCTGCTATATAACACAGTGCGCATTGCCAGCCCTGTACTATAAACTATGTTTTTCAATTTAGTGGCATTGGGAATATTTATGAGGTTTTTATCAGTACACAAACAGGGCAGTAGCAATTTATTCTATGAAAGGAGATGATTTTTTCAAAGAAAAAAATGATTTTGCTACTCAAGTTGAAAGGGAAAAAGTTTGAGGAGCTGAGAGACTCCAGCTGAAATGCTGACTGCAGAGAAGCTGAGGACAGAATGTCCATTGGCTTCCTTCCTGCTAAAATGTCATCCTCATTCTTCTGCAAAGTACTGGAAAAAATGCTTGCCATGGAGGGTGTGAAACCTCCTTCACGTAAGACTTTTAAAAACAGGTTATATGAACATCTGCCTTAAAAGGTTTAAGTAGAGTTGATCTTGCCCTTCATACTTGTCCCTTGTATGTCTGTGAACTACCTTTTCAAATATTTGACTCTATTGAAAGGCCTGGCAAGAAAAAAAAAAAAAACAACAAAATCGACCTTTTAGGCTCCAAATACTACTAGTAACTACAGTAGGACTACTTTCAGAGAGGGTACTACTAAATGTGAATAAGAATTGACATAAAAAGAATCCTACTCCTTGCAAAACAGAATGTGCCCTAGCAAGTTTTTACATAATATTAAAGGCTTACCAAGGAAACACTTGAAAAACTGGTTGTGAGGGGAAAACAAATTAAATATTTCCCTATACCCCTGTAAACAAATCTCTTTGATCTTCGGAGTAAATTCGGTTTCCAAAGCTTTCATTCTGGAATAAAGCAATATACAAGAAACAGGTTTTCTTACCTGAACATTTCTGACACCTCTACAGTTGCCAGCCAGAAACTATATGAATTGGCATAGTAATTACAAGTGCCACGGCCATGGCATTCAATAAATGGAGCTGAGCGGAATTCTTCTAAACAGGATCCAGGCGATGCCAAGGCCTGTCCAGAGCCCTCTGCTCCAGCACTAGTGTGCTGGTGTAGGGGTGGAGGAAAGAAACAAAAACACAAGGATCTTACAGTAGGTGCTAAAAATTAAATAGCACAGCATTCAACTACTAAAAGAGCCACTGGTTCATTCTTGGTAGAATAATGCGGTGTCAGACACCTCCATTAATATCAGTTACACTGGGCTCTGTGTACTGGAAAATCGCGGTTAATCTTGGCTACCATGGTTAGTCATTGAAGGTAAAGGCTTTTGAATGACAACCGTTACAGTTTTTAACAAAGTCCTAAAGCAGCTAGTTGAGGACACAAGTGGGTACTAGCCACTTCTGGAGTAGGAGGCAGTTCTTACCATCATGAAAGAGTAACCAATCCACAGGGAGTCCCAGCCTGGAGGACACGAAGGAATCTGAATGGTCTGACTGTGGACAGCTATCACCATAGCAGGAGCTTCACACACAACACATCTGGACACGGGAAGTATCAGAGAAAGACGTGATATTAAAGTATTAAAAAACCCATACTCTTTTTATGAGTATGTTTTATTAACAATTCTTATACAGAGAAAGGGAAGAAAACTAGCCTGTGAGAGGCTGTCCTATTATTAATCTAGGCTTCTCACGTATTTTGTAACTGCAGTAAGACAGTATTTTGGAGTGTAAAATCTGCCTGTATTTCCACTAACAACCATTGGGTAAAAAAATGAAGCAGTTCCTGAAATAAAACCTGAAAGCTCAAAGTCCCCAAGTGAATGCTTTAATCTTAGAGCATATCTTAATCTCTCATATTCTCGTTCCTGTCCATGGCGATCTTGCACTGCTGACTACATAGCTTCCTCAGTCGAAGAGAGTTCTTATAGCCTTTCAGCCTCTAATTACCACTGCTGCACGCAGACAGGCCATTTAAGACAATGAATACTTTAAAACAAGCTATTTTCCTAGTACTTCCCAGAGCAAAACATGACAGATTCATCTCCTAATATCCAACCTGCACATTGGAAATATATGGACAAGATGTGCTATTTATCCAGATATTAAAGAAGAGACCTGAGGGCCTGCTTTGTCTCACCGGCTAATGAATGGCTGGATGCTTTGCCCAGTCAGTGGCTCCATGCTCATCGGCATTGGCTCTGGAGTTGATAGCCAGTAGGAATAGTCATTTCTTGATGCAAAATTACAAACATTGTTGATGTTGCAGAACATGAAAGGCATGGTGCTGAAACGTCTAAGACAGCTTCCAGCAGTACCTACAGAGTAAGATACATAAATTGTGACAGCAAAGTTTTCACTTCGTTGCTTTTTATAGCAATTCTTTGAGAACAGTAATTGGGTATTCTTCCTCTCCACCTGAGAGCACAGCATGTGCTATCAAATTGTCACATGTGGGAAAAACTTAACTTCTCAGATTTGGTTTACATTCTTTCATCCCGAATTAAAATRTGCAGCCTCTGGAGGTAGTAGATCTCAGTATGCAATCCCCATCCTCATCTAAGTAATCTTTAAGACTGTCATGTCTTCAGAGAACCAAAGCTTTTGAAGAAGCAGCTTTCCCCTCTTTCCCCTTGAAGACAGAGCATACAAAATATCTCACCCAAATCCTGGCCATGTGCTCTCTCATTTCCTTGCACATATAGAAGAGAGAATCCATCATATATTCTTGATGTTCCTTGTGGACATAGTGGTGTATCCCTGGTCTGGCTGTGCCGAGTTATAAGGAATCCGTGAGCAACAGAAGCTGTTCCAGGAGGACCGGGTGGGCCTTGTAAGCCATCAGGACCAGGAGGTCCCTGTATTCCTCGTGAACCTGTTCACATAAGAGAAACACAACACACAGTCTTTATTAACGCCATTTCTTGCTCTTACAGGACTAATGTAGCTCTGAAAGGTAGCATGGTCTTGTGATTAAGGTGCTTGTGAGTTGGGGGACCTGATATCTGCTAACACTATCTTCCTCAAATAATTTTTTTCATGTAAGCTTGGTTAAATCATTGAGGCTGTTATAGCTAGTTATAAAATAACAATGCAACGTCCCTATGTTGTAGGGGTATTGTGAAGTTAAATACATTCAGAGCTATGAGGCGCTAAGATAACAATTGCAGTGGACATGACAACCACTGGAGTCCAAATCAGCTTCCCAATTCAAAACATATTAATCTGTGTATGCAGCTTAATAAGATAATGTTGAAACATCTTGCTCAAGACCACAAAATAAATGGCAGAGCCAGAAACAGAAGCAAGTCTTAGTCTAGGGCATGCTATGGTAACACCTGAGCCAAAGCCCACCAATAGGAATAGAAAAGCTGCAGTCAGTTTTGGAGCAGGTTACAAAAAGTGGAAATAGGCTAGAACAACCTTGAGTGAGAACAAGAATGAGTCATATGTCTGAGAAGGGAATCAGAAAAGGCATTTATTCTTGAACAGCAAAAATATCAGGAAATATAACTACAAATACTTAGACTATGTTATTCCACAGTCATTATTATTTACATTTTTTCATTAAAATAATGCTAACAGGTTTCATAGAGCTACTCAGAGAAAAAGAAAAAAGGCATTATGGATTTTTTGTACTGTTTTAACTGTTTAAATTCTAATACTTTTTCTCACAAGTTGCAATATATAACTACTTAATATGTGTCATCTTCTTTAGAAAATTGTCCTAGTGCCGAGTCTGATTTCTTTTCTCAAATCATAATTCAGTAATTCTAAGCAATAGCTGCATGGTAACCTGATCTCTGCCTTTGGTGAAATTCTCTCCTTTATGAAGTCTGTTTTTCCTCATTCATGATTTCCATGCAAAATTAAAATTATTTTACTAATCTCTTTCTTCTGTTTCTTACTCTCTTTATTATCTCCTGTGCATCATCTGTGCTGCAAAGGGGATGCCATTAAGCTTGAGATAAAGCACTCTACAATATTATCCAGCAATGACCGGCAATGTGTTGGTTCCAAGAATGTTCCAAACCAAAGTAGGTTCAGCTGCTCGTAATGTTTTTGCATTAAGAAAATCCTAAAATTATGATTTTATTATTATTCCCATGAGGCAAAGATCTCACTTTCCAGTATTAGCCTGCACTCACAAAAGGGAGCATCTGTTCTTCCACTGGGTCCTCATAGGATAAACACCATACCTGGTTGGCCTGGAAGACCTCTCTCTCCTTTACGTCCTGCTGGACCATCAAAACCAGGTAGGCCATCTCGCCCTGGGTCACCAGGAAGACCAATTGGACCTAGAATAGACGAACGCAGAAGTGAAATAAAAGCTCTTGAAATCTCACTACAGAAATCTTTAAATTGTCTGGGATTCATCTATTGTTTCTTCATGATACATTAGACCAGAACAGACCATTAAACCGGATTTATATGGTAGAATCCTACATTTATCTACTACCTCTTACTGAAGTCAGTAACTTGTCTCTGCAACCTATGGCAATGACTGGCATTGCAGCCTGCAGTCAGCTATACTACTTAGTCATTTTCTCCGCAGCCACCTAGGATCATACCTGGCAATCCCTGTGGCCCTGGCAGTCCAGGTGGCCCTTTYGACCCAGGCTGTCCTGGAGGACCTGGGGGACCAGGGTCACCTTTGACAACAATGCTTCGTCCAATGGTACCTGGTAAACCTGGTGGACCTGAGAGAAACCAAGGTGGGACAGAGCATTAGAAACAGTTTCTGTTATTCTTTATTGCAAAGTCAGAAGCCAAGAGCTCTGTCAATGCAAAGAATAAGTGTATATATAAGGCAAAAAAGTGCTCTTGGTGACCCCCCACAAAGGACAGCTCTTGCAGGGGGTTAATCCATGTAGATTGGATACAGAGTATAAAATATGGTAGGATTACTTGTAGGGCTAAAAAGTATAGCCTGGGATTGTGTTTAAGCAGTTGCTCACTTAACTACTTTCATTGCTGGCTRAGACCAACCCAGTCCTACATCTGTGTAACAAATTCTACTGGCAGGGAGCAAAAGTGACAGTAACACTACCCAGGACTCCTACCTGGTGGGCCTGGCAGTCCTTGACTGCCTGTGAGGCCAGCGGGTCCTGCAGGTCCAGTGGGACCCTTCATACCTGAAACATCAAATTCACACAGTTACACAGTGAAAGAACATGCTGTCTTACAAAATCCGCTGCAGGAATGGCCAAAATCAGGCTGCTTTTCTGTCTGAGGGCCTGTTACTGTGTCTGGAGGTTTTCACTTGATATGCTAGTTAAATACCTGGGAATCCTGGAACGCCTGGAACCCCGGGGTCACCCTTCATTCCATTCAGACCTGGACGACCAGGATCCCCCTGAACAGAACAGCTTCACGTTATTCACTCATTTCCCTCGGCAGTTTCAGAAAAACAGACAGAAAAGGTGGCTGGAGGACAAATAAGCACGCTTTGGGTCTGTGAACTAGTGCTTTGAAGGGCTGAGGCCATGCATTCTGCTCACTGCACTGGGTGCTGTCAGAGAATGCTGTAACGTGAAGTGTGCATTGACAGCTCCAGCTCCCACGGGAATATAATGGGGGACATCCTGCCCAGATACCGGGGGTAATTAAGGAAAAGACCCTCTTACTTGCTACAAGACAGGATGTTAGCTACCACTTTTTGGCTTTTATTTTATTATGATAAACTGCATATTCCACCCAAATATATTCCATTTTTATTGCATTTAAAAATCAACCAGGGAGAAAACTCCATTCCTTGTCCTACCTGGCGTCCAGGTGGTCCTTGATCTCCCTTTTGACCAGTCAGGCCAGGTGGGCCAGGTTGACCCGGGTTCCCTTTTTCCCCTTTAAGTCCTCCATTGCCTGGTGGCCCCCGTGGACCTTCTGGGCCTGGTGGACCTTAACATTGCAGAACAAACATGCATATATCAATACATATCAACCATTCTCCCCAAGTTTGTGCCTTCAGCGTAAAAAAAAAAATCAAAAGATTTTTTGGCTTGACTTCCCAGCTCTATTTCAATGCTGAATTCAGGATAAACTAAAAGGAAAACAAATAGAGGGATTATTTGCACTACCCAAATCAGGAACCAAGGCTCCTTATCTAGCTGATGAAGAGAAGCAGGTCTTTCCAGAAGGCAGTGCAACTCACCTGCGTTAGAAGCTTACCAGTGACCAGACCAGTGCCTTTAGTAGGAGCCAAGAAACCCAAAATTAGATGGTACAAATATCCCCTCTGCTGACCTGCGTTCCAGTCATCATCTCTTAAGTGCTATCTTAACAGACTGAATTCCTTTTGAAAGGCAGTCCCAACAATGTAAAATATTGCTGCTTTTTTTCTGTTAGAATTTAATATAYCTATTGAGGAGCCCAGTATATGCTGTCTACTGACTGCTGGGCAGCAGGAAGCCCATCATTCTGCCTTGCCTAAACACTAATCTGAGTTGCAGAAACTTCCTTATGTTGAATGATTCTCCCTCCAACTGATTTGTCTATCTTTAGTAGAATTATGCTGTGTAAATCCAATAGAGGAACTGGGCTGGTCTTTAAATATTTTCCCTTTGCTACAGCCACATTAATCCAATGCAAAGCAGTGGATTTAAATGAAACAGGTATTTAGAGAACTGAAAGATGAGACCCCCACCTTTATGATACCATCGAAATAGAAGGTTACTGATATTAATTTGTGACAAAACAAATTGTATGCAAGTGCAACAACAGCTAGTAACATTTTACAAGTTAGATCTCATAACTGGATTAACAACAGGATCTCTTTGCAGGACAGTGCTCTGACATTCTCCCCTGTAGTATAAGAAGTCTAATAACATTTATCAGTGTGCTGGATTTTCAATTCTTCTGCAACCTCRAATAATTTAACATCTCCTTTGACATCCTGATAGTCTATATTCAGTTGATAAATTTGATGAGCTGTATTTCTGCATGCAAATCTGAGTATAGAATTCCTTCCAAAATTTTTCTTTTTAAATCAACAGCAATTTTGTACCAGATTTCACACACATCCTGTAGCAGTTTCAGCTATAGAAAACATCCCGTCATGCAAGGATTTTTTTGTGTTCATTCTGCTATTTTATACTGGTCTAGTACTGTACACATGCAAAATAATAACAGGTTACCACCTGAGGCATGCTAATCAAACACGATCTGCAGGGTAACCATAGTCCTTAAAAAGATAATCACAGAATTACGAGAAAACATCCATTTGTCTTACATCAAGTGCAACGCAGTAAAATAAATTGACCGAGTTAAGAGTCTAACCTGGAGGACCTGGAAGGATCAGAGTTCACCAAAGCCCAATGATCGATGTTAGAAGGGTCAGACATCACACAGTACAAAACAAGATTACTAGTTAGAAATAGTACAGATGACAGCATATACACTACACAACAACCCATTTCACCAGCATATTTTGTATTTACAATATAATCCACATGCATGCATAAAACCATACATGAGTACACACGATATGTATTTTCAGATACAAGTTATTCTGGTGACTAGGCTCTACTAAGACTAATTTGACACTTCATTTAACAGCAAACTTAAAGCTTTACTAAAGAATGTGTTATTGCTTTAACATTACAGCTGAGGCCTGTGACCGGTTAGTCCTACTCACAATGGGGTTTGGACTATGTAACCATTTCACTGACAATATTCAACATCACATGGCCTGGAGCTTGGCAAATACGCAGGTAAATTGTGAATGACAACTTACCCTTGAGCAAAATTCTGCTTTGGGCAGGGGGGAAGTATGATTAACAGAAGGATTTATCACCACTAATCAGGTATGAGCCTCAACTATCTGTGAATACAATTCTAGGACTGAAAAGTAGGCTTATACCCTCTTCAAAATGGTAAGCAGGATTGACGTGGATCAAAAGGGCTGCAAATTCTATAAGCAAAAATACAGCAGAACTTACACATTTAGAATTTGTCTTTACTGTTGGCATTATTTTTTCTTGATAAAAATACCCCAAGACGCTAATTTACCTGTTTAAGGTTATTATGGAGAATGGCATGTGTTAACATCCCTAGAAAAATAATTTAAATGTCCTCTTTCAAAAGGTAAGCTTGTTGTCCGTACCATGCTCTTGAATTAATACATATTTTAGCTCCTGTGCCACTTGCATCTTTCATATCAGTGAAATGATTTAAATATATCAACATATCACCATGCAATTTACAGCTAAAAACTACAACAAATACACATCAGATTTACCTCAATGCACTATTTCTTACATATTTGGTAAATTATTTTAAACACGGTGTGATACAGTTGTTAAAAATAATGACATGGACATTTCATTGTTACTGTTAAGTACTTATAAACTGTATTTCACTGTTAGATAAGTTTTGCTATGATTTATAAATCTGTCCTATACTTGTTGATTATTGAATTCTAGCTGGGCACAGTCACAGGATGGAACAAAACATGAAGCAATTGATAAGTTCCTCTCAGCATACCCATGATGGTAGCCCTCTTTGAAAGTGTGATTACTGCTTGTGTGACCACAGTTTAATTAAAAGGTAAAGCCACATTAATTTTTTTACATGACTGCATAAAGCTAGGGTTCAAATATCAGGGGCTACCACATTTGCTACCTCACAGTGCTTAGGACAGCACRCTAAAAACTAAAACGTATTCCTTTATTGAATTTTGATGACAGTTCTTTGCTTCCTGAAAGTCATCATAGCAAAACCTAAAGACATCATTATTATTAAACAGATATACCAAGTCATTTTCAATCTAGACACAGATGTTAAAAATCTCCCCAAGAGCTGGCTTGTGCTACATGCTGATATGCTAAAATTACAATAAGCTTGTGAAAATGACCATGTTCTTACCAATCCTGTTCCACTGCCCTAGTGCTAGGGAGGGGAGGGCTGTATGCTTCGTTTTCATTAAATACATGTTAAAGGAAGAGCTTTTCTCTTTTCCTCTAAAYGTGCTGATGAAGCAAAACAATGGAAATAAGGATTTCTTTGCACTCAAAAGTTACAATGCTGTAAGTTGGGAATGTAAAACTGTTTCCTCTGTATATATTTTCCTACAGACACTGTTGTTATAAAAGAAGCATCTAATTTATTTAAGTCACTTGAGAGTGTCCAAAATCAACAGTAGCAGGTGTTACAAAAATGAATAGTGTCATTTGCCCAAGCTGCAAAACACAATTATACAGCAAAGACATGGGAGGACAGCGCAATATGCTTTTTTAAAAAAAGATGAAAAACGGTATATATTTTTTTCAACAGCACTGAGAATAAATATGCTAAAACAAGTTTCACAGTTGGGGACACTTTATAAAAGCCTTGCAAATCTCAACCCACATGATCTTSTACCAGGGGGAGAGTAACACTATGTCCTTCCAATGTCAGTCCTACAACACATGGAGGAAGAGTCTGAAAGCCAACTTTGAGCTTTTCTTTTCTACCACAGATTAAAAGGTATGTCTGAAAAATGACTCAGCATATCTACATCTAGACAGTACAAAAGTATATACATTCATTTTCATGCAAAGTTATTATTTTGGAGTTAAGGGGCTAACCTGAGGGACCTGGGAGTAGGGGGTCAGAGTTCACCAAGGTCATCATTAGAACAAGGGGAAAAACATCAAAATTGTTAGAAATATCAACAAGCTAACATATTCAACTAAACCTTTCTTTTTAGATTTAGCTCAATATTCCTTTACATACACTATACAAAACACCAAACTATTATTATTCATAGCAATGAAAATAYACATGTGGAGTAACAGCAATGTTGTGTTGCCCTGGAAATTGGCTTAATTTTATAATCGATTAACAAATCTGTCCCAACACCACCTATTAACATTTGTTTTAGGGGCAACTCAACTGAAGTCAGAGAGCTACACCATGATTGACTTCGTCATTTTTACTAATTTTCAAATATACCCAGAATACGCATACAGCTTCTGGTTTTATTTACGTCCCTAGAAGGGAGGTAATTTGACAGCCACACAGCTGCTTTTATGACTAGCTGCCTTATGTTGAAATGTTACAAAATCAGCATTCCAACAATAGACTGTGTTATCATTTGAAACAAAAGGCTGGAGTGCTGATTGTACCAGAACTGCAATAATAGTTTGGTTTATCCACATTAGTTCACGCATAACTGAGCAAAACAAATGCTTCACTTTATACATTGCATGCAACAAAAATGGAAATAAGAGAAAGAAAGAAAGAAAAAGAGAGAGAGAACATGGCTGAGCAGAACCTCACTGGTTGTYTCCCCCCTGCCAATGCTCATAAAACTGCACAAAATGAGTCCCACCATTCCTCGACCTCCCCAGCTGATGAGAGTCAGTAAGCACCTGATTTATACAGAGAAGTGTAAACAGGCTGAGAAGCTTCATAAAAACACCAATGCTACAGCAGATCATAGAATCTCARTTGGTAGTTTTATTATACATCAGGACCTGCTTAGCTGGTTTAATTTTTTTTTTTTTTGTTTGGAGATACCCTCTGTATAAGAATCTTCTAAAAATGAAAGCCCATACTCTTACAGACCAATCAGCCATACTCTTATAGACCAATCAGCTTCCTGTGCCAAAATTTTAATTGCTGTAGCACTCTACATACAGTAAAAATATATTTGGAAGATCTTGACATCTAGGATGTCTTAGGCCTTTATTTGGGCACACTTAAATTACAAAGCCCAAGTCCAGCGTCCCACCATCTATCATCTCCCACTTGCCCCAGCTGCAACTCTAACCACAGTGAGCACAGCTGGGATTACTCGTCCCATACTCCTACCTGCCAGTGAGCAACTAGGCAGAAGAGGACAAGGCTACACGGAAAGTGGAAAGCAAATTAGGACTACCAMCTTGCTGCAGGGATGCTCCACCGACTGGTTAGAGCCCCTGGGGCACAGCAGGAAGTAAGTTCTTCCAAGAGAAAGGGGGAAGGCACGCACTCCTCCTCCCACTAACCAAATAGGGAACCAGGAAGAAATTGTGACTGGCTGTGAATTATTAACCCACTGGGTTGTTCCACACCAGTCACATAAAAAGCAGGTTTAGGATACAACACAATTCAAGTATTTTTACTACGACTAAAAGAAAACCTCATTATACTGGCAAACAGCACCCCAGTTTTAAGGTGTTACAAATTAAAACCAAATGTTGTTTATAATGACTCATTTTTTAAATGCAGTTAGTATAGATAGTTCATAGCCTACTCTGCACAAGAGAAAAGCTCATACTGCCATTGAGAATAATCAAGTATTACTCAATCAAMTATTACTCATTCTAAAAACGTTTTTCAGTGGGATTGCCTCCTCCTGTATAAGAAGCAAGCATGAGGAAAAAAACGAATCTTAAAATCTTTCAAAAGTGTGTCCTGCAAAACTAAACTCTCCCTTGAGAGTTCACCTAAAAATGAACAATACATGTGTAGCAGCTATTTTACAAATGCACTAACTCAAAACTAACTTTCTGTTATTCAAAGATTTCTTTGGGGAAAAATCTGAGGTCAGAGTTTGAGGGCAATAAATAAAAATATTAATTCTGCATTTATATGCAAAGAAAAAACTGTAATCAACCAATAGCTTGGTTTGAAAGTAGTCTCCTTTAAGGACAGTATCAAGCATGTCAAGTGAGATGAGTCTTATTGGTGGCAAAGTACTGCTGGACTCAAGGTACAGCAATAAGCTTGAGCCAGAGCTGTGACAGGTTCATTAAAGTTTGATTTTTCAAGAGCAGTATCTAAATACAAATAAACATTCTATGACACAAAATATAAATCAAATTCTAATACATGCCAGGGAGTTGCTCAGCAATGTTAACTCAGTATAGTGTTTTTTTCATTCCCAGAATTAGTTGGTGCAGGAACAAAATGCAAACATGGAATGGAAAGATGAACATGGCATGATGGTGCACTGAGTCCATGGGAGCCACGTGACACAATGGAGCAATGACTTATGTTACATGACACGAAGATGAAGAGGCAGCTATCCAATTTGATCATGCTGTGATGCTAGTGTGAATTTGATTTTCATGACTCTTAAAATGATGGGGTTTGTTACTTTTGGTTTTTTGTGCGCGATGACATTTGCTGATCATGTGACAATACTGCAAARGTATCAGATATTCAAAAGTCGATATCGTGCTCACTAGATTATTACTGTGACAGCATGCGGAGAATCTCCCGTTTATTAAACGCATTGGATTTTTGCTGCCAGGTATCAGAAATTAATAGAAACTGAGGCTATTTTATTTTTAGATACTGTTATGTTTGGCAACAAAATCCTCCGGTTGCCCACAAACRTTAAAACCTATGCCATGAGGCTTGAACTTATCCATCCAAATAAATTGAGAAAGTTTAAAGGCTGATAACCTACCAGCAAAATATGGAAGTACTGGCAGATGTTGATAGGTATGGATCACATTCTTACCTGGCCTTCCTGGAACACCTGGTGGGCCAGGGCTACCTTTAGGACCTTCCAGAGGTGGCCCTGGTAATCCTGGTGGACCTGGTGGACCCTGTAGACCAGGGAATCCCTGGAAACCTGGTTCTCCCTTCAGTCCTGGAAGTCCAGGGGGCCCTGGTGGGCCAGGTAACCCCAGTTCTCCTTTTTGCCCTGTAAAACCAAACAGCCACGTTTATGAATACTGTTACAAACTGATATGCAAAAAAGTCCAAATGTCAATTTGCAGAGCCATTTCTCTCTCTTGCAGAAGGTGCAAGTCTGGCCACAACTCACCTCATTTGCGCAGCGAGACAGTGTAAAATCGGTCTAACATTCAGAAAAGAGTTAGGGCTAATAATGCTTGCAGAAGAAAGTGCTATAGCTTCTGACATGTTAAAAGGTCATACTAAGTCTCACTTTACTACTCAGTGATGCTGTAATTCATAAACATCCTCTGAGTTTGTAAGCAATGCTTTCATGAGCTTTTATATACCTGTGAAGAAATCTGTCAATATTAAGACGTCATCATTTTTTTTGAGACACTGCTGAAAGTTAAGACATACTTGCAAAATTTTCAAATAAGCTTGAGGAATTTAGGAGCTTTAATACTACTGGAAAGTAATACAACTTAGGTTGTGAAGTTGCTTTTGAAAATATAGCAAGCAGCTATATTTTCAAAGCAGCTTCATTTGTCATCTGTTGTATGAATGCTTTATTTACTGAGACAAATCAGCGAAGTTCCACACAATGCAGTAGACTATTATCCTGTGTGGATTTATTCTGTCTGCATAATTGCTAATTTACAAAATTCAGTAGTCAGTAATGAGTGTCTCTGTTACCTTGGTTAATTGAAAATGGTCTGCTGAGGAAAAAAAAAAAAGTTATTTTAGCTGTTGCTATGGCATTCATTTGTTGCAGAACATACAACATGCCCTTCTTTTTTTGGTGTATAGATATATTTTACATTCAACCCTTTTAACAAAGAACAACAGAGAAATTTTACCTGACAATCCTGGGAGTCCTGGAGGTCCTGGGCGCCCAAAACCTGGTAGACCTGAAAAGAAACAGATTCAGTTAATAATGAACATTTAGCTTTCAAGTCTCCAGGAGTAGGAATATGAGGCTGAGAATGATGAAAGTGCAGTTCGTCTAAGTCTCTGATTCCTTGAGACTACCAGGATTCTCATTCACTCACCAGCCTACACCAAAGCTAGASGTTTTACTACTAAAATGCATCTGTAACTTTTGTGTTTCCATCCATTCACAAGATGCTCTTTCAGATTTTGGGAGTTAACACATTTGCATTTTTGGTTGGGGTTCTAGCTTTAAGGCAGACATTACACCATTTATCCGTTCTGTAACTGAGTTGAAGCAATACAGCTACCATGGAATACAGGAACAGGGGCTGGCGTTGAAGTCAGGTAATAAAAATCTAAGAGCTGACTGAATTCTTGTCCTGTGCTTCACTGGCAGCTTGACAGCACCCTTTGTGAACCATTCAGCAGCTGGGAACCACAGAAGCAGCTTTGAAGGTGTATGGGCAGTTATAGGAAAAATAGAATAGAGAAAGCAGGACATCACAATGCAGAGCGAAGAGAAGAAAACAGGAAGGACACCTAACCTGGTTCGCCCTTCTGACCAGCTGGTCCAGGGATACCATCTCGACCAGGCTGTCCCTTCTCCCCTGACGGACCAGGAGGGCCAGGACGACCAATATCACCTAAAAGGGGGATAGAACACATCAGCACAGTAATGCCTAAYCTGCAATAAAAACCAAAGCAACTTTCCTCCCCTCCCACCATCTGAATCTGAAGGTGTGACAATGTAATAACAAATTCACGAGGGTGTAATCTTATAATTAAAGCCTTTCTCTCTCTCCYTCTCTCTCTCCCTGAATATTTAGGAAAGGCTTTTAGGCCTGTGACTTTTTAAGCAGTTAGTGTTTGCTAAAAATAATATAATGGTTCTCTTCAGGATAAATTAGAATTTTGCTCCTATAAAAACAGGTTAGACCACTGGAGTACTTAACATAAATAAAGCTGGTAAATACTGAAACAGTTAGCTTGTTGTTTCAATAGCTAACGATATGACTATAACAGCAGACACAAGTCTTCAAGAGAAACTTAAAACTTCTTTCTTTTCTGTTTAATTTCAGTGAACTAAGTGTGTGCAATGATATTTGAGCATCCATATATATATAGATGCATTTTCATGATGTTAAAAAGATAAGAAGATAGGAAGTGGCTTCATATGTTTTTCACAAAAGCAGCTGACCTTTGCTCACTGTTCATGCTCACCTACTGGCCCAGGTGGTCCAGGCAGACCAGGATTACCTGGAGGCCCCTCGATACCTTTTGGTCCTGGAATTCCTGGCGTTCCTGTAAAGTATGGACATTTAAATCAAATTAAGCACCAAACTGGCTTTTCAGCAGATCTTGAAATGCTATAATCTGAGATGCCCTGAGTAACAAATGAGCTAATTGTATCAAGATACTGTATTTATGCTCATTTTGCAGATTTACAGCTGATTAAGGAGATGAATTATAAAGCAAAGAAGGTACAGAAACAAAACATACTAGCACAACTGTCCTTACTGCTACTCTCAAGACTGTCGTCTTAATTGTTGAATGCCAGTGGCCAAAGACACAGTGAGTCTGGCAGTCTGCTAGGAAGTTACCATTTTAGAGCCAGGTGTTTCTGCTTGACAACAAAGTGAAAGCATTAYGAACTGTGGCTGGCTAGTCCTTCCCCAATCCTCTTTTCCTTTCCTGAAAAAGGATCTTAATAAAAATGGTCTTAGTTATAATTTACACCGGATTCTCACCCCTACAGCATGAACTGAGTGGGAGGTAGGAAAAAAAAAAAAAAATCTATCTGTTGCAGTATGTCTGTTCTGAACAGCATCTGAGCCTGATCAAGGTAGTGTCTCAATACACCGTTTTGGCTGTTCTGAGTCTTTCAGGCATGACACGAAGCAGAGGTTAAAAACTGTCAGGTTCATGGCCAGGTTCTGTTCTCTTCTAAGCTTCCTGCTGCCATGACTACAGTTATAAATTCCCTAACTTCCTACGTTAAAGCAGCTCAAGCGTGCTTGTAGAATAGCCTTTATTGCTGCAAATGCAGCACAGGTAAAAACCTTGTTTCTTAAATTGAGAATGAAAGAACTGACATATACCCATGAACAACCTCTATTAATATTTTTTAGAGAAAAGTGAAAATCTGATTTCATTATGTTTCAGGAAGAGATTTCTCTTTAGAACATATTTTTAGACAATAAATGCTATTAAAAAAGGCCAGTTTTCCTGATGGCACTTTTTTATTCATTCATGAAGGAAAAATACAGAGCCAAACACAGGTATTTTGTGGGTCAGAGAAGTGGGAGTCTGACTGCTGTGGGGAGTGGAGAGCATTASCTAACACAACTGCCACATCCCCTCAGAGCAGATGAATAATTTCAGAAGACACTCTTAAGTGATGCATTCASACACTTACTCTTGCAGTGACAATTCCAACAGCACAAAGCTTAGAAGCAGCAGATCGCTAGAAACTTTGAAAGAAGCTGCAGCCCTCCACCAATTACCCACTGTCTTTAGATGTATATACCAATATCAGAGAGCAAGAGGGAAAATAAAAAAATCCTGTTCAGAATTACCTGGGAATCCAGGAAGGCCTGGTTCTCCTTTTGCACCTGGATTGCCTGGAAATCCAGGCAAACCAGGATTTCCAGCTATACCTTTACTGCCTGGACTACCTGGGTATCCAGGCAAACCAAGATCACCCTAGAAAACATTAAGCAGAAATAAGAATCCAGTCTTTGTAAGATGGGTGAGCCCTTCTTGTATGTTCCCCGTCTTACCATCACAAAAAGGTTGCCATTATATTGTGTACATTTCTCCTTATATCCAGTTAATGTTAACCATCTCACACAGAAAATTAATTGGATATAGCAATTGTAAAGATTTTAACAGTTTTCCCCTACAATTTTGTATAAAGAGTATCATAGCTTTTCCTCAGAACTGGCCTACATTAAAGAAAAGAGTGTTCTCTTTTCTTTCAGAAGAGACAGAGATTTTTACCCCATGATAATGCAGAAGAAAAAAGGAAGTCTGTGGAGCTTTAATCATGCAATGTTTTTGCTAAATGAATTGCTGCTCAACATTAACTGTAAGGCATCAGCGAAGGCTGCTAGATATCTCTAGGTCTTTTTGTCACTTTTTTGTGGGTGACAGAAAGGATGATATAGGTAAATGATAGTGCAAATGTTTTATATAGACTTAAAAATTTTAAGCAGCAGTAATTATGATGTATCAGCTCCTTAGTAATTTATTCTTAAATGCATATTGTCTTAATTTTTTTTAGAATTAACTACATAATTAGACATGGGAACAATGATATTAATTGTATAAATCCCTACCAACTACCAAAATGTCAGTGGGTGTCACAGTGCAGACTTGGCCACTAACTGAACCCAACTTGAAAGGTCTGGTAAACAATCTTCTCCTTTAACCAGATGAAATTATATATAAATATTTTCACCTTTAAAATTAGAATTTTTTGCTCCCACCTGAAAAGAAGAAACCACAGTCAACCCTGCTTATTATTAATATATTTACATACATATTTACAGTTATACATTATATACATTAAGTTATAGAAAAAAAAAATCAACACAGAATCTAATTTCCTCATGGAATTTTCTATTGAAGAATTTTGTAAATGTACCTTTGGTCCAGGGAGACCAGGAATACCAATGCTTGAAAGACCAGGGTCACCTTTCTCCCCTTTCAATCCAGGAAATCCTGCAGGTCCAGGCTGCCCTGGACGTCCTGCTATTCCTTGGCTGCCTTTAATCCCTGGGGGACCTGTCCACAAGATAAAAATACAACTTTTATAAATATAAATAAAACTTCTGCAGTGGTTTAGAGAAATCACTCATATTAAAGCAACTGAACTAAAAAGCACTAACAAATTGACTGGCTGGCTTTGAATACCTAATGTGTTTTTGTTTTTAAAAACAAACTAAAACAATTATCTAAAATCTCTCATGGCTTTTTGCATGACATTTCTAAGCTTTCCTTTTTTTATTCTTGATTTACACAAATCCAAATATCTCTTTGTAGTATCTAGGCACAATTTAATATTAGAATCCTCAGAAACTGGAATTTTTGTTTCAGCAATCTTTCTAAATAATGGAATTTCCTTCCTCCTTCCCCTTTTGCTTCTGTCTGATGTCTGTCTTCTGACAGGTGGGTTTACAGAATCATGTTTTTTTCTGAACTTTCGCGAAGTGGATCTGAGGAGCCAGAAAAGGATGAAAGTTACAAAATGTAGATCAGTCTGCTTCTACATCTGTAAGCACTTTAAAGTAATATGTATTTACAATATATTTGCTATTTGCATTTTCTGTTTTAATGGGYATTTCCAATTTGTTATGTACTATTTCAACAAATACGTGTGTAAGGCTTTATGTATTCCTCATCTGCATTGCCATTTAAACATATTATTAGATACTGCACACAAGTAGATCCACCTTTGTACTATATGAAAGGAAAACAGTGGCCAAAATGAAGTAAAATGCAAGCACAGAAACTAACCTGGAAGACCCATCTCTCCCATGGCACCTTTTAACCCTGGAGGTCCTGTTGGTCCAGGCTGCCCGGGAAGCCCCGTGTCTCCCTTGATGCCTAGGAAAGTTGTGGTTTTAGTTAATTAATGGCAATAATTAAAAGTTTCTGATATTCATGTGTTTTCATATGAATATGCTTGTCATCTAATTACAAAAGGCAATGGATTTGGARTTGCTTTAGGCCTCATACTGCTCCTACATGTTTTTTCACACCCATTTGTAGTGAAATATTAAACACCTTCAGTTTGTTCTGAGCCAAGATTTGATCAGGGCAACTTCTTTGTTTTGAAGATTAGTCTAATGAAATGGGTCAAATCTCAGTCGATGATTTAGTAACCATCTGMAACAATTTAGTGAGTTGTTCTGCAGAATGAACACATTATTTCTTTCTCATCTGCAATAGGTATTCAGTAGCTTCTATTATGGAATTAAACGTGACCTACAATGCTCAAACTAGTTTGAGTCCTGGATGGTTAAAAAAATTCCCCAAGCCCAACAAGATATTTAGAGCAAGACCTATATTAGATATAGTAGCAAAGATTCAAGATTTCAGGTAATTTGTTATAGCTGTAGGAAGAAGCAGTGCAAAACAGAATTCGTTTTCTTGATCCTTGCAATTCCTGAAAGCAAAGATGTGACATCCAGACAGCCTTTGCAATACATTCATTTGGCCATTTGCAAAGTATGAGTATAATGACTAATAATATAAGAAATAATCATATGAAACAGGCAAGTCCTGTTGGCAGATCCTGCAGTCATGTTGCTTGCTCAAGCAGCAAGCACTTTTTCAGTAATCCTACAAGCTATCCTAATCTTCAGTGGGATCAGCTTAAAACTGCTTTTGGGTYTGTTAGAAGGAAAGAGCTCAAAGCATGCTGTTTGGATAATGATTTTACATATCCCACAACTGTGCTGCAGCTTTAAGTGTAAATCCCTAGGCTTTGCTTAGATATACCTAGATTAACATTCCCAATCCCATGTGATAAACACACATGCAAATTTTTACACATCAAAACAGTCCATCTGAGGCCTTGTTTACTTACCTGGCAATCCTGGCACACCTGGTGGGCCACTAAATCCTGGTGGGCCTGGGTCACCTGGGAGACCTTGATAACCTTTCTGTCCTGATAAACCAGGAATACCTCAAAGTAAAAAAGATAAYGTTTTATTATTATTACTATTACTACTACTGAATGTTTTCTTTTACCTTAAGAGATCAGATATACCTATAGGTGAATAAAAATCCAAAGAGGGATTTTTCTTCAGTAAATGTAATTTGCCCTAGTTTAGCTAAGAGAATTATCACAGAACACGAAATATTGCTCCTGGAAAGTTTAATATTACTACAGAACAGGAACAATATATGTAAGTAGAGGAAAAAGTAACTTTATGACTAATGCCAATATACTTTATTCAGAAGGGACTGTCTTTTCGGATGAGCAGACTCCATGCTAACTTGTCTATATTCATCCAGATTATTTATATACATGTTTAATTAAATTGCTACACCAGAAGCACTTTGGGACTGATATATTATAAAAATGAATGCAGGTATTTTAGCAGATTTTTACAAATTCTATGTGGTTATTATCCCATACAATAACTTYGTGCTGCCCTGCAGGCATAGTTAAATCTGCCCTCAACAGCTCTTACTTTAAACAGAGGGGGACAAAAAGAAAAAGGAAAAAAAAAAAAAGTTAAGTGTCTTAGGATCCTACCTAGGCTTCACAGAAATTAATACAATAGATAAATTAGCACAATAATGGCTGGGCCAACATTAGAGAAAGGCATTCTGGTTCTCTCTAGGGTAGAATATTTTTACTCTTCTCAAGACTGAATTAGAGTTCAAAGGAGACATCAGAACCTTTGGGGGGGGGGGGGGGGGGAAGCAAGTGAGAGAGAAAATAGACTTGAGTGAACCGAGAAAACCTTCCAGGCTGTCAGCTTCCCAAGTAGAAACACACAGAGAGATAACATTTAGCTCAGGGGAGGGTAAGCTTACAGAGATACCCAAAGAGACAATCTGGAGGTGATGCATGAGCAGATGACCTGTGCAATTCCATCCTACGAGGCAAAGGCCCCAAGGCCTGTGCGACAGCAGGAATGCAGCCAGCACAGCAGCCATGACAACTATCTCATCATGCTTAGGAATTACACTTAGAAGACTGACCCATAATCCTGCTGAAAGCACCTTAGTACTATTACAGTATCTCCATAACAGTAACAGTTAATGAGCAAGGATATTGCAAACTAACCATACTTGGTCATAGAACCACTTAAAGAAAAGCCTAAAATAAGAGAACCTTAAGCCACCTCTGTATTCTGAGTTTATTTTTTTCTGTAAGAAAGAATGAACTGTAATGGATTCAGTTACAGGTCACTTATCTGTAGAGGACAAACCACCTCCCCAGACCCACATGCAAAGTTCTGTACCTGGAACACCTGGCTCGCCTTTTTCTCCTTTTGCTCCCAGCTGTTTTGGATCAACTTTTCCCGGTGGACCTGGCAGGCCTGCTTCACCTTTGATGCCTTTCTGTCCTACCAGTCCAGGAGGCCCTGGCGGACCAGGTAATCCATTATTACCTACAGTARGTACAGACAACAAAAGGGAAAAAAACATAATCGTTAAGGTAGGCTAATATATTTGTAATGCTTTTTCTTACACAGAGAGTCCATGATTTATTCATGAAGTTGGAATTCACTAAATGATCAGTCAGTTTATGCAAGGTTCTCCACAGCGTCTTAAGCCCTGGAACAGAGCCGAGTGAGCGGACTGCATGGGGATGTCTGTACGCTGCAGTCTGTCAGCTCTGGCCAGCCCAGCTCAGAGGAAGCAGCTGTCTACATGACTCACAACAAGAGAGTTCCCAGAGCCCCACCACACTGTGCCCACTAGCACAGAGGAGTTGCAACAGCTACAGCAGCTTTGGATTCACGGCCTCCTTGTTCTAAGGAGATGAGTGGGTTTTTCTTCTACCAAACTCTTTAAAAATTCGTCTCCAACTAGGGAATTGGGAAAATGTAGATAGAATAGTTTCTCTGTGGTACCTACAAAGCTGATTCTGGATCACTCCATAACCCAAAGCTACTGATTTTCTTCTTTCTGCTGCTTAAAGCAGACTTTACAACATACTTCAGAAGTATTGCCCTACTTCAATACCATCAATCCAAGGGTAATGTTTTAAAAATAGCTATCATTTCATGACATCAATTAAAAAAGAGTGACTGAATGCTATGGCTTAAAACTGCAAAGCAATTCTGAACATCAGCACTGTCAAAAGAAGATAACCTAAGCAGATCCCAGTAATGAAGATCAAGATGTTAGTATTACAAAGCCTCTTTCCACACAGGACACGGAAAACAGCATTCTGCATTCTCTTCAGGGGCAGATAAACATTACCTTTCAAGCCAGGCARGCCATTTCTTCCAGGAGTTCCTGGAGGCCCTGGAGGACCAGGAGCTCCCATGACGCCCATCTCACCTTTGGCACCTAAATGCATTGAATCACCATTGTCATTCTGAACAAAACCTCAAATCCTATCATTCCCTAATTTTTACTTCCCTGCATCTCTATGGTATTTATTAACATGCATATAAAGCCTGTTTTAAGGGAATTACAAGCACTCAGTTCTTGTATAGATCTAAATCAGATAAAATGACACTTGAAAATTGTGCCAAATTTTCCACAGTTAAGTCCTGGGAAGAAAATTGCAGTGCACTGTTCTTTTTGGTAGAAAGCATATTTATACCTCCAATAAGTTTAGTTCCCTGGTTTGAAACATAAACACTTGTTTGAAAGCAAACTTGAATTTTTTGAAAGCCAAAAAGACAATTAGGAATACACCACTTTTAAAATCTTTTGTATTGCCCCCTCTATCCAAAGACATAGATTCTCAAAATTCACTTTTGAGATTTCTATTCCAGAGGGCAAACCAGACTATCTTAACTGAATAGTCTAACATGCAGAATAAGGAAATTAATATCTAAAACTATGTGTTGGATCCAATTGATAGCATTTGTAATTACTTCCTTTAAACAAATTCTATTTCTAAATTGTAGCAGTGACTAGAAAAAAAAAATCACAAAATAAATTAGAAAAGTGTCATAACGATGATGATTAAAGTCATGTTTGAAAGTTATGAAACAAYAGCATGAAAAATATTTGAATCAAATTACAGGGAAAAGCGGAGAGGTGACAAGGATTTTAATGCAACAAATTTTGTTATAATTTTTTCAAAAAGTATGAGATGTAATGGTTACATGTATCCAACTTTAAATGGATAGGATAAACATCGAAGCTCATTAAGCTGGCATGCTCAAGCATAAAGAGCAACCAGCTGTAACTACAGTTTGGTCTTTGTCCACAGGTAAAAAATKTGAACTTACCTGGAAACCCAGGTATTCCATCCCGGCCAGGTGGTCCAGGTGAACCCTGAGGCCCTGGGAGACCAGGGGGTCCTGGATATCCTGGGGTTCCTCGGTCACCTGGAGGACCAGGAACGTCGAAGCCTGGAGGACCTGGATCCCCTTTCTCCCCTGGAATGCCCTGCAACCCTAGACAATGTTTCAAGACACAACCTTTTAGTAAAAAGTAAGGCAAGGCTGAGATCTGTGTGTCTCTGGGCGTAGTACTGTAGAAATAGCTAATTTTTATCTGCAGTCCATTCCTAGCACTGATGAAAACTCTGCAATTCTTCTAAAGCCATTTATTTTTTAATGGCTTCCAGGTGTTAAAAGGCCTTCCCCTGAAGAGAAGCATTACTAAAATTTTATCAAGTTGTAGCAAATGCAATTCAAAAAATCTCAAAAGGAAAACAACAACTCTCTTCAACAGCCTTTAAGTCTGATTAATAAAACAGTCAAGATTGATTAGACTGATTTGTATTTTATCGTTAAGTATTGAGATTCCTTCAAGTATATTTCCATTAATGATTCCATTTAACTATGTTCTAAGATAACATCAGCTAAATACTTTTGAAGGATAGCAAAATTCTGCTATTGCATTACATTACATTTCCCTGAACGAAAAATATGAATTGTCAAATATGCTTAAGATTGTTTAATGCTAATGATACTGAGCTTGAGGCACTGCTGAAGCAAGCAGACAGCTCGTTTCCCTCCAGTGCACTGAATCAGTGAAGATGCTCATTCTRGAAAGGCAGCTGACAAAAAAGGATTATTCTTAAATCTGAAGTTAAGAAAAGGCTTTGGTAAAGAAACCACAGTACCTGGGGAACCTGAGGTTCAAAAGCCAACGAATTAGAGCTCATCAGGAAGTTGAGACAGGTAGCAGTAAGGAGTTGTAATAGTCGTTAAGTTAGGAGACAAAATAAAGCACATACAGATTAGAACAAAGAAAAAATCTACCCTAAAGTTACCGAAAACTAAGATCTAAGTACAAAGAACACAACACTAATGCAGTTAAGAGAAACCAGACTGCAAGGGAACTTGGAGGTCTTTTTCAAGGTGCAGCCACCACTGTATGCAGAAACAAGAAACTCAGTGAGATATTTTCAAATATTGATGGTACATTTTAAAAACAAAATTATTTTTCCCTCTCCCCTTGTCTAGTATTCTCTTTGCAACTGGGGAACAAGGTTTTTCTGAACTGTTTCTTACACAAAACTGTCATTACTAGATACTGGCTTGGACACCTTCTGAACACCACAGTACATCCTACCAATCAGCTTCTTGTTGATCTGCATCACATTCTGGTAAATCCCTTCAAATAAGGATTTTCAAAAGATGCTTCTTCTTTATAACACAAAAAACCTCTAAATAATTTTTTTCCATTCTTCTAGTTCTACTATGCAAATTTACATTGTTACACCTACAGAGACAGTATATTGCATGTTACATGCCCTAGCATAATCTACTGAGATTTATGACACCACCATGCCAAAACCTCATAAATAACTACAAGGCAATATTACTCTGTAACTCTGTAATGGCGACCCCCACTCTCAACTGCAGGAACAAGTTTAGGAGTGATGTCATGATGTGTTCTTTGCACACTAAAAAGGCAGATGAAGTTTTCTTGACTGCACAGGCTGTAGACTTCCATTTATTTAATGATAAGCATGCTCCTCTTTGGCAGCAGCTTTTCACTGCATTAAACTATGGTGTCATGTGCCTGGAACTGCTTACTTTGCAGAGAAAAAACAGTACCAGAGGATAGATAGGGACTGCACATGCTCTCTGTTTAAGGGGTCTCTATCAGCAAGTAGAAAAAAAAAAAAAGATAAAATAATATATAACCCAGTAATAGGACAAACTCCAAATCTGAATGGTAAAGAYACTTTTTCAAATAGAAATTTATTCTAATTGAATTTCTGGTTCTCAAAAATGTAACCGTATCATAATTAGAATAATATAGACAACACAATAAATTCTAAAGTAATTTGTTGCATATTCAAAAAAAGAAAAATGTTGAGTTACTGCAAACTATTTGAAGAAATGGTGATGCAGAGAAAGGAAATTCTAAATAGGGAAATCCTTTCAAGAATTTTCCAAATTATCTGAAAAACAGAGCCCCAGAAACTTTACCCTAATGTTGCATAAAGGAACAGAATCAAAACAGCCTAGTAAAACAAACAAGAGATGGGAGATGGGAATGTAAGGCATTCTGCACAAAACAGAGAAATAGCAGTGCCAAGGGAAATAACAAGGACTTCTCAAAAGGGACCTTCAACCATGCACTAGACTTCAGAGCCACCATGCTGTTAGTAGYCACAATGATTAGTCAGTACAGACATGAAGAGCGAAAATATAAGCATTTCAAATCCACCAACTCTAGTAGTAATTGTGCATTTGTCAAAATTGGCATTTTGCAGAATAAATCAGTGATCACATGAAACCAAATTCTGGCTAACACCAGAAGAGATGTTACAGGAGGACAAAAGAMCATGCATTAGATGAAATATTCAAACCCATACTAACACATTCCCCCCGCCCCCCAAATACACACCTGTGTTGCCTTCTGTTTCAGTTCAGCCTCAAGTGCAACCATAGGTTCAGGATGGTATAGTAAGCACAGAAAGCCAGGCAGAGGACTCACCTGCTGGCTCAGGGAACTTCTGTGCATATTGTCCAGACCCCTTCTGTCCCTAGCTCTTAATGCTGGACACATTCAAGGCTTGCTGGTGCAGCGACCACACATTCTTTTCCCCACTGGGAAACTTGTGAAAAAATATACTTWAACATGACCCACATTTTATGTATGTGAGTAGAACTCAAACTCYATGAGCCTACTTACTCAAGTGCTTGCCTACCTTTAAGTTAAGTGCTTTGCTGAATCTCAGATCACAGTTCATAAAGATCTGAATACGATCAACCAATCTGTGACCCATGGTCTTACAGTGGGCCATGAATTTTTCAGCATGCGTGGCAAACAATGCCAATCCCAGTGCTGGCATACAAACAAATCCAGAAAGTGCAGCTCACAAACATGCAGCACAAACAGTCACACAGGCATGGCAAGAACCAGATGGGTTTTGAAATGCTTCAGTGGAAGGCATGCTCAAGTCCACAGAGAATGTTCTCAYTGTGGTGACTGCCACACATTTGCAACATCAGGAGTTGGTGCACAGCTAGCCCATTCACTGAATGAAGGGGAAAAGGAATTTCCCTAAACAAACTTCATGAATAGAATGATGTGCATGCATGCACATGAACCCTTTGTGCACAGAGATGGAACAAGTTCATGTCTTCATCAGTCACCAGTCATTTTAGACAAAAGACAATCAAACTCTGTTCAGAGACATATTCCTAATTATCACTACCCTTAGATTATACTTTGTCAATCTACTTTAAACCTATTAGGGCTCATAAAACTTGTTGGTTTTGCAGAAAAAATGTGTGTGAGGGAATCAGGAACCCCAGAACTCAGAGGTTTCTGTAAGAGGAATTCTAAATCTCTTTTCCAGGTGCGCTTATGAYAAGATGAATGTGTGTGACCTCTTTTACTGACAGGCTTTTGTTAAAACAGTATCACATCACTACTTGGAGAACATTTTCTCTTCTACAAAACAATGAACCATCTAGTTTGGAATACTTATGCTTTCTTCCTTTCCACATTAACTGAGTTGAATTTTGTTTCAACTTCCATTCGGAAAAAAAGAAGAGTGCCTAGCCACGTCAGGGAGAACCCGAATTACTCCCTTGATTTGGCACTCACCATGTAAGTAGAGGGAAGGCAAACAGCATTGTATAGGGGATTGAGTTTGTCTGCTTTTTTTCCAAACCAGAAATTAATTTTCTAGATAATAATGTAAAAAAGTTCTTTAAAAATACCTCTCATCCAGTGAATTTGGAATACAGTTTGGTAAGCTAGAAAACTGCTTTGGAATTTAAGAACCATCTTGCTATTAGAAAGCGATGTAATGACAGCACAGTACAGGCAGCTAAAGGCAGCTTTCCTCCTCTTCTGTATCCCCAAAACCTCTGCACTGACATTGTGCTCCCTTCTGTCTTGTCCTGAAGAGTATTGCGATAAACCCCTTCAACAGAGATTTTGTCACTATCTGTGCACAACACTTTCTAGAATTTCTACTGAGGCTCTAAGTCTTCTCCAAAGTGGGCTTTTACACCCCTGAGACCTCTCCAAGTTGTGCGAATGGCAGGGCTGAATGTAATTCCACTTCTGATTTCAGTAAAGAACATGATGTACCAYGTTTTGCCTGCTTGCCTGGCAAGACAGCCAAGCTAATAGACAGGAAGTCTGTATCTTTCCTTGCCTATCTGTTCAGTGGGACCTTCAGTGTCCTGTGCACCTGCTTGGTTTATGCCAGAAATAACCTAAGGCGASTTTTACCTGGGGGACCAACAGGGCCCGGAGGTCCTGGAGATCCAGGTGGACCTTGACCACCAATGCCAGGGATGCCTGGTGGGCCTGGGAGTCCTGGTGGTCCACTTGGTCCAGGGTCACCTAAAAGAACACTCTTGTTTAGTTAAATAGTGAACTCAGTTCAGAGATACAGGCTTTCAGAAGCAGAGTGCCTGCACATTGTACTTGAAATCTCATCCCTGCATGCAAACAAATATGGATCTAACACAGGAATAAACACACTTCAGAGGCTATTTCTGAAAGCCAGAGATTTGTCCTCACTCTGTGTGGAATGCATGCAGTTTACATTTCTAGGCTACACAGAGACATGTTATTGCATCACAATCCACATCAAACTCAACAGATGCTCTCCAGCAAACCAGGCATGCTCTGCAGTTCAATACAGACAACAATTAACACTAGGAATTAGTGAATTGCTAACCCTTTGCATGTTGAAGCGCAGTGCATCTAAATGACAATTATTCTRTTGAAAAAGTTTTACCCCCATGTTAACATGATTTGTCTTTAGAACACAGAATTTCAGATACCGACCCACAGATTGGTATTTACTCCCTTGCTTGCTTGTCTTTTGAGAACACAAGCTTCCATTTACACAAGTGTCTCTGAATTGGAAAAATGGGACCCTGAAGTAATTGCTTTAAACTCAGCAATGCTTGTATTTAACTGCCATATGACTTCCAGCGTGTCTTCATTTTTTAAAGTTCAATAGGCAACAGAAAAGGGGAAAGTTCTCCATACCTTTGGGTCCTGGAGTTCCATCAAAACCTGCCCGTCCTGGGAGACCAGGGTTTCCTGGGAAGCCAGGATCACCTTTAGGTCCTTGAACTCCTTTTGTGCCTGGTGGTCCTGGGGGACCAGGTGGTCCTGGAACTCCATATCCACGATCCCCCTACAACAAATTAACAAATTTTTCTAAAGGGATTTTCTAAGTTTAGCCTCTCCTAAAAATGTTAAAGTAGCAAAGAAAAAATGCCCTCCATCTTATAGTTCAATTTCCTTTTTCCTACCCTCACTCAAACCTCAAGTAGAGAATGTGACTTCCCTGCCATCAAAAGCTGACAACAAGAGATTAAATACTCCCCACCAACTTCCCACTGACGCAGAAGAACCTCTAAGAAAGTGATGTTTTATATTGAACAAGCAAACACAGACCTTTTGTCCTGGGAAACCAGGTGGTCCAGGAGGTCCATCCAGACCAGGGCGACCTGGAGTTCCCGGAGCTCCGGGGGGGCCCGGAGTCCCTGGGAAACCTACACATGACATGGAGGTTAGGGCAGCAGAGGAGAGGACACCAGAAAGCATTTGAACAACTCTTCCAGAAATGCTTAGGACCCATGAAAAGTAATCTCTGAAAAGAGGTTCTGTGCTATGCTCAATCATACTTGAGGGGTACCCATTTGGCTGAGATAACTTCTGAGTACACTGTCTTTGCCACAGAGAATCTCTGGGACTCCTTTCAGAGGAGGGCACTCCCCATGTTGTGTACTCTAACAAAAATTACAAACAGTTCACATCAGRAACATTAACATCTTGAGGCAGCATTTGGAGATCACTTATTGATTCAAGCTCAAACATTCATCATTTCCCAAATTTTTACCCATTTGCTTTTGTGTYCTTGGTTTACTGTAAAATGTAAGCTACCATGAAGGAGCAGTACAGTGAACAGCAGGGTACACTCTGTACAGCTCAGGAGTTTTTTTTCCTGATACTTCTGAAACTATTATAAAGATGTATAAATTCAAGACAAACATTTTTTAAAGGATTCTAGAGACAGAAATCGACTCACTAGGAAAAACTGAAGAGACACAACCCTCTATGTTCCCTCTTCCAGCCAGYACAATACAGTAAAATGGCTGTAAACATACCTTTTGGGCCTGGTGGACCTGGAAGTCCAATGCCAGGAATACCTGGCTCTCCCTTTGCGCCTGGGATGCCTGATAAGCCACGCTGACCTGGCTGACCAGGATCTCCTGTAAAAAGAAAAGCAACATAGTTATCAACAAGTCAGAACAAAAAGCTCTTGGAATTCCCTGGATATCTAGTTGCTGCTTTACCTGGAAGACCCGGGTCACCATTTCTTCCTGGAGGACCAGGGGGGCCAGGAACTCCTGGTTCTGTAATAGTCTGGCCAGGGTCACCTTTTGGACCTAAAACCAAAAAGAATAAATATGTATCACTCAGTAGGAGTTTCTTTTATGTTTTTCTTTCAGCAGAAAAAGATGCTAGCCACATCCCAAGCTTACAAAGAACTTAAACACCAACAACACTTTACCCAATAGGCTATCTGCCCCTAAGCCCCATACAGCACTTATAGGCTTAGAAGCATCGTTTAATGTTAAGACAGTTTTCCTGAAATGTTATTTTTTTAGCTTCCTCCTAGGTACCATCACGTGAATTGTATTTCCCATAGCTGACACCAGCACAACTTGATCAGGATCTGTGTAGTTGACAAGAAAGTAACAAAAGCAAACTTGTTCAAAGCAAACCCTTGTTTTCAAAAGCTATTGTAGTTGCAGTATTATTAAGCATAAGCCAGGTGGTAGTTACAATACATTTCCACTATAGTCAGTCGAGAAGGAGAAACTTCTCTAGAGGTCAGAGCAGAAGGGTGAGTCATGTGCCTATAGTAACACAGCACAAATTCTGCTCACTTTGCGATTCTGTGATGACCTTCAGTACGGGAGCTTATAAATACTAGGTCTTACAAAGCCTTTGGGAAAAGCTTAAAAGCAGCATTATGTTGAGAACTATCCGGAGCAAAAGGACAAAACTTGATTTTACAGCTTTTGTTCAACAGCACACAGAGACCAACTCACCAGGAACTCCAGGAGGCCCTGGACGGCCTGATACACCTTGGATGCCCTTTTCACCAGGTGAGCCTTGTGGACCAAAACCAGGAGGTCCAGGAAGTCCTTTATCTCCAGGAAGACCTGGTATTCCTGGATCACCTGGAATACCCATTTCTCCTTTGAATGCAACACTGCCCTGAAAAAAGGAAGAGCAGGATGGGAAAGAGGAACATATATTTACTAGCAAAGGAGTAAAGTGTTTCATTGCTGCTGTTTTGAAACTCTGGCAGTTTCCATCCTTCTAGCTCTCAAGGCCATTAGCTGCCTACATTTTACTAACATGGTAGAGATACGGTCTAAACCTGGCCACTTAATTCTTCACACTACATAGGTGAAATGTAGACAATGGCAGAAAGGACCATCTGACACTACCCAAGAGAAGCATCAGCTTATTTTTAGAGGCATTGACATTCAGGGAGTACCTCTGTATATCATCACTAGATTGGCATCTACTGAAGAGAATTACTGTGCTAGTCACATTCAGGAAAAAGTGCATTTGCCAGTCCTCTTATCTGCACTATGTCAAATGCATCTAGGACTTCCCAAAACATCTGTCCAATCAAAGACAGCACAAAATGGAACTCACAGGTTCCCCCTTAGGGCCAGGTAGACCTGGCAGTCCATCTCGTCCAGGAGTGCCATCTATGCCAGGAAGACCTGGAGGTCCTGGGAAGCCAGGGTCTCCTTTGTCACCTTTCATTCTTGGAGAAGTCAGGACATCCCCTGGGTCTCCTTTAGGACCAGGTCTCCCAGGAGCACCTGGGGACCCCGGGAATCCCTGAGGGGGAAAAAAAAAAAAAAAAAAAAAAAAAGGCATTTTAGTTTTTCTTTCACTCCCTCTCTGAGTTTGGCACAATATAAGAATTATGCTTTCAAGCTAGTTATGGATAAAAAAAGTATTAGACAAGAATTCGTATCTACTGTGCACAGATCTACCAAACATGCAAGACAAATGAGACACTGTTTTCCCACCAGAACATAACACCACCACTTACTGGTGGCCCTACAAGGCCAGTTAATCCAGGAAGCCCCTTTTCACCTTTTGGTCCAGGAAAACCAGGAGAACCTGAGTAGTGCAGAAAAACATAAAAGAAAAACATAAAACAGTAGCAGCTGCAGATATTAAGCATGCTGTTTGCATAAGATAATAGCTAAGTTGTTTTAAAATCAGGCAAGGTTTAGTCTAGGTTTTTTTGGAGAACTTGACTTTATTTGAGCAGAACAAAACTTGCAACTCCAAGTTAAATCACTTGTGTCAAAAAATGTCACACTTTTTAAAGGCTCCAGCTCCTCTATCATTTCAGGAGTAGCAAGTAGTACAAGTTAATTTCTCTCTTTCAGTTAAATCTATAGCAGGCTATAAACCTTCAATATGCAGAATGCYTGCAAGTCTGTCTTTGATCAGAGGATTTTTTTTTTTAAAGACTAAATTTTAAAAAAAATGAGTGATTGTTTTACACGTATCCAGCCTGTTTCTTCCTAACACTCCCCAGGTGTGCAAAACAGGACATGCACCAACTATATACCGGAGCTGGCAACTGTGTATCTGAACTTGTACACAATACACAGATATATCATTAGCATTATACACAGGTACTCAGATACAAAAGTGACTTTATAGAATGTATTAAGCAAAATAGTGAAGACTACAGCCTTACCTGGACTGCCTGGAAGTCCTGGTGGTCCTCTTTCCCCAGGAGGCCCAGTTATTCCAGTTCCTATGCAATTGAAGCATGTGTCTCCTTGATCGCCTAAAAAGATTTGCATTGAAAAAGCATATTTAAGCATCAGATCCTAGAAAACATTAAAAGAATTCAGCACAATAGCAATTGTTTTCTTGCTACTCATCTATAATACCAAGTCCAAAATGACTATTTTATGTAATTATATGATTGCTTAAATATTAGGCGGCTTCCCCCATGAAAGCCAAACTGAAGCTTTTTGGTTGCTASGAGTCAGGCAACCAATATCAAATATGAATAGAATTTATTTAGGATAGTGCAAAATAAATTAAAACAAAAAAAATGCTTCCAATAATAAAAAATAAAACTATGGACTTTTTTCTCCACAGAAGAGTCCTCTTCTACAGTAGGTACCTGACACTTCAAACTAAAACTCTAAAACACATATATCAAAATCCCAAACTTTAACTAAGCTCGAAGAGTGCAAAATAAATACCAGGAGTGTTTCACTGATTTGACATTAGGCTAAACTTATTTCATTAAAAAAAAAGAAAAGAATGGTTTCAAGAAGCTTAGGAATTTCCTGACATTCGTCAATGTAGTATTCAAGCACTTCATTTAGGTTAATTAATTAATCCTTACAATCTCAATGAGAAAAAGGACTTCTGTTTGAAAGGAGTACAAAATTAAGTGAGATGCCCAAAGTCATCTAGGATGTCCATGGTTGATCTAGGAAAAGATTCTCACTTACCCGTATCAGCATCCTCATTGCAAGGTTGTCTTTTTGGAAACAAGGATACACATTAAAGATGTCTTTCTTTTGCTTACCAAACAAACAAACTAATTGTAGATTGACGAACTCAAATTAGGAATCTTGCATTTATAATTTCAATAAAAATTGCTTTCCATAAAAAATGTCAAATTTATTCATGAAGTAAGTATAAAACTTTCGCATATAGAGTTGGCAACTGCTGTTACCAACCACTTACTTTCTATCTACTGGGGAGGTACTCATGAACCTGAAGTTCCATTTTACTTTAATCATGATCCATGCTAGGCCCTAGCACTGGTTGTACCYTCAGTCACTTTGGCATTCCTGTGCTTTAACACTAGATGAGGGACTGCCCTATGCCCAAACAAAACAGCTTTCTTACTCACAAAGTATCTGCACTCAACCCTACTGTGAAGAGACACTGTTTATCCTTATTTAATGCAGGCTTTACATTGTTTAACAAGCTTTAACGAAAAGATAAAAAACAAGATAGCCATGACACTCCACCTTTTTGGCCTCGCTCCCCCGTAAAGCCTTGTTGCCCTGGAATTCCTGGAGGACCTGGCGGCCCCTGCTCACATAACTCTTCACCTAAGGAGAATCGGGGGAGGTTTAATGATGAATTTGTGTTAGGACTGACAGCAGCACCGAATACATGTATTCAGTACAAAAATGTACTTCCTAGTATTTGTATGGATATTCTAATATACCCACACAATCATAGACCAAACATTTTGGCAATTCAGACAGAGGACTGCTAATGAAAACCCACCAATATAATCAAAMTCAAAAGGAAACAATCAGTGATATTACACAACAATCATCAGTTTTGCTTCACAACCTCAACTATTTCCACTACTTCCCACAGCCTACACACTTTCATCTCTACACTAAATTCTGCGATTCAGCCTCGTATCGTAAAAGCATGTGTAGGAAATATCATCAGAGTTAAGATGCAAATGCCATCCAGACACTAAATTCCTCCCTGAACCGTGTTAGCCCCTCTCCACTACAGCTTTCCAGTTCTCATATTCCATCTCCCATTCCCTACTTCCCTTATACCAAAAAGGACCTAAGAGCCTTCATCCAAAGCATCCACTCCCAAGCTGATTTTGTGTGGTCTACACACTAGAATATTTATCAGATGAAACTGGAATTCTGTGAAAAATTATTCCTTTGACTCTCCTGGTATCACAACTCTTAGTAGGGAATAGTCCCTCCAAGAATTTATTAGCTCATATAATGAAAGCTAAATTTACTCAAGACACTGTCAAAGAGGTTACCTCCTGCTTTATGCACAAATTTTAATGCAACTTTCATTAGTTGGATTAAATAGGATGTAACATAAATTGGAAAAATACTTAATTTTGTACATCTGGGACAAATCTGCTTGGCCTTGGGGGACTGTCATTATTGTGTGAGTTAGCACAAAGGTCCCTCAAGTCTGACAAGATTTTTTCTCCTCCAATCTAGCTGAATCTCGCAGATAAGTCACAACAGGGCTCACTTGAGGTAGAAAGAGGCATGATAAAGCCAGACTGCAACTCTGGCAGTTCACCATTGAATTGAATTCACCACTGAATTCCCAAGTTCTGTAATTGTCCTTAAGGCTAGAGTTCTCCTACAAATGTCCTGATTTGTAATGGGAGAGACTTGGAGAATGTATACAAATAGCTTGGAGTCTCATGGGCTTCAGGTGCTAATAAACTACATCTTTGGGGGTAGAATTAAAAAAAAAAAAAAAAAAAAAAAAAAAAAAAAAGAATGTCAAAGCTGTTCAGTCTCTTCTACTTGCTGTCTATGTGGTCATCACTCACCAGGAGGAACAGATGGTGCAGGTGGCCCTGGGGGACCTGGTGGTCCTGGAGGTCCTCGTGGTCCATCAAGTCCTGGTTGCCCAGGAATAGAAACACCAGGTAAACCTGGATCTCCCTTCTGTCCTCTCTCACCAGGTAAGCCAGGTGGGCCAGGAGGTCCAACAGTAGTGATCCCTAAGATGGGAAGAACTTAGTTCCTTGAGAGCTCAAAGGTTTAAATCACTTTTCTGCAAGGATGACAATGATATATGACGAATAACGTGCTACAGATAAGACTGTGTCTTTCCATGTAAGTACTCCATAACATTTCTTTCATGGAATTAAATTACATGTTGATTTGCAGTGTTTGACATATGCACATTTTGCATTTTCAAAGATTTTTGTTTGAAAAATTGACCTGAGACTCAACAACTAAGTTTATGAAGAAAAAGAAAATAAAACAGGACTAATAAAAGGAAGTACTGACRGAAAAAAGAACATTTACAAGCTGTAACATTAGAATCATAATGTTATCCTCTGTGTGTGTATAAGGCAAATACAGGTGTCACCGCTCACTCCCAATGTAGACTCAGATCATGTCCTTCTTTAGTACTGGCCAATGTACAGCAAACACTAGGTTTGATGGCCAGGTACTAGACTTCTGGTACACAATCCTTTCTCTGTGTAAGGCAATGGATAACGTATGTTCTAGATAAGTGATATGAGATAAACTACCCCTAAGACCATTAAGCTAGTATCTGTTTGACAGCCTTGATGATTAGCATCCTCTGTTCACCACAGTAGGGGCAATGAATGTTTAGAATTCCCCATATTATCCCCATAAGCTAAGGACCACCCTTCAAGCTCAAAGGTAGCTCTAAATAGTTCTGCTTTCACTTTCTGCTCAGTCCATCTGCCAAAAGGAGCGTGAAAAGACTGTGAAGCTAAATATGTATTCAGATATTTGAGCATACAACTTATTTTAATGCTTACACTCCTACCTGGAGAACCTGGCAAGCCAGGTGGGCCTGGCCTACCAGAGAATCCACGCTCCCCCTTGGCTCCTGGAAGTCCTGGCAATCCTTTGCTACCTTTTGGTCCCACTGTTGCATCAATGCCTGGTCTTGAAATGACCTGTAAATGTTTCATGTTCATGTGAAACAACTTGCCAAGGGAAGAGTCACTGGAACGGTAAAGAGATGTGAGGGGGGAAAAGTTCAACATACTTCGAACCTTACACCAATGACAGGATGCTTTTCCTGCTCCACTGAATTACCAGGTAAAATTCCAGTAAAGAGCACTCCCCAATAGGAAGCACTTTTACTGCCAAGCCAACATGGTTAGAACAGGCTTCAGTGAAGCTGACTCAATTTCTTCTGGTCTGAGGTTATAGTCTAGCCTTGTGTTTGTAACCTAGCAAATCCTAGAGCACAGAATCCATCTTGAAAGAAGGAAACAATTGTTTCTATTAGTGAATATATGAAATCTTTACTGGTTCTGTTATTGTTGTACCCAGAGATGGGACTCACAGTCACCCAAGAACTATGATGAGACAACACTGTCAACCAAATGCAGAAAAAAAAGAAAGGATCAGCAACTTACAATTCCAGGAGGACCAGGGGGACCAGTGTCACCTTTTTCACCCTACCAATGAAATTAAGAGCATTTTTTATACTGCGCATTAGTACACAAGAAAGTTATTGCAACTATTCCTCAACACTGTAACAGCATAGGCAATGCAATTACCACTCAGCCAGAACTGAACCCAGTGATGGCAGATTTTCAAGCTACTATAGCAATAATGACAAAAAGCCTGGCATACCTTTTCACCCTCTCTTCCTGGAACACCATTTATTCCAGGCCCACCAGGTAAACCCTTCAAGAAAAGAGAAAGATAATCACACGCAGATCTTCTCCATATCAGAAGAAAAGCTTATAAGGAGTCTGCTTAGATTAGAAATGTATGAGGTACTCACATCCCTACCAGGCTGACCAGGTTCTCCATCTTTGCCAGGTTTTCCCTTCAAAGATATAAACATGCATTGAAATAAAATGCTTCAGTGGTGAAGAATTCTTATGGAAATAGTGTCACTTATTTCCCATTTTTCAGTAAACCACAGTTTTTCTGGAATGCAATCCTTGTGACAAATACCTCAAAGGTATCAACCAAGTATAATCAATGGAGTTATCTAAACTGAGGTTTTCATTTTGAAAACCAGAGCACAAAAACATGACAAGTCTTAAAGAAATGTTGTGCGAATACAGCACAAAATTATCTCCAGTTAACTATTACTGATTCATTGTGTTTAATAACTCCCTTTATTTTAACATTAGAGAAATCCTTTATTTGGAAAACAGAGCCTAACTCTCAACACTAGAACATTATATTTAATTAGGAAATTAATATAATGTGACCCGTGAAATTAAACACAAACATTTTTGTGTTCGAATTTTAACTCTCCTTTAAACCAAATGCAATTTTCTGAAGAATAGTATCAACAAAAATATGAAGTGCAATTCTGCGCAAAGAAGTGACTTCTAAAAACCATATATTCTTGCTGAACAGATTTGYCATTGCTACAATAAAAGTAGTGCAAGCTCCGCTTTACTCCAGGCCATTCACTGGTCAAGACAAATAGAACTCTATTGCTAGYATTACAGAAGCAGTATGCATGGGGGACACCTGCTGGAACATAACTAGAATAGGTGATTAAGTTTCACCACAGTGCCAAGATCAACCCTCAGTCACTAAGAAGTTGATAGTAAGACCTGACAGATACAGTGTATTAGAGTATAATGTGATTTGTGAATTCTTTATTATTAGCGATGAGTTCTGATTCGCAAAAATAAGGTTTTAAGATTTCCTGTGATCTGCAGAACTACCTGTTTGATTACATATACTGACATTTTTATGAGTATATCTGAAATGGGTTTGAGCCACACAGAATCATATGGAACCCTAAAAGTCAGCTTTAGAGTAACTTAATAGCAAAACTGCACTTTAAGTATTCAACTTGCCCAAATTCAGAGTAATAAAAACAAACAAAAATGTTGGTAAACAAGCTTGGGAAAAAGGCATGTGCCATATCCCCTCAGGACTTTTATACTTTCAGATCTTTGCAAATTTATGTGGTTCCCATTTACTTCTGCAGAGAAGGAACTTGGAAAATACAATTCAAAAACCACTCAAAATATAAGGACAATTTTGGCTTTGTAAATCTGCCTCATTTGTTATGTTTTTTAAAGAAGGCGAATCAAAGCCCCCCTATAAATCTTGGCAACTAAGAAGGATTTTATCTAGAACACCAAACATTTGTTTCCATTGTATTTATTTCCTATGGAAATTGGAAAACCTATCACCAACATGTTTCTAAACAGTGTTTATATATTGTCCAATTAACCTGAGCAAGACTTGTGTCTTGGTTTTCAGAGGGGCCCATTATGTTGATGAAACTATGGGTTCAGTAGCTGTGAAAGTGAAAATACAGAATGCTTTGAGGTGGTAGCAGCTTGTCTTGTCTTTGCTGGTCCAGCCCATGTTATTTTCATCCTATTTCTCAGCACTTCTATGATGTTCCTCAGCTTTTCTGAACTGTGATATCCAAGTAAATTTAAATTCCAGGATGGATTTGAGTCTAGACAGGAACAAAGTGACTGATGCTATCCCCAGATGCAGCGATCCTGACTCGTCCTCTCCCTAGATAGCACATAAACTGAAGTAGTCTCTTGGGAAGCGACAAATGGACTTCTGGTCTTAATGCAGTGTTCAGAGACTTGTTTTTTTGACTCACCTCACAAGTAAACCCACTGAGAATGAGTTTACATAGACCAGCTTAAATATATACCAATCTCATGCTKCTTGGCAACCCCGTACATAGCAAACTGAGTGAAGACCCTCTCTAAAAGGAAACAGAAAACTGCTGCTTCAGTCAAGCAGTCCAACAACTTTGAAGAAGGTTTCTACATGTAACCGGATAACATCATTCAAATTAGTTTCTCCTGCCCCCAAAACCAAGATCTACATGTAGATAATCCTATCAGAAAGCACGGAGAGATGCATAGCTAGAAGCACTTTCATGAACTAGATGCATCGTCTACTAGTTTGCCAGATTATTGGRAAAAAAAAAAAAGTCGTCTCTTACCCAGAGGCTGATGGCCCCACCTGAATTCAACATTTGCTTAATTCTCAAAGATAACACTGATTGGAAAGAGAAATGTTTGGTTAAACAGACTACTTACTCTTTTGCCTGGTTCTCCTTGCTCACCTTTTTCACCTTTTACGCCACCGGGAAGACCCTGGACACACAAACGTCATCTTAAACTGAGCCCAGAAGCCAGAGTAGAATGAATTTACAGTTCTGATACAGATGCAACMAAAAAGAACTAAAAGAGGACTACTCACAGGAGGGCCTTGTGGCCCAGGAAGTCCTGGTGGGCCTGGATCACCTGGAATACCCTGTCAAGCATGGGCAAAGAAAAAGAGGATTAAAGCTTCCATCACTCCCTAGTAGCTCAGTTCATTAGAATCTTTTTTTGCTGTCATTCAGACTTCCAAGTACTATGAACCGTAAAGGATCATATTTATTCTTTCTTTGTGTGGAACTTCAAGTGCATAAATTTTATTAACTGCTCGTCCTGTTTATTTAGATGATTCACTCCACTAAGACACAACTGCCTCCTGCGTGCACTGCAGCAGCTGGTTTGGTGGCCTGCAACTGCTATACGATAATAAAAAGAAAGAAGAAAAAAAGGAAAGAAAGGAAGAACAAATGCCAGATCCTGCTGAAATTACAGAAGCAACAGTCATTAGATTACTGGTAATTGTTGTGAGGCCATCAAGATCAATAGTGTGTTCATCAGAAAAATGTCACAGGATCACTGTGTTAAAAAGTTAGGGTTTCTATTTTGTCTTGTTAGACCTTTGTACAAGTTCTTAAATCTCTTCACCATTAACTTAAAGAAAAGTTACAGGCTACTGAATCCACAAAATGTTTCTGTGCAGGGTTTCTGTTATTTTCTTGGAGGCCTCCCAGACTTTTACAAGCCCATCTATACACTTGATTTTTCAGTCAGAGATCATAGGTGGAGGTACACACCAGAACTTCGTGTGTATTAATAAAAAAATAAATGTGATGTTGAAATTTTTTACTGATTGTGTACTACCAAGCATAACCTTTGTTATGCACTCAGTCTGTGTTTGTAAGTCTTAGTGCTTTAAAAGGAATGTAGTTAGAATGCTTCTATTTTGTACATTTATATAACTTAATGCCAGTATAATTAGTTAGAGATCCCTGATGACAGAGACAAATTACTCTGACCCTAATAAAGACAGATGAATTTTTGCTTCAGCTACAGTGTGGTCAAAATGTCACCTTGTGTTTTCTTAGAACTATAAAGACACAACACGCTGCTCTTTGCCGTCCGTCCTACCATCCAGTAAACCAGACAAAACCAGAGACCTTTCTAGGATAACTGTGCATTGCAAATGTACATGAGTGGGTAGCTCTAGGGAATGCCTTGGTGGTGCCTAATGTTCTTTTGAAAGGAAGAGTAATAAATGGTTTTGATCAAGATGAAGGGCAGAATTGTCCTACACCCTGCCAAAATAAAATACTGCTGTGTACCAAAGTTTTCTTCTCTGACACATTTCCCAAGATAAAAAGGTGGAAAGCAAGGAACTGATCCAAATACAGATGGAGGAAACGAACAGTTTAAAGCTCAGTTACCACAGTGACATTTGCAAAATAACCAGAGCATAAAAACAATCACTCACCACTCTTGCCTCAAAGTATCTACCTCAACTCTTCTATTACTCAGGGCGGTATTTGAGAATACCACTGAAATGTCAAAGAAAACATGAAATCCAGGCACCCATGATCCTTGCTGGTGCTGCTCAGATTGTCTATGACTGGCACTCAGAATCAAATGGTACTGTGACATGTTCCCCAGTGAAGAAAAAAGGAAAAAATGTAATAACTTTAAAAATGGCCAATCTCCCAATGACTTTTTGGCATTTGTGGGTGGGGAAGGATCCATACAAATCAAACCAACAGTTTGAGCTTACTGTCATAATATGGCTTGATATTTGCTTTTGAGGGGCCAGAATCAGGGAAAACACTTTATTCAGACCACAAGGAAGAAAGATCTTGGGGCATTACTGATGACAAAAAAAGGAGGAAAAAAAAGAAAAAGAAAAAGAAAAAGAAATTGAGTTAAAATTTTTGAAAGACTTCTTCACAATGGATAACACAGCTGGTTAATTAATGGGAATCTGAATCCCCAGGCAGCTTTGAAAATCCCAGTCTGGGTGTTCCAAGGAACGAGAACTGCTTTTACTGTTACTATGAATTTCCTTTAAAGAGAGTCTCTTAAGAATAGTTATTTTACTAAGGGAAGTAACTGAGCTAATGTGACTGGCCTGCCTTCTATTAAAGGAAAAGTACTCAGGCCTGAAATCATAGAATYGTTTGGGTTGGAAAAGACCTTTAAGATCATCAAGTCCAACCGTTAACCTAACACTGCCAAGTCCACCACTAAACCATGTCCTTAAGCCCCACATCCACATGTTTTTTGAATGTCTCCAGTGATGGTGACTCCACCACTTCCCTGGGCAGCCTGTTCCAATGCTTGACAACCCTTGCGGTGAAGAAATGTCTCCTAATATCCAAACTAAACCTCCCCTGGCGCAACTTGAGGSCATTTCCTCTTGTCCTATTGCTTGTTACTTGGGCGAAGAAGCCGCCCCCCACCTCGCTACAACCTCCTTTCAGGTAGTTGTAGAGAGTGATAAGGTCTCCCCTCAGCCTTCTTTTCTCCAGACTAAACAACCCCAATAGTCAGTACTTTGAGGAAAAATAATAGAACCTCTGCAGTAAGCAGGATGTTAGTATATATGAGCCAAACCAATGGAAGCTGCAGCTTGATGACATGCTCATTGCAGATGGATATAGTTTCCCACTCACCTGATCTCCTTTCTGAAACTCAATGTCATTTGGTCTCTTCTGTTCTCCAATTTGTCCTGGTGGCCCTGGCGGTCCCTGAAGACCTTGTTCACCCTAATGTGCAAGAAGATGGCAGTTTGTTACAGGCAATACAAGCCAAAATGGCATGCATAAGTATTTTGAAAGTAATAAGCAAAAATATCATCATGATCACCTACTCACTTTTTCACCTTTGGGTCCTTGGAAATTCAAACCCATATTACCCTGCAAAAAGCATAACTCATGAGCCCTTAGAAGTCACAAATGAACGAAAAGAAAAACAAAACAGTCCACCACCACCATCAATGAGGGAAAGAAAATACCTTAGGTCCTGGCAGCCCTGGTGGACCAGGAGGTCCCTATTAAAAAAGGAAACAAAAAAAAACCAATTAAAAAGAGTAATTTCCAAGCACTTTACATGCCCCCTTGTGGGGAAAAAAAAAAAAAAAAAGAACAAGGTTGCTACTTTGACTCCTGTGCATTATACCTACGTTGACAAGGCACCTTGCCTTCCTCTGAGAGCTCTTCCTCATGCTATTCAAGTTCACAAATATGTAAGAAACTAGTTCTTCCTTTGAGTGAGAGAGTCAAATAAAATTAAACAGTCAGGTATTAAACATCAAGGAAAGAMTCATTCGGTCTAAATAAGCTAAATCTTATCCCTCGGGTTTCACACAAACAAGGAGCCTGCACAAAGATTCAGCCTGATTTAAAGCAAAAAGAGGTCTGGGAACAGGCTGAGTGTTTCAAATGTATCACATTTAAATGTGCACAGTGGCAGCTCCAGGGTGAACTGAATGCATGGTTGCTGTTGTCTTCATACCCAGTCTTGACTACCAAGATCTCTGCACTTTACTGACCTGCCTCTGAGGACATGAAACAAAGAAGTAACTGCCCCATTTAACACTTTATTGGTAACAGGTTAAAGAAACTTACTGTCAAACCTGGGGGCCCTGGAGGGCCAATTGGACCTGGTATTCCCATGGAGCCAGGTGGGCCCTGTTGAGAAAGTGGAGGAGGCTATGAGAGAGGCACCTTTCCATGAAAAAAACAGTGAGACCTTCAAGGTCAAAAAAACCCAACAGCACCCCATACATGTCAAATCAAAGTAGCTGACCACTAACCTACCAATCTGTCCTTGTGGAAAGGCCTAAAGGAGTGAACATCATGTTAGGAGTGTTCTGCTCTCAACATCAATACATCTCTTTGGCTTGGATAAGGGAATGCTTTTTTGTTTGTTTTGAACTAGTTTTGCGCTTTCTTTCTCTTCATGCACTGAGAGAGAACAACAAAACACTTTGTATTTGTGATTCCTCCCAGCCAGAAACAGACAATAGGGAAGCACAGATCAGAGGAACAGAAATGCTAACAGGCTCAGTCTGGTCAGAATAGCCTGGGGCTTGCCTCTCTGTACCAGGAAATGGGAGTCTCTGGCTTCTGTCCAGTCCGATAGACTCATTTTCTGCTCCCCTTGTTCTTCCACTAAAGCAATGAATGGCTCAGTAGGGAAGCACAGGGCCTRGAGTCACTAGCTGTTTTCACAGAAAACTGCTGGGAGAACAGAAACACTGTTCAGGAGGTGCAACATGAGGAGAACAGCTGAGACATTACCCTCTCTTCCCACCATCCAAAATAGTGGCTACAGCCCAGAAAGGCAGATGTTACTTGCTTTACCTCAAGGTGAAGAAGGGAAGGGAACTCCAGAACTGATAGAGAGAATGTCTAGGCAGGGGGAACAGGCACGGGAAACAGAGAAACAAGTAACTGTGACTACTGCTGTCTGCTGGATACTACTTTCCTGACCAGGGGACCTTTCTGTCCTCTGTGGGTCACYCTATTAAGAGCAATATGGAAGCACTTACTTTCCCCTCAAGCTGTAAACTAGAGGTACATTACATGTGAGCCCCGCTTCTCCACATAAACATATGGATCCCCTAGCACCAAATGTTCCAATTGTGCTGTAATGCAAATACTTTTCATGTTATCTTTCTGGCAGAACACAGCCTAATAGTACTTTACACAACTTACAGGTATCCCTGGAAGACCTGGAAATCCTGGGTCGCCCTTCTGTCCTGGCAGCAAGGATGTAATTATTTCACCTGCTTCACCCTAGAAGAAAAAGAGCTGACTTTAATTAATAGCACATTTTACAATACTTTATCACCATTCTGACTCCAAAGGACACACAGTGCCTCTTAAGACTGTGAGAGACTCAGTTATGCTACACCCTAGCAGTACTCTTCAATATAAGTACTAGATTCTCCAAGAATAGCTGCTCTTAAGAGAGAACCTTGCATATTTGGAGGATTCTTTAAATGGTTAAACTACCAACTATTAAAAACTCTCTTTTTATATGTGCAAATATATCAGCGTTGATTTAAATTCCAAAAGATTAGGGGATTGAAATACAAATGTTTCACAAAAGAGACATTCTAGCTCCATATGAAAGCAATGGATAGGACACAACAGAAAAAAGGCTCATTCAGCTTTTTCCAGTGTCCCATCTCATGAGATTAATGCTAAGTATGCTGTTATAATAGTCATGCTTCATGTTCTATATTGAAGCACAGTTTCTTATTGATTTCAGGGAAGATCTTTGTTTTAAAAGTATATGTTCTGATCAGCTTGCCTTTTAATATCTTTAAAACAATTGGGAAGAAAAGGAGCTGAGAAAAACAATTCAGTTGAATAGTCACAATTTCCCATCACCAGTGTTATGCTGTTCTCTCAGGAGTTTATTGGAACAATTCTGTGGGTCAAGTTTCCTTTCAAATAGATTTGAACCAAAACTGATGTTTTGGCACATGCTCAAATAGGTCAAGGATACAACAAAAAAAACATTAAAAAATAAAAGGGGTCCTTAAGGTCCAAAATCAGATTATGAGACTATTTATATTAGGTGAAAAAGCCATCTACAGAGTATTCTATACAGTAGAGAGCACGTTTCCAAAACGAACATAAGATGTTGCACTATTCTCTCCACTGGGTATTTTAACTTATTATTGGTTAGTCTCTGGTAGTGTTCTTGAGCATGCACAGATAGACTTCTGGTGCATTTGGGTGTTTGTAGGCATTTTGCTAACTTGATGCCTCACAACTCAAACAGACACTGTCTCTCACACTCCCAAGGAAACCAGCTTCAGAAAACAGTCTGCTACTGCTGAAACTACTGACCCAAATTGAGTAAAGCTACTGCAGAATTTCCAGTTAGTTGCACTGGAGTGGCCTAGAAACACTAAGCTTTCTGCAGAATGTCACTCCAGATTCCAACGGATGCACATGGTCTTGCATAAAAGCAAGCAGGTTACTTATGCCAGATCACACTGCACACCCATGCCTGGTTAGCACTTTGATGTGCGAGTACAGAACACTTACCTTCATACCTGGCAGACCAGGAGGTCCCTTTATTTAAAGGAAATAAAAAATAAAAGAAAGATCAATAGAAATAATTGATATGTTATTTGCAAACCACTAATCAGATCTACACCTTGAGGCAAGCATTAAAGATAGAAATGTAAAAAAAGATATGAAACAGGAGAAAATAAATTTTTTATGACCTTCAGAATCAAATGGAAAAATTAGAGAAGTACTTTCACAGTGAATATTGAGCATTAAAGGGACTATATTTCCATTTCCTAGCAATTTGTTTCTTTATTGCCTCCTATTATCCATACTATTACATGTCTTTCTGTTTGTACTTTGGTTCTGACAGTCACTTTGCTGTACATCCTTGTGTTTTATAATGAAAACACCCTACACTGTCTTTTTTTTCTGCCCCATTAATCACCAGTAAGACTCTTTAGATGTATCGGATGACAGTATCAAGATCTTGCTTCTCTGACACATATGCATGTGTTTGTATTTTCCTGTAGGTGTGGCAAAGCATCTCAGCATGTGAGAATTCAAAGGGCTTTTTATTAGCTTTACCACAGCAGGCAGCAGAAAAGCTCACACTTTATTGGACATCTACAATATTCTGATTAATCATAAAAAAAATAATATATTCTTATTTATTAAAAGACCAACTGCAAAAAGAGGCTGATATTTATCTGATCTTTCACAGATCTAAGTAGAAGTCTTTCAGTGGATTACAGGTAGCTGACCTGGAAATCTTTTACTTACAGGAGGCCCTTGTAAACCAGGAAAACCTGGACTGCCTGGGAATCCGCGCTCTCCCTTAGGGATGAAGAAAACAATTAGCCAAAACCAAACCAAAACATAACAAAAACGGATAAACAAATTTTGACTGAAAAGTCCAGTTTCGTTGTTAGCTTATGACTCCAGAGTAGCAAATTGTATTGCAACAAGCTATAGGATAAACAGTTTGTTAAATCACACAACTGATTGAAACAGAACTTTCCACATTCAGGTATTTCCACATACTTCCAGGCAAAGTACTACACTACAGAGATGGAAAACACACATAGTACTATAGAAGATCAACTTCTTTTATGGAAAGACCATAACCAGAAGCTAAGTAAGATGTCAGAATGAAAGTGACTCCTTCCAACAAGGAAGGAATCAGTATTTTCAATGCAATATTATTAAAAACTAATAATTAAAAAGTCCCACTGTTAGGTAATGAGTTTTCCTTGGTAGCAAGAGTCTACTACAAAGATGAGATGCAGTATAAGATCCAATTATCAGATACTGCTCTCAGTTGTTAGCTATAAAATTAAGGATTAGAATGAAGAATTTAACTACATCGGCTGCAGAGAATAAATGTTGCATCTTGGTGCCAGCAATTTCTGGCAAAACTTGTGCTTTAAGTACCAGACCATGACCCCTCCTCTCAGATGTGTATGTAAGTCTGAATTATCTTGGAATTACTCAGAAACAGCAAGTACTGCTGCACATAATAAACTGAACCTATTGGCTACAGCCAGGAGAACCAGAGCTCTTTATCATATTACTGTTGCATTGTTAAGAATTTTAAAGGGATTCCACCTTTGTTCCATTGCATCCTGGAATACCCTGAGGTCCTGGTGGCCCATCTTGTCCAGGTAATCCCTTTAAAGTGGAAAAAGAGGAAAGAAGAGTTAGCTTGTAGGATGCTCTTCYGGGCCTGAAAGATAAAAGGGAAGAGATGTGTATCTATACAGCCCATTCCTACTCACAGGAAGTCCTGGTGTTCCTGGAAATCCTGGAAGCCCTGGCGGTCCCTAGAAGGAAATTAATCACATATGTTTTAAACAGTGTGGTATGAATGGATGTGCAAAAGGATTTACCAAGATTTTATTAAATGTAACCTATCTGTGCATATGTAAGTAAAGAAAAACAGAAACAATCTGAGTCACCTGTAAAAAAAGAATGCCATGCTGGACAGCCATCAAGGTTCTTACCCTTCTTTCAGAGAAATATCCACAAAAACATAGAGAAGACAATGCAGAACAACTACAGTAATAGTATGTAGATATATAGAGAAAATAAATGAAGACTTGTGGTGTGGAAAATGGATGTGTCCCACTGAAGTCAGAGATGCATCAATTGTCACCAGCTGAGAGGTCTGACAAAAAGTAAAAGCAAAGGCACAAAACCTAAAGGATTTCCAGACAAAACAACCTCTCCCATATTGACACTATGTATACTGTGTCTACTTCAGAATAAATCGAAGCAAAGTTACTGGAGGGTGTTTAGGTCCTGTACAGCAAAACAGATCAAATAAGTATTAGGGCTACTCTCCCTAATGAGTTTATGAAAGTAACACAAGCAATACCTAAGATTGTATTATTTATGCAATCTTATATTACTTATAAAAAGTAATACAACCTCTTCTAGCTGATAGATAAATTACTCTTCAGATTTAAGTTAATTTCCACCCCCCCCCCCCATAAATCACCACTTGTGTGAGGACCCACTCAATGCCTGGCAGTCTTTATCCACAATGCCAATATATCATCCTAAAATTGCACCATTACTTACTCTGATTCCTTTGGGTCCAATAGGCCCTGGAAGTCCATCATCACCCTAAAAAATACCAACAAACAAACAAACAAACCACACTCAAGTTGCAGTCTGCCTTTCTATCAAGTTAAACTGTAAGCATGATAAAATTTCTTCTACATGTTTAAAGTGGACTAAAAGTTATATTAGTTGTCATTTCCTGAGTAAAGGGTTCAAAAAAATTTTATTTTGGGCTTTGGACTTTGAATTGAAAAGTATTTGTTACAGCTGATGAACCATGACTTAGAGGAAATGTTTTTTAAAAAAATCAAAGCTATTTAAGATTGCTTATAAGCAGACACGTCTCATGTGCTTTCATCAAATATCCTACAGTGACCTCTTGTGGGCAAAACAAGATATACAAGAGTAAATGTGAACGATACTGTACCATTATTTTGTATTATGATAATGCAGAACTTCATCTAAAAATCTTGAGAAGGCATTTATAGAATAAAAATATAATCAAAGTTTCTAGTCCTAGACTTTCACTCTTGTTATATCCAACTAATCTTTTCTTTTAGTGTAGTTTTTCTTTTTTTTCTTATCACCTACCTATTTTTTTCTTTGCTTCTTTTTGAAGTGCTTCTGTTTGTTTATACCATAAGCATTTGCAAAAGAAATGGCAGATCCTGGATAATCTTGTGTATATTAAATATAAATGCATTCAGAGGAAGGCTTTTCAACATTTTAATACTATATTACACCATCTGAGCGTAATGATGTAATTCAGTAGCAAATAAAAATAAACTGAAACCTTCCAGGGAAAGCAAGGAGCATTCCTCAGTTGTCTCTGCACAGGTTGAATGAGGCCTTCATTTGCACTGCTCCACCCAAAACCAGCCCAGGAATGCCACCAGGTGCAAACAACAGTTTACCTATGTGGTGGGACCCCTCAGGGCAGCTGAAAGCCACCACTCTTATCAGTGAACTAAGTGATGGAGTGCATTATTGCAAGGACTAATAAAACTACATTACAGCACCTTGCCAAACCTGTTCTTTGACCTTAATCTGCAGTAACTAGTGAAAGGACACAAGCACACATGTGGTGTTTGCAAGCATGTGTGTAGGTGAAGAATAGGAAACTCGGAGCAATCTTTTGCTCTGGTTGACTATTCAACCAAACAAAAAACCTATGTCATATCCCAACATCTGAAGATTTTGACTATAAAACCAATGATAATCAAGAGTTCTAGAATGATTTAGGTTCAGCACTACAAGCAAGCTAACACTACCTAGCATTTTCATGCTATTCAAGCGAATTGGGACTTACCTTCAAGCCTCTTGGACCAGGTGGTCCTTCAGGTCCTGGAAATCCAGGCAAACCTGGCTGTCCTTCCAAGCCTGGGAATCCTCTTTCACCCTACAAAAAGAATAGGTGGTGGTGTAACATGACAAAAGCACAAGTCATGACAGAAAAAAATCAGAAAATACATTATCTTTCTGGTATTCTGTAGGAAGCCATCATACAGACAAACAAACAAACACTATGATTAAACATCTCACCTGCTTAGCTACAGAAATTCCTGAACATACACAYACATTGCCTTTAATTGTACCATTTAAACAGGTTTCATAGGATGTTTATCCAGTATTTAAGCCACCTATTTACCAAAATAATTCAACCATCTGTTTCTTCTGTGCTGCTTAAATACATAGAACTCTCCCCCTTCCAATAAAAACATAGCTTTATTAGTTACTAAGTCTCTCCTGAAAACTCAMCTCTGCTCACCTCACCTATAAAAACTCTCAGAAGGGTGTAGACTGCTGCTATACCATGACTGTTGTTTATTATTTCACAGTTGCAAGACAGTCATTTGTAATATAAAAGCAACTAAGATCCTGGTCATGCACTGTAGGCTAAACACTGTACAAATACAGAACATAAAGAGGGTTCCACCCCAAAGTGCTTACAAACTAAATCAAGTGAGACAGACACAAGACAGCAAAGAAATAAGCTTTCTTATTCCTTTTATMTGTCACCTCCTGCTAAAATTGTAAGCTCTCAAGCAGCAACCATATTTTGCTAAATATTTATCCAATGATTAGCCATGATAGCCCATCAGTAGTGCAGCAAATACCATATACCATCATATGCTGCCCTCTAACTTGTTAGTATAAGTTAACAATGTCACTTACCTGCAGTTTCAGAATATGCATAGCTGCAAATTCATAAAATAATTACTTTTATTCCTTCTATGTCATAGATTTACAAAAATCAGTAAATATTAAGGTTTCAATTGGTACAGAAAAGTTAGGAAATACCAGAATTAATACACCTATTTGTGCGTTTATGTATAATGGTACAATTTTCAACTGCGCAAACAGATATTTCCTACAGCTCTATTACATCAACCAGTATATATAACTTCTTATGAAACAGGCAGTTTTTCAGCATTATTCCTTATTGCTCTACAGATAGGTGTCGTGGCTTAAGCCCAGCTGGCAACTAAGCACCACACAGCCGCTCGCTCACTCTYCCCCAGGTGGGACGGGGGAGAGAATCGGAAGGGTAAAAGTGAGAAAACTCGTGGGTTGAGATAAAGACAGTTTAATTGGGAAAGCAAAACCCGCGCACGCAAGCAAAGCAAAACAAGGAATTCCTTCACTACTTCCCATGGGCAGGCAGGTGTTCAGCCATCCCCAGGAAAGCAGGGCTCCATCACGCRTAACGGTTACTTGGGAAGACAAGCGCCATCACTCCGAACRTCCCCCACTTCCTTCTTCTTCCCCCAGCCTTATATGCTGAGCATGACATCATATGGTATGGAATACCCTATTGGCCAGCTGGCCTAGCTGTCCTGGCTATGCTCCCTCCCAGCTTCTTGTGCACCTCACAGAGCATGTGAAGCTGAAAAGTCCTTGAGAAGTAGACTACCTAGCAACAACTAAAAACTTTAGTGTGTTATCAACATTCTTCTTATACTAAATCCAAAACATAGCACTATACCAACTACTAGAAAGAAAATTAATTCTATCCCAGCCAAAACCAGGACAATAGGTTTGGTTTGGTTGGTAGTTTTGGTTCCTACCTGCAAAAAACCTTGTTTATTCACCCCAATTATTTTTTCACGACACCTACAGGAACTGCTGAAGAAATGTTCCATCCTAAAAAGCACCTTAATCACCAGGTTAGAGTCACACAGGCTTTTGCACATTCTCTTTAAACCAATTCATCCTGAATTTTTATTTTCTTGCGCCGCTTCAGCAAAAATGGGAGTGGTAGCTCCCACATCTATTATCTGGCAGTCTGCCAGTWACGCAACTCTCTAGGAACTTGGGATGTCCTGCCTAGCTCTCCTCAGTCAGGTGAAAGAATCGAACCAGCAATCTCACATCTTCAAGAAGACTGAAGACTGGGGATTGCAAGCAGACAGAAGCATCTAACTGCAGCCTTGAGCACAATATGCAAAAGGCAATATTAAGGCTTTGCTCATCTCCCCCTTATTTGCTATAAGCAGCTCTATGCTGAGCATGACAGCAGGTATTCAGCATGACAGCAGTGTTAAATCTCATTCTTAAATCCTAATTTTCTCACTGTACTGCTTAGGTAGGTGCTCTGTATTCCACTGTGGGGGCAAGAACTTAAAAGTTGCATTCAAAAGATTTACAAGATGCTGAGATTTCAAAAAAAAATTCAGAGAAAGTAGTAAGGCTTCTCTTCCTGCCTTCTTTTCCAATACTTGCTATACTGCTTCCTTGGAAACACAACAGGAAAACCTTTTGGATGAGAGATTAAAGGCTGTGTGCAAGCAAGAGCTGCAACCTTACAGAGGAAACAACTAAGCTGTACTTAGTCCTACCTATACAGTGAGACTCAGAAGGATTCCTTGGATAGGAATGGACAGCTCATTAACTGGTCTGCTAAAGTTGGTTTCCTATTAATTAAAATGTAAACATACTCCTCTTTTGCTGTAGGTCACATAGTGCTTTCTTATGCAGGATAGAGATCTTTTCTCCCCCGTGGAAATGCTGAAATTGCATCATAAATTGAGGCTAGCTTAAGTTTGACGGTCAGGGTCCAGACTGTCTTTTTGCACACAAAGTGCCAGGCTGTACTTTTGCATGGAGCTATACAGCTGGCATGCCACCTCATGTGAAAAGCAAGACTGGAGGAGTGTTACTATCTCAGGCCAGGATATGAAAGGGTTAGTGTGTCCCTAAAGGAGAGAGAATGAGGAATTTGGGAGTGCCAGATAAGGAAAACATTAGACAGAGCCAGACTTTCGAGCAAGCTCTGGCAAGAACAGTGTTTGCACACTAAGGAAACACACCTGTGTACAAGCAGCATGTCAGATGGATCAGGTGCTAGCTAGGCCACACAATGCCTACTAATCTCAGCTTGGTCACACTTCTTCACATTTTTGTTAGAGAAAGTAACATCTGCAAGTGATTACTAGAACATACTTTTAGCAGAGGGTTGGCCTTGTGTGTCATCTAAGGCTGAAGAACTGTTCTCTAAAATGCAACTACTCTGAGGTCTCCACTATAAGCAGTCACAGAACTGGGAACCCATGGCCTTGAAGTGAAAGAAAAACACACGAAGCCAAACAGTTAAGAAAGAGAAATACAGGAGGCAACACATGCTGCTAGTAAACTTCACTATTGAAACTATGAAATGAATATTTTCTAAGCCCACTTTGAAAGTGAGCAGCAACAATGAGAGCCTTGCATGAGGAAACTGTTGCCAGAGCAACTCCTGTGGAGTTTACCAGCAAATGACCCCCAAGAGTGAACAGATAATTTGAAGGACTATGCTTGGGAACAGCTGAGGGATTACACCAGATGCTTCCCGAAGGAACTGTATCAAACTGATTACAGAGGAAATAGCTGCACTATAATCACTATTTTTGATCAAAAAATTGGTTGGAGAAAGAAATGTGGGCAAGTTGGGTAGGGGGAGAAACCAAGCTGACCCAGCTCTCTGGAATACAGATGATGTTGGGGGATTTTTTTTTTTAATGTCTTCTACTTCAATAGTGTATAGAAAGATTCTGTAAGTGAGAACAGTTTTCAGACATTGCTTCTTGCCTCCAGACTTTTCTTACTGCACATCTTGCATATACCATACGGTTTTCATGAAGATTCAGATGCTACAAATTTGCCAGGAAAAACTGCCTGCTGCCTTGCAAGAACATACTGAAACAACATTTAAAAAGTCTTCCCCAAAAAGTCAATGCCAGAAAAGGACATTATATCATTGGGAATATAATGAGACTGAAGCCCCTGGGTAGCCTGCAATGCATTTTCTTATAGATGCAAAAACTGACAGTCACTAGCCAGTTTCTCTTGAACAGAAAGAACTGAGGAAGTCTGGATATTTTTGTTTCAGAGTAGAAGCTACTAAAGAGAAACATAAATAGGAAAAGGTTTAGGTCAACTCAGATCTTGTCTTCCAGTCCTGAAAGTACAGGATTGTTTCCATAGCAGAATAAAGATGCATCAGCTATAAACCATCATTTCCTTGGGGAATGGTCAAGGAGTCAGATTCTGATCTCATTTAGTGACAAATCCAGAGTAGCTGGCAATGCAATTGCCCTCAGTCAGCTACACAGATGTGGCAAAACTGTCAGCTTATAAGCTTGAACATGACTGTTTGCTTGGGGGATTGGAAGAAAAAAAATAGTTGGGAAACACCCTAAAATTATGCTTTAAGCTGCAGCAAGATATAGTCAATTAAACAGGTATACAGAAAAATTTGGTATAGTTCCACTTACTCTAATAGTAGTTCACAAGTATTTAAGAAATCAGGGATAGATGCAGTTTTAAAGCATGCACAAGTAATTTACATTTCTAGAATTTCTTCCTGGAATCTAAATATTTATAAATAGAAATTATGGCAAGAGAAACCAGGATTTTTATTTACATAGATGTGGTATACTTGTGAAAAAAAAAAACCTTTAAAAAAAAGGAGCAAAAAAATATTCAGGAAAGCAGTAGTTGGACAGCCCATTTTGCTGCCTAAATATGTGTAAGAGCCTGGCTGTAACATTTGGCAACAGAGGCACATACTTGCTTCCTGCCCTTGCTGTGAAAACAGTGAACGTCAGAAAAAATCTAGACACTTAACTATGGGTGGCTACTTAAAACTTGATTCACATACAAATGTCTGTAGTAACATTAAAAGATGTACAGCATGGAAGAAGTAATGCAACAGACAGCCATATTATTCTCTCCTTTTCTAAATGATAGGGTGAAAACAACAGCTGCCTCAGATTCTAATACTAGTCACCATAAATTCTTCATCAACTTGAAGAATACTAACTTAACAGAATTAGACCTATAGTATCTAATCAAGGCCTCATTCATAGAATCATAGAATCATTAAGGTTGGAAAAGACCTCTAAGATCATCGAGTCCAAATTCAGAACAAACACACCAACCAGCCACGAACAGTAGTGTTAAAGATATAGTTTAATGCAATAAAGAAATCCCCTGGGACAAGACCTGTATTCTTCAAAATACATCAGATTTCTTCAGAATATCATCTGTGACTTCTTTCGTAAGATGAAACAGTTGAGGTTTAATGGTCAGTGGTCATTTGCCGGGGTTGTAAACCTTTCAGAATACAGGGCCATATTAGTGCAGTTCAGGCCAACATTTATGAAGCACCAATCATATAATTATTCTTGACAAAGTGATTAAAATCTGAGAATTTTTAACTATTTCTTAGCAATTTGAATTCAACAATGAAAAGAAAAGCTGAGCTTCGGTCACATCTGTACTAAATTTTACCACGATAAAGCAGAAAGAAATAGGGAACTTGACAACATATACTGATAATTTTCTTCTGAGACTCAGAGCTCCAAGAATATATATCCAAAGAGTCCAAGAATAAGATATTCCTCCTTTGTAAGGGATATGAATTTCTTGTATCTGCATACAAAGGCAAAGTATCTGAAATGCCTTCAGAGCTTAGATATTACAAGCTGTTCTCGCCAGAATCCCAGGCACCAAGCTCATATGAGACCATATATTAGGAACCTGCAACCCAGTTGAGTCTTTGGAGTTGCACCCTTTACTTCGTGATCAAAAAACCCAGTAAACTTGGCACCGTCTGAATTTCTCCTTTAAAAGGCCATGGACTAACCATATTTAATAACTAAAGAACAGCTTCTCAATCAATTTGTTTAACTTAATTTGAATGGGTAGAACCCAATAGTCTTCCTCATCGAAAATAGTGTAATGTATTTGCAGCTATTTTGAGGGGGAACTGTGTCTTAGGTGCTGTGAAAAACATGGTCCCTCCCACCTTAAGCCACATGTTTCTATCACAGCTACACAAATAGTTGTGCTGCAACRTAACTTGCATGAAGGAACTGATCAGGCTGAAAACTAACCTAGCTTACAAAGAAACTTGTTTTCAGTGAGATCAGTTCATTGACAGCTCTGAACATGGCCATACAAGCCCCAGAAGAGAAACAGGAATACCTAGGTAAGGGAAGGTATGAAAGCCTATTTCAGCAGCAGCATGTTCTACTACTTTAAAGCAAAACCACAGGAGTCTTGAGGTACATGCCCTCTTAGTGACTAAGATACATGCAGCTTGGTTGCTGTAGCCCTTGGCTCTCAGTCTTCATCAGCTGGAGCAGCTGAGATTCAGTACCACTCCCCCCCTCCGCCTCCTCCTCCTCCCCAGCTTCTTTAAAGCTGATCTTATCAGCATCTTTGGATCTTGTTTTCAGCTGAGGTAAAACCAGCCCAATAATCCACAAGTCTTACTGGTTTGTCTTAGAAATTGTTCCATGTGCAGTGTCTATTGTTTGTTTCTTTCTTTTATTAGCTTTTACTCATGAACTAGCTTTTAAGCATTAAAGCAGGTTAATCTCAAAAGTGCCGAGCAACATTTATTTAAAACCCAATCATCATCCAGTTGCTTAAGGAAAAAGCAATTATACACTTCTCTTCCAGTCGAAAAGTGAGAGCAATTCCTATAAGCACCTATATGTAGCAACTTAATCATTTACTTCAGTTGTAATACTCTTACCAGATCCAGTTCACTACTGAGCAGCTTACTGTGAGTAACAGTGCACTGGTTCCCAGTTGCAATCAATTTTTACTGACTTTTCCAGTAAATTCCTCTCATTTCTTCATTATACCATTTTAGACATGTTTGAATTTTATACTACCCATTTCATATTTAAGTTTAGAAAGGTGGGCCTGAGCAGAGAAAGAAAACGTTAGTGCGCCAGTTTTTGTCAGCTATTGTAGTATGGGCTTACTATGCTTTGATTCTTCAACAGATAATATGCTACCAATGCTATAAGGGCTCATAGCAGAGGCAGAGTTAAACAAGAATCACTGGCAGCACTGAAGCAGTTAAATAAGTGCTGTGGCTCCCCAAGGCAAGACAAGAAAATAGTTTTCCTATTTGTTACTGTTCAATTTGTATTACTTTACCTGATTCGTTAAAATTTTGATTTCCTGAAGGGAATGCTAGGATGCCTAGGAAGAAGGCTACTTTTGAGTCTCAGGAGGAACGTATTAGGCTCTGCTAGGCTGAACAAAGCAGCACTTCTTAGTTGACTTAATGCAAGYGGACAGCAACTTGGATGCACAAGCTGGTTGCGGGCCAGAAGTGAAACACAGTGGAACAGAAGCGCGAGGCTCAGCTGAGTGCATTTGACAAGGCTTTTCCTGTCTTCCCAGTACAGAACCAGGTTCYGTACGCCTGACTTCCAGTAGTTCTACAAGTACATTGTCACACTCTCAATAGGAGAATCAAAGAGGGGAGATTATTTAAACAGCTCCTTGTCTAATGCTCTTCATACACCAATTAGGCAAGGAGCTATAGAGTTTGACTCCTGGTTCAGAGGTCACTGGAGAAGGAAGCAGGAACACCAAATGTCAAGCGTCAAAAGCCTGAAACTCATTGTAGCAGCATTTTACACTCAACTGGAATAAAGATAACATTTGCAAGAAAGCTGAGTTGAAGATAATATCACGTTTGGAAACTTACATCAAATGTATAAGTAAGTGGTACACTGTAGTAGTACAAGACTCAAAGAAGTTTAAGGCTGTAAAAAAACAAACCAAAGAATTTATAAGAGAAAGCATTATGGATGTCAGTGACAGAGAACTCTTGTGGTTCCCCAGAACTGAACTGCTGAATCCATCAATGCATCAAATAGAGGGCTTTGTAATTATAGCACAACTAACATAATGGGGTGTGTGCACATATGATCAAACCAGTTCCACTGGCAACACATCATATTTAAGAAATATGGGCTTTGCTTTTCATTGTTCCTTTACATAATGTACATGATGGTCTGCAAGCTTCTGAAGGGCTGTTAAAAAAAAACAAAAAAAACCCAAAAAAACCCCCAAAAACCAAAACAAAACCAAAAAACCCACAAAAAACCCTCTGGCATGCCTCAGGATTACGCCATGTTTACCTTGATTTAGGTGGAAAATGAATCACAGTTCCCAGATTTCAAAGTCAATCTTCCATTCTAAGGATGGAAGCTTGCCTTGTATCTATCAGTTTAATAAGTGGGAGTCTCAGACACACACCCCCTTCCCTAAGAGGACACAGACATACCAAAAAAAAAAAAAAAGACCGAGAAAGCAGTCTTACCATAGGTGAAGCTCAGTTTTCCTTTGTGGTTTTTTGTTTTGTTTTGTTTTGTGTTTTTAATTAAAAGATTACACTTTGATCAGTTTGCAGCCCCCCAAGAAGTTTCCAGGAAGATATAGAACCGTTATATAAATATTTGGTCTGATGTTGTGCTTGTTTTACTGGATGCTTTTTTTCCTTCCCCACTTCCTTTTCACAAAAGGTTATCAAGCTTCTAACTCTTCTGCTTGGGACTTGCTATAATTCACTCCAGAAAAGGCCAATAGAGGTTGGAAACTAAATGTGGAAGAGTGTCTCCTGTGCAGTTCTCCTTAACATTTGGCTAGGACAGTCTGGAGGAGTAGAAACAAAACCCACAATACATAATGACACTTGAGAGCTTTATCTTGAACAAGGCTTATTATATGCTCCAGTTGTTGACTGTATTTGGACAAAAATCTCCCTCTGACTCCAAACAAACAGTCCCAAGATATTCTTTACCAGAGAAAGGTGACTATCTCAATTTCATTAAATGACACTGAAGGACTGGAATGTATCGAGTCGGTCATGGTCCCTGCATGTATAACAGTAGTATAAAGAGAAAGCTGAATCTGAAAGCTGATTTTACTTAGAAAGCCAGAAGACTTACTTCTAGGTTTTCCTTATCCACACCAGCCAGACAAYACCCATTTGCTCACTGAATTCACAAAATAGCTGTGACTACTCCAGAAAAAGGCCAACTTAGAATTACAGAAAGGTTCTCCAAAGTTGTACCTGCTCGACTGTATTGGGAATGTAAGCCTGATACTTAAGTGCCTTCAAACTAAACCTGAAACAGTCCTGTGACTAGTGTTAGGATACATCTGGTTTGGCCACTTGCATTTGAAGATCCTGTAGGAATGCATCAACCAGGTTCATGTTTTGGCTAACCAAATCTAACTCAGAAAGCTTGCTATCAAGGGGATACTGTTCTTCACTAAGTATGTAAATTGGGAATATACTTGATGAACTAAAAGCAAGTAAATGACAAGGAATGACCTCATCTGGATGTCTGGAGCTATCTGGATGACAGGTGTGGCACCAAGAATTACTCTGAATTTTGGACATCTGCCTTGTTTAACCTCAGCCAATAGTAAAAYTCTGTGTCGGCACATTACAGTGCCAATGCAGTGACTGATTATTTTGCATTACTTCGTTCACTTGAGGTTACTTCTTTACGCAATGTCAAAAATCACCTTTGAAATGTGTCAGAAATTAATCTAGAGCACTGAAGCCCTTCTAGAACCTCGTTAAGATAGGGTAAGAGGTTTGATAAGACAGGCTTATCAAACTTTTTGTTATCAGTTCACATGTTTAAAAAGAATTCATTGTTTTTCAAGGAAACTGTTTACAAGACTAAAAGTGGAAGTGTTTCAGGCAGTCTCTCCCCCTTGCAGTGATCACATCACATTCATTCCCTGTGACAACACCAGTTACATGGGAATATTTAACCACAGTTTACTTACAACTAGGCTCCCACACTTAAGAAAAGGCTCAATTCAGGCAAGTACTGAGCTGTGTATCTACACTGCATTGTACCTAAAAGGAATGCTGGGCACCTGTTGTTTCCTCAGGTGAAAAAATTGGAAAACTGTAAGAAATAATGGTGATAGAAACATGAAGTACTGCACAGATATATTGAGCTCAGGCAGTGAGACTGGAAGTCAAAGCTGCATGGAAGCAGGAAAGCTCTGACACGTCAACATGCATCTCTTGGCCTTAGTATACTGTCTGGGCAGCCCAAAAMAGCCTGTTGCACTGAATGAACCACACAGGGTTGTTTTTTGGGTTGGGGATGGTTTTTACTCTGCTTGAYCTGAGAATACATGTTTGGCCATTAACTAGCTGCTTACTTTGGTGGCAGCTATGTATGTTGGGAAAGCTGTATCTGAATTGTGTCACTTCCGCACTCCAGCTGAGCATCTAGACAGCAACAGCAATCACCTTAGTATTCAGCTATACAAGTTATGAGGTAAGAAACAGTGCAAGTTCAGAGCACATGAGTGAGTGTCAACTACTTATGAGCAGGCAAGAAAATGCAAGAAAAGTGGGAAGGCAACCCACACTTACTCTGGTTTTAAATTCCCACTGAAGCATTACTAGCATAGCCATTATTGTACAATCCACACCTTAGCTTGTCCACACTAACTAGTTAGTGTAGGCAGGCCTTGGCAGTAAATAGGAATTCTTTCTATTTTACTAGAATTTGTGTCTTTTCTCTTTTTTACTCCCACATAGCTGGAGAAATTTGTGCCATCATTCCCCATGCTTGAGAAAATAATGGTATGAAACACCATCAGATGCACCAGTTGGTCTGACTCAATACCTGAAATCGCTATAACAGCTATGCTCTTTGGTGCATGCCCACGCTACGGTCAAAGAAAATAAGACACAAGCAAGAAACAAAAGCTATCATCCCTGAGCTTCAGTTATCTGAAGTTGGCATATGGCTCAGTGGTTTGTGTGTTGGTCTGCCAGGAGGGGGGGGGGGAAGAGAGAGAGAGAAATTTACCTTTTCACCTTTTACTCCACTGCAATCACACTTGGATAAAGATGTACATCCATGGCAAGCCTTTAAAGACATGAGAAAAAAATTAGACGGTTTTAATCAGCATAAGACTGTATGACATCTTTAATACTATTACAAAAGTTAGTCTAAAAGGTAAGCCTACAAAGTTTGTCATCTGGCCATTACACATGTGTGCAAAGCAGATACAGTTAACTGAAAGTTCAATCACTTTATTAATACCTATGCTTGTACGTAAGTATATTACAGCTACAGTTTCCTTCGAAATTTTAGACTTTTACATTTATGCTTAAACACCGTTTACTCTCAGGCAAGGTACAATGCAACACCTACGGCCAAAGGGGCCAGAACTTCAATAAAACAGGCCCTTCAGCACATGCCTCCACACTGAGAAGAGTCCAGTTACGGTTCCCACCAGTAGATGTCAGGTTTTGCACAAGAGTTTAACCAAGCCTGTAGCTTACGAGCATATTTGTGATAGTTATTGGAAAAATACTTACTACACGATTAATTCTTCCCTCCACAGCTCAGTTATTAAGGTTTTTAAAAAACCCTAGATTTCATTTAGCTGCATTCACACTCTGTTACAAAGCACGACAAGTTAGCTACAACAGTGCCTAGCATAAGGGGAGTGACAGCCAGATATTAAGGGGTCAGAGGAGGGAGATATAGAAGCTTGATTCACAAAGAAGATCCAAGGAARGTAACCTTTCCATACCACATTTGCTTAGTTTATATTCTTTCACCTCCACCCCAACATGGGATACTCATTAGAGCTCTGTGTTGATTTCAGTGATGAGCAAATGTGTTCACACAATCTCACACACAGTGAGATTTCTAGAATAAATGATTTTTTTTGTAGAATGTCTCTACATAATACATATKGTCATCAATTTTCAAACCACTTTACAGTTAAAAACCATGACCCACATTTGAAGATACACTACCTGAAATACTTTAGGGTTTAATTTGTTTTGAGAACAGGCGTGGCTTTGTATTAAAAAAATACAGCGCACACTTTAAAAGTTTGAAAAGCTGAGCATTTGGGGTCCTCCCCCCTCACAGTAATCTACAGAGAACATCATGTACAAAGTTTCAATYAAGGAGGAAACGAGTTGGTGTGTCAGGTCTATAGTACACCCACACTTGAATTCTAGTCTTCATTATCACAGAAGCATTTAGAGACATGACCCATCACCTACCTGGCATTAGGAATGTCCTGACTCTTAGCCTAAACACACTACCAAGCATCAGCCTGAAAACACAGAAGTAGCTTAATTCACCTGGAGCTACGCAAGCCCAGGATCAACTAAAGCATCTTGTAGCAAAAGGCAGAGCTTTGAGTTTTAAGTCAGCAGTAGTGCTACACGACATGACTAGGGCATCTCTCCAAATCTTCCATTTGGCTTTTGTAATCAGTTTCTTGATTTGATGTATATGAAAACTCAAAATTCTTAGTTAACAGGGGTTTATCAAGCCATTTCCTAAAATGAAACTGAACCTTATTAGCCAGTTCAGGTCTTCAAAGATCAGACTGGACAAAGCCCTGAGTAACCTGGCCTGACCTCACAGCTGACATTGTTTGGAGCAGGAGGGTGTTTGGCTAGATGCCTTTCTGATGTCCCCCTTCAAGTCATCCTGTGAATTTGGTATCAGATCCTTTTCACTTTTAAAAGTGGATTTTAAAAAAAGCAAGTTCCTTGTGAACCAGTTTTAGGATTAATCTCGTTAACAAAGCTTCATTTAAAAGGGATTAACCTTACTTACAAGCAATATTCCCTTGCCTCGCAGTACAAGCCTAACACAAAGAAATAGCAAGTTACCTAGCTCACTGTGCAGCAGCGCTGGTTTCTTACTACAAGGATCGCACAGTGAGAGCTACATGAAAATCTTTGCTGCCTCCAAGAGGCAGGGGGAGGAAAATAAGGTAAATCAGTACWCATTAAAAACCACCAAAAGCTGTCCAGTGGTAAAACACACATAGGCTAAAATAAAACACACCAGGAAAGCATGATCAAGATCCTACACAGCATAAGGATTTATTTAGGTTATGGACCAGAAAAGACTCATTTAGTCTTCCTCACAGCTTCCAGAGAATGTTTCTAATAGAAATTTCCTGAGTTTTCAGGCACAAGAGAACCGTTGGGGTGAAGAGGGAGAAACAGAAGGTGGAGGGGAAAAAGATGGTTTGAGATTACATTGCCCCTTCACAAAACAAGTTAGACGTACACAATTTTGCAAAGGTGAGTTTTTAAGACAGTGAAACTCAGAGTCTCTGCCCTTTGCTACTGTGTCTCTACAGTAAAACTGCAGAAAACTACACTGTTAGTGCTAATACATCTTCAGTGGTGATCCTGTCAGCATGAAGACTACAAAAAATAGATCCAATTAATAAAGAAAACGGAATAATGAAATAATTTGGTATGGAAAGAATCACTCAAAGCAGGACAACTTAGGGCAGGTTGCACAGGCCTTTGTCCAGTTGCATGTTGAATTACTACAGTGGTGAAGATCCCACAGCCTCTCTAAGCCCTTGATCTGGTGTCTGACTGCCTTCATGGTGAAGCTTCTTCCCCTCAAAAAATCTCACCAGAATTCCCTATGTTGCAAAACTTGTATTCATTGCCTCTTAGCCTATGCAGGATGAGAGAAGCCTGGCTCCATCTTTGCTTACACCCTCCTAAGTAGCAAGAAGACAGCCATAAGATTCACTCCCTCCCCTGAAGCCTTTATCTCTCAAGTATCAAGTCCCAGCACTTCCCCATACACCCAGCCTCTCAACGCTGGGTGTCCCAAAATAAAGCAAAGAGAGAATGATCTTTAAGTCAGCTTGTTTAGAATCAGGGACTTACTTTTGCTGATTTTGAACGATGTGACAAAGGAGCACCTTTCCTGGATATGCTGGCAATAAATAGTGGCAGATATGATGCTGAATGATAAAGTGTATCCTTCCCAATTCTGTGGCATTAAAAAAAATAGCTTTTAAGATGAGTCTAAATCTTCCTGTATAAAGTTTTTGAAGAAAGTGCTTCTCTCCCTTATTCTATTTGTAGTTTAAAGAAAAAAAGTGCATTGATTTAATCAATATAGTGTTTTTTTTTTTTTAAAAAAAACCTGTGACTGTCTTCCAAAGTAATTTATATATTCAGACTGGGTTCCTTACACTTTGAGCAGCCTCTTAATGTATACAATTAGCCTGTCTTGAAGAGTTAGGTGTACTCACTGAACGTTTTTTGACAGATGGTTTTGGATATCCAGTTCAGATGCATTACTCGCAGGAAGGAAACATGGTCTTTCCCAGACAGCAGTGAAGGGAAGCTAAAGGAATTCTGTAATCAGAAAACTCTTCAAATGCCCACTGTAATCAAATGGTAGTAATTTTTGGCTTAAGTCCTGGGAAGATCTATTCACCCACAAGCTTATCAAGAAATATTCCCTCAGCAGAGTCACTTATCTTCCTGCACAAAAGCTGTACTTGGCAGATTGTGTTTCTTATTTGCATCAACTTGTATCCCCACCAATTAAGTTTGTTTTTTTTTTAACAAAACAGTTTGAGGAAAAAAAAGCCCTGAGAGGGAAAAAAAAGCCCTGAGTACTATATCAATTCATGCCACTTACAGGTCATACTGCAGTATAGTGTAAAAAACAACATAAAGTAAAACATGTTGGCACAGCATGACCTATTCTAAGTGAGAACTTTCTTCTTGTTTAGACTTTTCAATAATCTCAAGGCCTTTTTTACTTGGGAAAGCAGGCACAAAAATTGTGCTACAGGAGAATGCATACGGCATAACAAGCTAGTACAAGTTTGAAAGCCACTCAGCCAGCAGCCATAGGCTAGAGATTTCTGATGTCACAGATTTAATTCTGTATCTTATATTAATGCAAAGAAAATCCAGGCTCCATACTATGCATAGCAATGCTTGGAATTTCTCCTGCACATGAGCAATAAGTTATCTACATCTCAATGAAACAAAGAAAGCAGATAAAATGACTACAACATTTCAAGCATAGAAAAATCTACATTAAGAGCAAGATGGAGATGGCTATGATCAGTAGTTTGCCCTTAGTAACAGCTTAACACACCTCAGACATGGAAAATTAAATGACTCCAAACATCAGTGGAACTCTGATTGTACATTTTTTACAGGTTGGGGAACTGAACAAGCCACCTGCCTTGTATTAGGCAGCCAGAAGCCTTCAGTAGTAGTTCAATTACTAGCTCTGGCTAGTAGGACACATTGTCTTATGTGACAGGGAAGATGGTAAAAAATATTCAATGTAATAGTGAGTTGTGGCTTGATTGTAAGGAGCTGGCCACAATCTCCATGCCTATCAGTTTTCAACTACATGAAGATAGACAAGGAATAGAGGCAGCTTTTAAGAACAAGACTGGAACTTGTTCAGAGATTTGCTTCTTACCTACTGTATTCCTGTTGCCTCCCCCCACTCCCTACCATGTGCCTGTAAAGATGAACTCACTATCACTGCCATTGCCTTTGCTGTGACTTTTGCATAGCAAGACACAATCAAGGGCTTTAATTAATCTATTCAAGTTTAGCTAATCCTTTCATTGGATTTTCCTGACAGCTTCTACCCCATTGAATCCGTGTGTGGAGAGCAAGTTCTTTTCATTAGTATATAAAAGGAGGGATGGTATTGGTTTAGTGGTCAAAGGATAATTCTTCCACAACAAGCTCAGTCTTTTGTGTCTTACATGGACTGAGGAAAACTGCTTTATGCCACCAACAGAATGTTTTTTTGTTTGTTTGTTTTTCAGTTTGAAGAAAAAAAAGTACACATTTGAAATCAAAGTCACTTCTCACTCTTGGCCACAGGTTTGTTACAGTCAGCTCAGTGAAATGAGTAAGTCTAAGTTATCCTCAAAATTTGTTTTGGCTAGAAGCCTGCCTTATGTATTGGGCACATTCCCCTCCTTTCTCATCAGGCCTAGAGATGTCAGTTACAAAGCAATTTCAGCATATTCCACTCCCTCCCCACCTCCCAGCTGCTATTCACAACAGTATTGGACAAAATATTTCTAAAAACCACCTGGTAGATGAATGCTATTCCTGGAGAGAACGGCAACTTGGGACTTCCTAAAACYGTGAAAGGAAAAGAGAATCTCTTTTATTGATTACTAAGAGCAAGTTAATAAAAGTTGTAGAGGACTCGTTAATGGCTTCAAGTAGGTTAGCCTGATTTTATATCTTAGTCTGTCAGAATCAAAGTAACACAGCAGAATTTAAGCAATGCATTAGCTGGTTAACTAAAAGATTTAGATGGGAAATTTAGTCATGCTTCAGAAGTAATTTACCATTACACACACACAGCTGCAGGGAAACTAAAGAGTTAATTGTGTGTATGTAGGGAATATCTAAAACCCCAAACTAAAGTATGCATTAGTACTTAAATAATGTAAAAGTACTTGAACATATAGGAGTTTAACAATATTTTAACACTCTTTCCATGGGAAAGATTACAGGGATGGGCAGGGAAGCCAGTCATTTATAGAGCTTGAAGTTTACAAATTAGAAATTAATAATCATGAGAAAGAGGTGCAACTTCTTACAGAAGCACAGTAGGTGAATCAATAAGCAATCATTTGCCTTTGCAAATTATCAGAAGAGTTCTGACATGACCCAAGTTGCTCACAAATGAATTCTCAATCCAGCTGAATCAGTTCTATTAAACAGTTGAATAAGCGAAAGAAATAAGAAACAGTCTCAACATTTACAGACTGAGCAATTTCTTTACTCCAGCATCCTCCTTATGTATTATTTTATCATGAATCCACAATTTCCTGTTTGATAACCCCTCTCATTTCTAGAAAAGCATAGCGACATTACTGAACCTACCTAGCAATGCAGTTTGTACTGACAGACTACATGCTTTTCTTGACAGCTCAGTTCTGGTGGGAGCAAAAGGTCACGTAAGAATCAAAAACTGATTGTGTACAGCCACTGATTTTTAAATGCTGGTGTGGCCTGTAACGTATTAAGACTCCCTTGGAGATTTAAATGACCACCAAGCTTCAGCATGCAACATCTGTTGGGATTAACATGCACACATCAGCTTCATAAACAGATGTTGTCCTGATGGGAACCAGACCGTTATTTGACACCACAACATTGTAAGCTACCTCATCAGGTGAGAAAAGTTCCCTCCAGCACAGAGAAGATGTACAGAAATCATTGAAATAAATTCTGCCTAGGAGAAGTTGGACAGAATTTTAAAGCAAATTTAAAACTCTGCAACACACTCTGATCACAGGAGCATAACTGAACTGTGGAACAATACTCCACAGTTTGTGAGGCAGGAGCAGAGAGCAAGCAGCAAAGGCTAGAAAAGATGTTAATATGCACTCAAGTCACACTATGCAGCAATTGCTGTTTGTGTCCTGTATTTGTATGTTCCCACACTTTTTTCTAATGACTTCACTAGGATTTTCTTGAATACATACAATCAAGCCTTTTGATAGTTTGCTTTTACTAAGACTCCCATTCACTAGAACGGTCAAAGGAAGAACCAGTCATAAACCCCATTCAAAAGCAATTTATCTCTGAGGACTTCCATACAGCACACGGTCCGTCTCCCCGTTCAACAGTTCTTGAACCTGAAATTTGCAATTCAATCCCGTATACTTTTTCACAGATATGAGTAACAGATGTGCTTCCRCAAGGCTGATGTGCTTATGAGTCATTCTACTACCTGCAGCAGGCTTCACTGTACAGCTACTCAGGCAATGAATTGCTGTTATTCAAAGGTATAATCTCAACTTCAGGATGGACACATAGTAGACTAAATACTTCAGGCTTTATTTTTTCCTTTCCTTCCAAGTGTTATAAAAAGCTAATACAAAGAGCACTTGCTCCTAATACTAAGTTTTAGATTCATTATCAAATGCCTCAAGTCTCTCCCTTCTGTATTTACCAGCATCACATGACCAGCTATTCTTGTTAGCAAGCTAACCAGGTAATAAAATTAACACAGTACTACTTTCCTTGGAGAGCAAAGAAAAGAAAAAAAAGCTGAATGAAACATTGAGCCTTGCATTCTGATCGAGAGAGTCATAWCAAACCACAAAGCCCAGTGTCAAAAGAACTACAGGTACATCAAACYCCTCAAGCTCTTGCACAGCATGCATAACCCCCACCAGGTTTTTATTGCCAAAGAGGAATGGGGAGAGGGGCTGGAAACAATGGAGGTGTTAATTAGGCTAAAATCCATGTTCTTGAAATCTTCTAGTCCAGAAAACAATTAAATAGGACTTCATAATTCACCAAGTCTGTCTCTAGACCCAYGTATTTGGTAAAATAAACTTATTTCCTAGAACTCCTACAATATCTAGATTGGCTCAAATACACGCAACTTCACTGCTAAGAATCAGTTTAACAGTGTTTTGTAGTTCACGAAACTGTGGAAACTGCAGATTCCCAAGCTGAATAGCAACATCTCATCTTTTGCTCTTGTTCATGATTTAACAGAATTTTCTGTTAGAAATTCTGGTAGAAGAGAATTTTCACAGTAGATACTGCAACTACTTGTTGGACAACTGTGTAAGACCTATTCCTAGAATAAAGCTTACACACAGTGGACAAATCCTGCACCTCACGTAGTTATTCTAACTGCTGCAGAAGTTGCCTAAATGCTACTAACATCATCCTCTGCATTCGACTATGACAGCTTACCAGTCAGGAACATAAGAATGTTTTAACATTAGAGGAGAAGGGAGCATAAATATTTGATAATTCTATCAACATAAAACCTGACTGCTGTTAAAAATTCACTCTGATTAAAATCAGTGAATTCAACATACAGAAAAGCATCAGTTACAAATGCCTTTGCCCTGGGAGGAAGACTACAGTACTCTTTCTGATGTAACCATGCAAAAGTCTCAAATTCAATTATTCATACCTCTATTTATAATAGAAAAGAAATTCAGTCTTTAAGTTCCAAGCAGACAAAGATTAAGCTTTATTTTGGTGGTGGTCCTGAAGAACATACATTTATTAGCTTGCCAAGATCCGTGTAACAAAACACCTGCACAGTTATCTAGCTAAGGATTTACTACTCGTCCAGGTCAAAGATTTCACCATTTATCTTCAGCAAGTTGAGTTTCCTTTCACTTGCCTGGACATGAATATAACCAAGAAACAAAAGGTTTTGTGGGGATTTGACAGGCAGAGTTAAAGCTGTTATTGTGAGTTCTAATTATGATTTCACATACATGCTCTTTAGGCTTAACAAAAGTACAATTCTGCAGATAACAGTTTATTACTCAAATATCTGTGTGAAGTCAACTATGGCAGTAAAACCATCACAGCTCCATAATCCAATGGCCATTCTTTTCTCACTGAAGTATTGTATTTATGAGCAGTAACACTTCTAAAGCAGAATCTGAACTAAAAGAGATTACTACATACCCCTTTAAGTAATCATTTCCCTCAATTTACCTAGCTAAAGATACTAAGAGAAAGATACTAAGAGAATAAGTTTCATGGTCTAAAATGTAAGAGTCAAAACATGTTTGCAGAAGTTCTTGACCAACTTTTTTTTTTTTTTTTTTTTTTTTTTTTTTTAAAGTAAGGGAACTTCTGACATGTAATTTAACCTGTTACACCTTGAGGCACTATCTTTCTTTGAAGTCTGCACAATACAAGATCTGTTCAGACTTGCAGAGGAAGCTCCTAGCTGTAGTCGCCACAGTTCTAGCCACTGTGAATGAGAATACAACAGAGGCAGGTTAAAAACAGATTCTGAGACACCTGATGGATAAAAAACTCCTTCTTTTTCCTCTTAAAGGGCAGCACTAGGTTGTTTGCTATTTAGACACCTGAGTGGCTTGTATTATAGTAATAACATGAAACATAACTGTAAGAGACCCACTAAATGTAGTTACCACACCTCAACGAATGTTGTGATTATACAGCAAGTTTATGGATCAATAAATTCTCTTAGAATACAGTTACTATGACTTGGTTGGAATTAAAGGGCTACTTTTTAAAAAAAACCCAAAATATAAGCAAGAGAACTTTGGCATAACTACCTTCAGAATATGCAAAACTTTAAGCAAGTATGTCTATGTTAAAAATATTGTGCCACGAGAAATAGAGGTGAGCTCTTTTCTAAAGARGATTGAATTTTTTGCCTGTACTTTGTACTAAAATGATATGGAATTTTACTGCTTTAAACTGAACTAATTATAGCTTTTTAACACACAGTTCTCTGTAAAGGTTATCTTTCACAGCAGTTTCTAGTTAAAATAAAGGTAATAYTTGCAGCAGTAGATCTTTCCTTAGACCAGTTGACACAGTCTAACCACAGACAACTTTCGGACTCAGAGTCTCTTTACTGAATTAATTCCCAATAAGATTGTTTAACTTTCATTCATCCCCAAACTGCAATTATTTGCCCATAAAGATTTCTCCCTATAAACCTGAAAGCAACACAGGGAACAATTTCTCTCTCCTTTCCTGGAAGCTCCTAAGAAAGTTTCAGAGACAAGATCTATAGAAGCACTCACCTACAGATTTTGGCAGGTCGAGCGACCTGTCATGCAGCGGCTGCTACTGTTGCACAAAAGACTCAACTGGCAAACAAGGGGAGTAGAAGGGCAAGCTATAGAAATGCCTGAACTGCTGATCAGAGTTTCTAGAAACAGAAARAAAATGTGAAGGACTCATCCCTAGCAAGCCCCAGAGGGGCTGCAAGTCAGCAGGAAGAAGCTTACACAGAAACAGTTTTTAACCTCCCAGAAGTTAGAGGTTCCCACCTCCCTTTTTTAACAACTAAGGTGAAAGCAACAAGCAAATATGCACAGAAGTTATGCCCCCAGAACAGGAAGTACTGCAGCCTGACAGAATCTTTCTGTATCTGATTCCTGAACCAGAGAAGAGGACAGAAAGTGCAAGAGCCCAGCTGGGCATCCAGTCAACTTCCCTGCTACCCCAGACATTGCTCCCTTTCTCCATACTTGGCTTTAAGAGGGGGAAGACTGAGAAGTCTTCAGGACATGAAGAAACTTCAAGCAGGCAGTATAAGGAACAGAGTTAGCCCTTGCAACTCACAGTAGCTCATTCTCATTTTCTACAAAGCCTTCCATCTTCAAAAATAATTGTTGCCACTCTGCTTTAATGAGTGCTGCCAGCCTTGCACTCAACTGTAGGCAAGGAAAAGGGCATGGACAGTTCTCACCACTTCTGAAAACTCTTACATTTCTGTGGTCTGTTAGTCTTACAAGACAAAGAATGGGCTTCAGTGTAGTATATTTTACTGGGTGGGACACACAGAAAGCAAAATAATCATGTCAAGCTCCACTGCCCTTCTCACAAGCATTTCAAAGCTAAAATTGAAGAGACCTGAGAAGCCAAGTACTTTTACTCCTGTCCTAACGAACACAAATTTCCAAACAGCTCCACACCATGCTGTATAAATTTGCAAAATTTCCTTTAACAGCAACTCAGGTTAAGTACTACCTTTATGCTGCCATCCAGAGGCATCGTCTTAAAAAGCATCTATGTTTAGACTTGGCAAGTACACCTCCTAATAAATAGTGCAAGCAAAGAGCACTCAAGACAGAATGTAAACTACCAGATGGTCTTCTAGCCCACTTTGTCTCCCAAGTTCATGAACTGGCAGATGCCAGACACCGCAATTTCCCCCTTCAGCAGGCAGTGCAGCACCTGCATGAACCTCTAAATAGACAGCACTAATAAAGAAATGCCCTAAACAAAGGAACTCTGGTTGGCTTTTCAGTTTTGGAATGGGCAGCTTTGCGGATGGACAAGTTTTATACCACCTCTGTAGGCAGTCTACACTTCACTACTGCTCATTTCAGTTCTAAATGCTGAACTCAGAATGCAAGCCATCCTCTAGCTTTTATACAGACCATAACCGAACTCCTTAAACAAGTACATAGCAAATTAGAGGAATGGTTTGTTTTAAGCATGCCTCCATCTTTGCCTGCCCAGTTACACATTTCTGCAACTAACACTAGCACTGAGACACAAGCATTAAGTACCTGACATTCAGTCAGTGGCAATATACAGTAAGCCACTTTGCTTTTCAGGAAGTCTCAGTTTTACTTGAATTTTACACACAAGTCTCTAATCACTAGCCTCTTGAGGCTTCCTGATTTTTTCCAGCTGCAAATAAGAAGTGCCATATGGTACTCATTACAGGTTAAGATTTACTAGTCATTTAGGACCTTTCCCAAGTGACAGGTGTTAGATGTTGCCACTTTCTATAACCATATCCAAATGTAACACAAACCTAGACCTAACTGTCAGCTAGGCTTGCAAGCCTCAGATATGCTTGCAAGCCAAGCATTATACAGTCATAACACCACTCATTCTGGCAGTCTGTTTTTAATCCTTTCCTGGTTAAGGAAATGCAATAAAAATACAGGCTCCAGACTAATTCCCCAGAAAATGTCCTGTTCCTCACCTTCATCCATATCATATGCAACAGAGGAAGCTTCAATTCCTAAGTCCTGTTAACAGATGTCAGTTATTGTCACTGACAAGTACACCTTCATGTGTCAAGTACATGAAGCAGACCACACAAGAACAGAAATCCACTTCTTCCTCTGAGAAAGAAGAGACAAAATAGAACAGCATTTCAGATTAATCCAACCCCACTGTGGTCTATTTTGAAACTACTGAAAGCACTCAATTAATACCAAAGATTAAGCCAGTATACATGCTAAAAAGAATAGTGGCTGTGCACAGTGATATCGCATCGAGATGTTATCCAAAGAAGTACACACCCTCTTAGCTGTCAGAACAAGACCTAACTCACTTAAGGCTTGGTGGGTGTCTGGGGGATTTTTTGTGGTGGAGGTGATTATCAACTCCATTCTCCTTCAGTTCTTGGACCAAGTATCATAGCTCCAAGGTTCTTCTAGTTAAAGCTGTTTTATCATTTGTTTATGCCTGTAGCATCGGCATGCTCTGCATGCACATTTTAATACCTGAAGATAGCACTACAGGCAGCGCTTTCTCTATATTGCTCAATACTAATAAAAAAAAGCTACTCTCCAGCCTCAGGTAATCAAAGTTGAAAAGTAAGTGGCACTGAAGAAGGCCAAATTAAACAAGCAATGAAGACAAAGCAATTGTCCTAACACTGTAAGTCAGAGGCACTTCCAAGAGAATAGAGCATCAGGACCTGATGAGTTGGGAGGCCCTTTTCTTCTTTTACCCACATGGGTTCAGAAGTCCCTAAAGCTGATAAGAGTTGGATATTTAGTGGGAGCTCTCAGATGCCTGTTCAGGAACTCACATGTTTAACTTCAGCAGATAAAGAGCAGCCCTCAGTGTTAGCCTCTCGAGTTCATTTACTAATGCGCTGGCTATGTGATAGCAATAGCTCAGGGCCTCCTTAGAGCACCTGTCACTTCAGGTGAGGTGCTTCATAGCAAGGTGACCTTATAGTGATATGGAGGATCACAATACTAATTTCCCACAGACTATTTCACATGGGCAAAGCAAAAGCGGGCTTAAATGTATTTTATTGCCTTTAAAATGCTGGAAGAGACAGCTGCAGGCTAGTGCTAATATATCATTCTATTTAGCACACACAGATCTTGGAATTAGATACTCAAACTCGATTAGAAGAAATAGATTTCACTCCCTTACACTAAAGAAATTACGTCTAGAGGCTATACATTACATTATTCTGAGAATTATTACATTTGGTTTGCACTGATCACTAAACAGAAAGCATGCCCTGGGAATTAAGCCGCACTTGTCAGAGACTTGCTACATTAAAAAAAAATTTTGAACCCATGCCAAAGAACTAGCTAAAAGGACCATAGATAAGATCTTTACAAAAAGCATTGACAAACCAACAMGGCTTTTGAAGTACTAACATTGTATCAGGAGTAGGAAAGGCAAAATAAATCTGATCAGTGCTAGAGGAAGGAGGTACAAAGGGAAAGGAAATGCACTTTATATTTTTGTTTCAAACAGTAGCTGATGTCTAAGCCTTTATAATAATTTCTTCTGTATTTTGTCTCTATTGCCCCCCAACCATAAAAACATATTTTTTGTAAAAAACAGTCACAATGGAGTATTCCTCCTGAGAGGTTCAGTAATAAAAACATTCCAGTAGAATATAAGTATACAAAAAAAAAGTACCAGATAGTGCTTTAGTAAAGACAAATTAAAATGTGTAACCCAAATATTCCTCTTTCARAATAGTTAGAGGGATACCATCCACTTAAAACTTGCAAGCAAAGTGTCACTTTTAATGGATGCTGTGTAAAAAGTTGAGTACTATTTGTTTTGGGAAGGGAGGAAGTCTTTAGCAGTAGCATTAAGGACACTTTACACGTGTCCTTGCTTTGACACATGTAAATTCAGTTATTGCTTTCTCCAGAAATTGATTTTATTCACAGTCACTCTGTGGAGGTTACTCAGTAGCAAGTTAACCACATCTAACCTAAAGCATCTCATTGAGGTGATTCTCTGACCATGTCTGAGGATGTCAGYAAGCTGTCTTCCTTGCAACATTGCACTAAAATGCTGTCAGTTTAAATGAAGTGGGAGTAGGCAAGGAGAGAGCATACATGGTTCCAACACCCTATCATAATAATTAAAGTGAGGAGATCCATTCATAGGAAATAGCCCTCAAGTATTATTAAAACTTGAGATGCAATTCAGTCTGAAGCTTAGCAGGAGTAAGAAACAGCCCCTGGCATTTGTACACATTCCAAAACAGAAAGTCACTTTCTCTAAGGGAAAGTGTTCCCCGAGGCACTCTGTTTTAGGGAGTATACCAACTCCCACAAGTGCTATTTGGAGCTGAACGTATGCCAAGAAAATAACCTGCTGCAAGCTCATGATATATGCTCTGCATCCTGCAGTAACCAGTAACTTGCTTAATTACAAGCACTCAATATGGAGCATTTCCACAAAATTTTAACTGTATTCCTCAGCAAGCAAGGTTTGGAATAGAAGATGCTGTTGCAATGTCCTTTTAGTCTGCAACTATCAGAAGAACAAACAGAGAACTCCAAAGACAGCTCTGCTTTGAGCAAGAGGTCACCTAGTCTAGCCTCCAGAGCAGGAGGATTATACTTCAAGTCTAAGTTTTTCCATGATTATACAATAAATGACAAGCTTGGAATTCTAGCACTTTTTAATTTTTAAATTTTGTTCTTTACATTTAAGTATTCAGAGACTTAAATCCAACACTGGTTTTGTGGTGGGTTATCTGGCTGGCTGCCAGATGCCCACCAGAGGCTATCACTCCACCTCCTCAGCTGGACAGGGAAGAGAACATACAACAAAAGGCTCATGGGTCAAGATAAGGACAGGGAGAGATCAATTACCATCACAGGCAGAACAGACTCAATTTGGGGAAATTAATTTAATTTACTGCCAATCAAATCAGAGGAGGGCAATGAGAAATAAAAACCGAACCTTAAAAACACCTTCCCCCACCCCTCTCTTCTTCCCAGGCTCAACTTCACTCCCAATTTCTCTACCTCCCCCCRGCCCCAGCGGCACAGGGGAATGGGGGTTGCAGTCAGTTCATCACATGTTGTCTCTGCCACTCCTTCCTCCTCACACTCTTCCCCTGCTCCAGCGTGGAATCCCTCCCATGGGAGACAGTCCTCCACAAAATTCTCCAACATGGGTCCTTTCCACAGGCTGCAGTTCTTCAGGAACAGACTGCTCTAGCATGGGTCCCCCATGGGGTCCACAGGTCCTGCCAGGAGCCTGCTCCAGTGCGGGCTCTCCACGCAGTCACAGCCTCCTTCGGGCTCATCCACCTGCTCCGGCATGGGGTCCTCCACAGGCTGCAGGTTGGCTATCTGCTCCACTGTGGACCTCCCTGGGCTGTAGGGGGACAGCCTGCCTCATCACATGCTGCAGGGGAATCTGCTCCAGCGCCTGGAGCACCTCCTCCCCCTCCTTCTTCACTGACCTTGGTGTCTGCAGAGTTGTTTCTCTCACATATTCTCACTCCTGTCTCTCAGCTGCTGTTCCATAGCAGTTTGGTTCCCCCCCACCTCTTCTTAAATACGTTAAGATGACAGTAAAATTACTAAAAGTCTCCAGCTCTGCAAAGCTGAACAGAACACAGAATCAGTACTGAAAGAACTACCAAGGTACAACTGTAGCTCACATTTCAGGTATCAAGTATGTCAAACATTTGATCAGTATCTGCTATCACAGTATGAAACATGAACTAAAATGCTCAGTCTGAAGCATAGAGCCAAAAAGCTAGAGAAATTTGTCCAAAGATTACAGCATTTTGAATATACACACTGGTTTGGACAGGAGTTTTCTTCTCCCAGAAGACAGCACRACAGTGTTCTGAGCCAAGTGACCGAAGCTTCTTAGGCAACATATTTATGATGACCACTGAAAACAGCTGTTCAAGTGCAGCAAAATCTTGCATGACTGAATAATATTTTTCAGACTTCATTATCAATTTGTAATGATGAGCATTCAGAAATTCATCTTTACACTTTAAACATCCACCTTCTGTGTTTGTTCTCTGAACCCTTTTAGCAACCGGCAAGAATACAGTATTTATTTCATTTCAGAATCAGGGTTTGATAACTTAAGACTTTGTCTCTGGTACACTCCTGAACAACACCAAAAAGCTTAAGGGCTTCCTTGGTATTTTAAATAATCTTCTACCAAAATTATCAACACACTTTTCTGCCATCAAGACAAAAAAGTCACCGAAAAGCTTATAGTGAAACATTTGCTTAGTCTGGCTGTTTAAAAAGAAGAAAAAAAAAGTAATACTATTTTCGTCACTGCCATGACTGGCTGTGCTGTTCCTCCACAATTACTTCTGTAGTATATTAGCAATTTAAGATTCTTTAAAGAGACCCATTTGATTTTTCTCACTTAGGTACAGTACGCTGATGTTCTAAAAATACATATTTTCTGAGCATGACTAAACCTGTCAACAAGCATTTTCTCATTCAAGCCTAAAGTTAAGGAATTTTCTAGGTTCACTTAGGATACAAAAATTCATACTTTAGATGTAGATATTTTAACACTTTGTTACTACTACTGCTTTAAGAGTTTGAAAGCTTTTAGAACAGAAAAGATACTTTCAAGATTTTTGGGCATGTACACACCTGTGTGGAGGTTCACCCATTCTATTGCCAAGAAGTTTCCATAAGCATTCTAGATCAGAAACTAAATGACACTACATATACACTTGCCCTTCAATCAAAAATACAAAAAAACCACTCACCCACACTAATATCAACTTTTGTATCAACGTTTTCACTGCTTGCCTGGGCAGACTCTGGGCACAGGCTTGTAGAGATTTTTATGGCACTACCTTCCCCATTAAGAAAGGGACGAATGAATATTGGAAGTTAAGCTGACTATCAAAACAAAAAACACTCATGCTTGCAACTTTTCTCACCCTCTCTAGATTTTCTCCTTGCTGTTTTAAATATTTAATGACTTAAGAATTTAAAAAAAAAAAAGTAATGGTTTTGCAGAAACATCAAGGTTTTGTCCTCATGTCTGACTACACAGTGACTGGATGAAAAGAGATACAAGAAGTCCAATATAAATTCTCATTTGTCAGTCCAGTGAAGAAGCCTCCTTTTCCTTCTGAATACCTTTGCCCTTTAAGGTTCAATATACAAGAGAAGTGTTCTTAAACTAATTCAGAGTAAGTATTTTCTCTGACTAAGTCAATTCATATTGTCTGAATGACAGCTAGAGGTTACTTTGCCTTTCAGAAACAATGGCTACTGCTGTCATTCTGTATAACAGGTTCATTCAAAGTAAGTTGACTCAAGAAAAATCACTGCCCCATAAAAAGGATTATTTTTGAAAGGTTTTTAAACTGAGTTCATAAGCTCCTTCACCAAAACATCGTTTTGCAGTGGCATTTCTTGTCAGGAAATCAAATTTTCTGGGAGCTGAAGGCTTGTCTAGCCTTGCCTGCAGGTCACGTTAGTTTTCATTGCTTTAGGTAAAGCCATTTAATTGTGGTTTTTAATAATTGCTACTTTAATTCAAGGTGTAGAGAGAGTGCAGTTCATTGCCCAAGGTGGTCATTTTCTTCCTCTCTATCGGACACCTGCAGGATTTAAGTGCATAAAGAGAAAGGTTTACTTCTGAAGAATCAATGCTGTATTTAATAGACACAGACTGATGCTAGATAGTCTCCTCTTCATGAGTTGTCAACATATTTCCTTAATGAAGGAACATTAGCCTTCATTGCTAACAAGGTRAAGCCAAAAAAATAATCAAATGCAAGTGTTGAATTAATGGTTGCTTAAGCTTGACAGCTTTATGTAATTAATAAATAATGCTTGTTATATTTTCACCCAGAAYGCAGGAGTTAGAGAGGCTAGGAACCAGAATGAGCATTAATAAAATTAACTATTCAGAATAGATTGTAAACTTTTGACATTTTTCAGAGTACTGGAGAAATACCAAGAAGTCCAGTATATATATCATCAAAGTCATCACTCTTAATTTCCCTAGCTTGATTAAAAAAATAGGGAAAGGACAAGAGTATGACTACCAGGAAAACAGAAAAAAAACCCCAGTGTTTAGGATAGAGGTGAAGTATATTGACTCAGAACTTTTTTCAACACATGGAGATGAGAAATACTACCAGAAAGTGTTTAATAAAGTTAATTTTTCTTTAGCAACAGGTAGTTATTAAAATAGTAGGACCCGTAAGTCCACAGTTGAATGAAAAAATGCATCTGGCACTGGTCTTTTAAGTAGTCCTGGATTCCAAATCACCATTTTTGCATCACACTGTTTATACTAGTATACAAATTAAGAAGCATAAGCAACATCTTTCTAGATTAAGACAGAAAAGTAGAAAACTCCTACTATAAGAACAACATGAAGGAGGTATCACAGGGGAAAAAAGATTGCCAGCCTACAGCATCATAGGCAAACAAAAAAACCAGCACCCTTCTCAAGTTTCAGAGGCTCTTAAGCAGGCAAAGTAACAGGGTAGTAAGAGATGGCCTTCCCAGATCAGCAGTTGGGAATGAAACCCAGACAATCGATTACTCCAAACACCTTACTAATGACTTGAAACATCATTCAAAACCCATCATTGTTACCAAGTGCTCAGGGATTTTTCTTAAGTTTTGAGTTGCAAGAGAAACTCAGTTATCTTATTTCCTCCTGTTCACAGAAGGATACAAATTCCACATCACTATATTAAATGCAACATACCAATACATATTACCAGTGCACATGTTTATGTATAAGAAACCTAATTTGTATTTGAGAAGGTGCTACAAGATGAGCAGGAAGCTTTACTTCCCAGCCATATAACTACCAGTTATAGATGGCATACGGGTAACTCAGGTTATAAAATATAAAATGCAACATTTCTGACACCATCTACAAGCTCCTGCCCTTCCACTCAATGCTGCCAATCCTCTAAGGTACTTGAAGTTCCTGGAAGACTTTAAGTAGAAACAGGAGTCTGTCAAAAACAAACAACAAAAAAGACCCACCACAAAACACAGTGTTGATATTCAAAGCTTACAGCCTTTCTCTCAGTACAAATGTTGGCAAGCTGATTTACTTTATCACTATGGTTGCCAAATAAAGGCAAATTTTATATTTAGCACATTAAGGTTCTTATATTTTTGTCTAGCCCATTAACCACACAAAAAGGCAGTTAGTCAAACTGAAAATAAGGCTAGAAAGGAAAGTCTSTGTAGTTCTGCTTAATTTTCTGTATAAAAGTACTAAAAAGATATTATAACTTATGTAACTTACAGCAGTAGTTCCTAAAACACTCTGAGCTGAAGGACCTCTATAAAGCTTTACCTTTATCATGAACTGCTCTACAGTCTCAAGCTCTTAAATGAAGCTCTGCTGATTACTTGCCATGGCTCCCAAGTGAATCTGTGACGCAAACAGCAGCATCTTACTGACCTCATGCAAGAGGCCCACATGGACCAGCCAGCCTTCAAGTTCTTCTACCACAGCCAATAAGGTGATGGAGATGGTAACTACATCTCCAAATACAACACAAGGAGGTGAGAGACAACTATTGCAGTAGAGAAAGAGATGGAAAGAGATGAAAGTCTTAGTTCCATACCAGTGAAGCCTTTTAACACAAACCAAGGATTTCCTCCACGCTCACCATTCCTTCTAGAGACCTAGAGACAGGGGAGTCTACCACATACATACACCTCAGCTGCAACAAAGGGTTGTATAAGTCTGGTTTCTAAAAGCATCCAAATTCCCTAGGAAGCAGTACAGCATAAATATATTTCTCTAAATTAATGGTGTGGTTTAAAACTAAAATTCACATTGATAACAACTAAAGTCAGCCCTAGAATAAACACACTTTCCAACATGTTTATTATATTTCAGCAGAAAGTCCTGACAGATACAGACACTGGCAAAAAAGACTTACTAGCCTGTTTCCAGCCAGGGAAGTGAATAGAGCTTTGCTTATCTCAGGGAAAGTTAAGAGGAGGGAAAACAGGCATTTCAGCAGAGCTGCAGTAGCAAAGCTTATCTAGCATACAGTGGGGTCCTGCTAGTTTTGCAGGTCTAGCTATATGCCTCAATAAAAAGCTATTCTCTACAAAAAGATTCTATTTTACTTTTGGTTCTAGTTTAAGTGTGTTGCACACAGATGCCTTTTACAGTGCCAGGAGACAGATGAAATTGAAATTCAACTCTGACATTTTAATTCTCTGTAGAGATTAGGTAAAAGAAACAAAATACAGATGAGACTAAACTGTTCTCCTTCCCCTCCAAATTGAAGGAGACAGACAGAAATCCAACAACAGAGCTGCAATAACTAAGTGCCTTGAAGGCTATTGCCTGAAATCCATAGCTTTAGAGTTCCTCTCTTTCCAAGTCCTAAAACACACACTTCAGGTGCAAAAAACCTCACTATCAATATTGCCACTACAATTTATTTTTCTTTTGTTGCATTATAACARAATAATACATATACAAACACACACTGCAGAAGACACCCTCCACAAAAGGAGAATACAAAATTAAAATTCTGAATGCTGTTCTCCTGACAGTTTAAGAGATGGYGTCTTGACTAGCTGTAACTAAAAGGAAAGCATTTAAGTAAATATGAACCTTCCAACTCACAATTTAACTACACAATTATTATTAATTTTTGACTACAGGATATGTAAATTGTCTAGGAGCATGACTGCACTCTTGCATAATTTTAGACTTACAGGATGATTCAGGCTGGAAGGGGCCTCAGGAGGTGATTTAGTCCAGCCTCCCACYCAAGTCATAGCAACAGAGATGCAGAGATTCATAAATGAGAGTCATACAATATCAAAGTCTTTTCCAAGCAGACTAAAGATATGTCTATTAATACATTACAGTTTAAGTATCATGCCTTTTAGAGGGAAAGACTAAAGTATTAACAAGTTTAAGCTAAAATGTTTCATTTGTGATATAGCTTTGCAATTATCTAATTGCCCAATATCCAACTCTCCTAAAATTAAGACGACATCCCCCAGTTTTTGCTTCTTGTATCTCCTCACAACAAGTTCTCCAAGGAAGACTTAAGCTCTGCAAGAAACACTTGAGACAACTGCAAAGCAATTTTTTTAAATAAGCATTAGAATTCTTTTTTTTATAACAGGACCCTTTCCTCTTCAGCTCAGCTATGTTTATTCTGTTGATAATTTCACATCACATTGAAGCTTTTCCTCCACATACCACACACTTAGCAATTACACAACCAGGATGCTCGGCACATTTCCTTTTTCAGAAGCTGCACTGCACCAGTGATGCTTAAGAAGGTTTAATTGCACTGCTAACCTTTCACAGGAGGGTAAAGGATGCTGCTTAAGGATCCTTAAAATACTGTACCAACACTATATCTTTTGAACAAGTTTTATTTTAGGTACTCTTGAGAAGAGATAGTTTACAGCACAGAAGAGTCTGCAGTCAACATCAGATAGCCAAACACTGCATATAGCAGGAACTTAAAAGCACCCCAGTGGTTTTAAACATTACTGAGTCCCTACAGCCTTATGAAACAGATAAGCAAAATGTGCCTTCATTCAAAGCAATTTGTCTGGTATTATCATGACTGGCAGAGGCTGCTTTCCATTCAGTACACTTGCGTAATACTATTCCTAGAATGTATAAATGAGTGTTATCTAGATATCTTGTTATGTAGTGATAGCAGTGGAGAGTTTACACAATCGATGCAATTAGAGAAGGAAGCATTTTAATCTAAGTGAATGAACGGTAAAAATGCACACTACATCTTCACTGTATGTGCGGAACAGATGCTTTACTGCACTTTGCCCCAGATAGAAAATATGCGTATTAGATTTGTTGGGATGTTCTTACTGATTTCAGTTGTTTTGAAATCTAGAAAAGTTTCCACATGTTCTAGTAAAACCAACAGCAACTAATTGCATTATGGTAACCATTATTGCATACTCATAGAAGATCACTATGTAAATTTACATTTGCTGTTAAATAAATTAAGTAATGCTTTGTCCTAGGAAAATTTCCCTTCTACTTTAAAAAAGGGTAAGTGACTTAGATAATTGCTTTCAGAGAGCAGATTAATTCATTCATGACCAGGAAAATTAAAGCCTAGGAGTTTCCACTGAACTATCAGTTTATTTCCATCATGTGGAAAAACTGAATAACATGCATAAYGATTTTGTATGCATAGCCACAAAAGATCCTAGTATGGTCCAAATGGCTCTTATATTAGGTTTCATTCAGGATTCCTTTGATTTGTTTGTATATTGGTATGTGCCAGAACACACCTTGAGATACAACTTTTACTATATATCTTTAACTAAGAGCCATGAAAGGTCAAAAGCAAAACACATGACAAATGACAAGTTGCAAGAGGGAGGGCTTGAGCCTTGATGTTATGAAACTGAGTCTTGTGCATGACTAATCAAGACACATCCACGGAATTTCAGGATGAAATACTTTCTGAATCCTAAAAGCCAGCACCCATTTCCTTCTGCTTTTACAGACCTAGCTTTCGTAACTGGAAAGAGCCACAGCCAGTTATGAAATGGGAAATAATAATAACAACCACCACTACCAGATAAAATAGTTAAGGCAAACAAGAGGAACACAGATGACCATTTACAAATTAACCATATTAATCAAGTACTTTGTAATTAATGACATGGTAGCATGTATTTATATACATGTAACCTCTGAAAGGAAAAAAAAAATCCCAACTAAACTTAGAGAACTTTCATGAATAATACATTACTTTCTTAAACACAAATGATACCCATCTTGACAGCCTGCCCTACCATATTTGAACAGTTGTCATCCCTACACTTTCAGTCAAACTGGAGTTATAATGGAAGGGGGGAAAAAAAAAAAAAAAGATGTTGCAGAAGTTACTTCATTTTTAGTAACTTTTGGGCTGACAAAGTCTATTTACACTCTAAAAACCTAGGCCTTAACTATGAGGGAAACTTTTTTCAATATAAACCAATAGATAGTCACTAACTTCAAGTGAGCTTTGTAGATTAGCACAATTCAAGGATCTAGTCCATCTATGTTCTTTAATTAAATAGATTTCCCAGTCACAACTTGCAATCACTTTTCTGTAACACAGTGCAAGTGTAAACCTGCTAGGAGAGGAAAAAATTATGCTTATAGGAAGAGCTAATTGGCTTATATACACATATGTAGATTTATATTAAAAACACCAGGGCACTTAAGCAATAATATTGTCCCTTAACATACATTATAAGCACTCATATCCTAGCATACAACAAATAAGCACCATTTTTTATACTGTAACTTGAAATCACTCCATGCACTGATGACACCATCTTCTACCTCATTCATTCTCCCACTCTAAAGTAAGACCATTCTCAGACTCCCAGCTACTTTTACACTGTTCATCAGTAGTGACACGTTTCATTCTACATCAACAATGAGTCTGCACAAGAGTGCATAGCATGATCCATATACTACTCACCAAGTTTACATGATGGGCCACAGAAACCCAGCAATGAAGTTTGAACAACAACATTCATCCTTACTTGAGTATGAGGTTTTGGCATTTATTTCTTTTTATAAGTTATTGGGATTTCCCTATGATGTCCACATTGGCAGATGACTCTCAACTATATTCTGTCACCTTCTAGCTGATCACCATACACGTAACTGATAGCTATACGCACTATTTGAACAATTTGGAGGAAAAAAAGTACGACTTTTGCATTTGAAATGTGTATTGAAGTTGAATAACAATTTCAGATATTATTTTAATAATGACACCAGAATGACTTGAAGTTATCCCACCAGATTCATCATGTTGGGGAAAGGGGGAGGATTCCAACACAAGGCCCCGTAACAAAATTCACGGAAAAGACAGTGTGTATCAAGCATACTGCTACAGTATTAATTCAACCCCTTCTGACAACAAGAAAAATAAAGTGCTGATCCTCATTAATAAAGATCAGCATCATTTAGTGTTATCATCACAGGAGATTCAAGGACATCAGAACACCAAAGTATTAAGAAACCATTAGACCTTTCTGAAAAAATGCCAGTGGGACTTACGTAGCTTGAAACAGAGGTGTGTCTCTCTCTTTTCCCCACCCCCACCAGCCCTTGGGTCTTCAGTTAATCTCATCTCACTGTGGGGTAGTAAATCCCCAGGGAAATTCATCCTAAATGAGAGGCTGTAGCACAAGGTGGTGTTGAGAACCAGGAATTCCACCACTGCCTTTTATCCCTTCTTCATTTCTCCCAAGGCAGAGGACTGTCTATAGGGTCAGCCCAGCACAGTCCCCTTTCCGGACCCCACAGATTCCCCCCAATCACACACACAAAACCCTGCTTGGGTGCTTTCCTGAAGAAAGAAAGGGGACACATTTATACACACAAACCTCCCCATCTTCAACACCCACTTGCTAAAACAGTGAAGTCCTGTAGGTGGGACTGACTGGATCCTTCTTTGGGGGTGAAAGTTATGGGAAGTTGCCAGGGGTGAGGCTTAACAGCAGCAGAACTAGTATTACAGACAGTATGGGGACAAGCACTTCTCCAGATCAGTAAGCACTGGTGGCACACTAGTATCACTTACACTTGGGTACACACCTGGGCATGGTAAAAAGGAGGGGTAGAAGAAGAAGGGAGTATATTATGGCTGATCTTTGCTTTTTAAAAGGGCAGATGAAAGGTCTACAAAGTTTCACCGTAAAGGAATGCACTTCAAAGGAGAGTTCAAGACAAGTAAGATTTTGTCAGCTCTAACTACAAAATTGGGGTTGTGTGTGTGTGTAGCAGAAAGGTATTCTACACCTATTACCATAACATATTATGATTTTTCAACTAGAGAGTAATCCTAAACAGCAGAAATCTGGATGCATTTTCCCTTCCAAATAAACTTAAAAAAAAGTTAACAGCCAGAGAAAGGGATTGTAAAAATCTGAAATTAACCCATGTTAAAATATGAGCCTTTTAGTTAATTTTACCACTTGTTAACAGATGAAGGTCTTAGTCAAGTACCTTGAAATAGGAAGCTAGTGATCACCTCTCCCTCTTCTCAGTTTTAAGGCCCAGCCACTCCAGGGAAGCTGGGATAGCATCCCTCTCCCAAAGAGAGAAAACAAAATTCTTCTCCAGGCCACCTACTGTGCACCCTCTGCAACACTGCACACATCTACCATCTCTGCTAGCATCTCAACTTGGGTTTTAAGAAAGGAGAAATACAGCCCTCAGGAAAACCAAGTCACAGTGCGAGGCATAGTCCTCTAGCAAACCATGCCCACAAGCCTCCAATTCCCTGCCACATTCAGGTGTGACTTACAGATGCAGGTAAAGGCTCACCGACAAGAGCTCAGACACCTCTTCACGAAGGTCCGGGGGGGGTGGGGTGGAAGGCAGCGGGGGGGATTTTTCCTCCTTTGTCCCGGAGGAACAGCGGGTTCAGAGCACACACAAAGCTCGCTCAGGCTTCCCCCGCCTCGCACTCACGCTTCCTCCTGCCTCCCCGCAGCCACCGGCGAACCCAGACGTGCCAACGGCACGCGGGTACCGCGCAGAGCCGGTCCGACGCCGGCAGCGCCGAGGAGCCTTTGCCCGGGGAGGGCACTGCCCGGAACGGGATCGACCGGGAGCCCYCGACACCTGAGAGCAGCGAGGCGAGAGACCCTCCCGCGCGCGGCCCGGCCTCGCGCCGCCGACCCTCGCCCGCCCGCCGGCCCCACGGCGGAGGGCGCCGCCGGGCTCCTGTCAGGGGCCGCGGCCCGCTGCGGCCCCCTCAGCCCCAGCGCGGCCGGCGGCTACCGGGCAACCCACCCTCAGCCACCACGTTTTTGAAGGGACTCGAAAGCTCCCCCCGAAGCTCTGCACTGCCGCCGCGCCCGGCAGGGACAGCGGCGCCAGGCAGCGCCTGAGGAGAACAAGGAGAGCGCCCCGCACTCACCGCCGCTACCGCCTCCTCTGGCCCCCAGCACCCCAGCAGCAGCACCAGGCAGCCGACAGCCAGGCTGCGGCTCCGCCACCGCGGCTCCATCCTGCCCACTCAGGAGCTCCGGAGCTGGCCCTGCAGCGCGGGCATAGTCCGGCGGGGCAGCACGGCTCCCTCCAGGCGGCTCCCGCCAGCCGCCCCAACGCCAGCGCCCGCCCCTCTGCCGCACTTGCCCGCTTCTCCCGGCTCAAGTCCTCCCGGGACTACTTGCCCCACGGTATTCATCCGCACCGTGGGCGGGCGGGTGGACGGCGGCGGAGGGTGTGCGAGTGTGATGTGCGGGACGGGGCGCGCTGCCGCCCCACTCTGAGGGGGTTGTGGTTCCCCACCGCCACCCTTCCTCCTGGGCGCTGGGGTTTTGTCGGCTCGAAAGGCGGGTGCCTGCCTCTCCCCGCCCCGTACCTCCACCGGGTGGGCAGCCGCTGGACCCCGGACTATTTTCTTCGGCGGAGGCACCTCGGTGTGTGAGGGCAGGGGGAGCTGTTGGCAGTGCCGGGTCGTACCTCAGGAGGGGCGGGTGGCGGGGTGTGGGGCCGTGAGGGGCGCCCGGCGCGGCTCGCCCGGTTCAGTCCCGCCCCGCCCGGCTCCGCTCAGGTGCGACGCCTCGGCGGAGACCGCACAAACTTTCTGCCTCRGCACGCTCTGGCACAGAACAGTACGGCGCGGCGCGGCGCGCACCGGTGTGAGGAGAGGAAGGCGGCGGGCGCCCTGAGGGGGCCGGGAAGCGAGCCGTGACCGACCCCGAACGGGCAGCGCCGGCGAGGCCAGCCCGGCAGCTCCCCCAGGGCAAGGCACTCTTGGTCCCCCTTCGTAGGGGGGGAAGGAGCCGCCGCAGAGGCCGTACCGCGGAGGTGAGCGGCGGCGGCGGCCCCCGCCGTGCCCGGCCCGCGCAGGGGGCCTGCCCGCCCTGAGTGACGGCGGCGGGCCCTCCTCTTCCTCCGGCGGCGCGGAGCCGGTGCCCGCGTGGGACCAGCGGCGCGTAACCAGGCTGAGTCCTCTCTGCCTTCCCTGCAGCTGCCTGAAGCATGGGCCGCGGCTGCGCCCCTGCCCCGCCGGCCGCGGGGCGCGCAGGGTGAGTGCCGAGATGCGGCGGCCCCCTCCCCGCCATGCCCTTCGGCCCCGCGGGTGACTCTGTCCCTTTGCTTCCCTGCAGGGTGCTGGTGCTGGTGCTCCTCTGCCTGGGCGCGGAGCTGGCGAGTGGGGTAAGTGTGCAGGTCCCGGCCGCGCCTGTGCCTCGCTGGAGGTGAACGTGCCTCGTCAAACCTGTCGGGGTTTGGGCATCCTTCGGCCAGAAAACAGACACCCGCACGCCCCTCTCAGAAATATGTGGGGATTTTTTTTTTATTACCATACACCTCTGCTCCGAAGTTCCTTTGTGCCTTTCGTCTGCTCGACTTTGATTAGTTTTTGCAAAGTACGCTGGGGTGAAAGACCAGTGTATTCAGTGTAACAGCGTTTTGTGTCTGAAAGGATCATCCGTATCTCTCTTGGCAACTGCCTTTCGTTCTTTTTTAGTCTTTTCTCAAACCTTTCTGTTAAAAGCTGACCCTTTAGATCCTTGCTCACAAGGGATCCAACCCAGAACACTTCCTAACTAAGTGATGTGAGAAATTGAAGGATTAAGCTCTTTAGTGTTGTATCGAGGTTCATGCCTATAAATTAGTAAATGTGTTTTAAATTCCAAGTTGGTATACAGAAGCAATGACTTTATGATCTGTCAATCTGACAATTTTATGACATAAACACAGATTTTTCTCTTGCTGTTCCTAATTAATGTTTAAACAKATTGGTAAGGGATTGCAGGCTTCTTAAATGTTCATAATTTTTCTTTGTTTTTGTGTTGTAATAGATTTTCTGCAACTGGGATGCTGAAATTGTTAGCCCACTTAACTGTAGTGAATAAAAGAGTCCTTTAGAAAATCTGTAGCCTAAATTAAGTGTCCAGCTGATGTACAGTCAGCAGTTAAAAAAATGTCTTTGTTATATTATGATGTAATTTAAGATTGTACAATACGCTAATCTTTGTGGTCCGGATTTTATAGCACATATGCTATAATGAGTTCATGGAAATAGTTAATATAATATGTTTTAAGCATGTTTATTTTCATTCAACTTCTAACAAAAACAGTTAAAACATGGGTTTTTGATTTGTCAGCCAATGTTTTTCTACTGCTTTTGCTACTCCTTTGATTAAAATTTTAAGGATTTAGAACCTCCATGTGCAACTGAGAAGAAATCTTTTGAAAAGGCTTTAATGGCAGAGGGGTTTATACTTTTCATAAATATGAAAGGCTTGGTTCTGCTTTGCACTTTTTATAATCAATTGCACTAGTAGAATTTCATCATCCTGATCAGGTGGTAGTAACAAGCTCTAATCTTCTCAAAGATTAAAAGATTAGACAATGTGGGAAGCTGTGAGAGTTTCTTTTCTTTTTATGTTTTTTTCTTCAGCCAAACCAAGAACTGTTCTACCAGGCATTCTTGCTGCAGTGGAATCTATGTGGAAGTTACATATATAAAGCAAGTATTTTCAAGGCTTTTTGAAAGAGATGTGCTACATTTTGCAGTCATTTTTATAAATTCATGCAATATGTCAGTGAAATTATTTGTGATTGATGCAGATGTAACTGACAACAGGTTTTTAATTGTTTCCTCCAATTTTGCTTCATACCTGTTGGAAAGCACATCTCTTAAGCAGTCAGATTTTTGTTAGCTCCTTGACATGTTTCATTGCCATAAAGGGACCTTGTCAATTTTAGTCTATTACAATGAGTAAGATTAGTATCTACATGCCATTTCTAAGTCTTCCTGCCAGTTTYCTTCAGGGTTAGAAAACAAGCAAAATCTTTTTGTGTAATCAGTCTAAAAGTATGAAAGAGAATCAGAAATAGGTCCTTAAAATACTTTGTTTTAGTGCTTTATATGTCTAAGCAGTTAATGCATTTAATTATTCTTATTAAAAATGCTGTCAAACATGCTCAACAGCAAAGATACACAACTATGTTTTTGTCAACCTTTCAAATACRGTAGTAGGTAAATGACTTTCTGGTATCACTGAATTAAAACCACACCCTAACACCTTCCAGCATGAAGTAAGCTGTTAAGAGAAAATACTAGTGATTGAAATTGTCTTTGCAGTAAGCAGGGCTTTTTTAGGAAAAGCAGGATCTCTGAAACATTTCTTAATAGTCCTCTGCTATATAATTTGAAGTGACTGAACATAGTGAAGTACAATGTTAATAAAATGAGGTTAAAACTTCAGGCTAATAAAGAATAATAAAACTTCTGGAAGACTATTCACAGAGACAGTCAACTATTAAAGCAGTTGTTGCTGAAGATGTAATTTATAACTTTGTTCATCTTTCTTTCAATTAATCTCATTTCAATAACTTATCTGTTGTAAAAGAAACATCCTAAAATACCAAGTTGTTGAGCATTCTTCAAGAATGTTACCGTGGACATGGCTACTAGGCAGTGGCTGGCATGTCAGGCCAGCATCTTGAATAAAGTTGTATCAAAGTTGGCTTTGACTCAGAGGTCTCAATTACAAGGTGTAGTCATCTCTCCCTCTCTAAGAATAGGATTTTAAAGTGTATCAGAATTAGTTTCTCAGCTTGTACTTATTTTTCCTGAATATAAATGATGATGTATTTTGAATGGCAGTACAAAATTAGTCTTGTAATGCWATCTATGTTTTCTTGAGTCAAATGTTGAAAACATGGATTACTTGCTGTTACACATGGGCTTATTTTGCAGAGAGATTGCTACCTCATTTGTAGACCAATTGCTGATAGTGAYTTAAGAGTTTCCCCTAACAGCTTTCAGCTGAAGTCACTCCAGAAGCTATGCTTCATTCATGTTTTCAATCTCTTATTATCAGTAATTTGCATTAATCATGAACCAGGAGTGTCAGTACAAGATGCTGTGCAAACATAAAACAGAAATGTAGTACGATCTTCAAGACATTCATTACACTGTAAGACAAATGACAAAAGTTGGCCCAGAGCTGGAGGAGTAAGATAAAATGTTSGAATAGTGCTAGAGAGGCAGGTGTTTGTCTCAGCTAATCACTGTCCGCCCCTGAGGCTTTTCCAGGCTACAGGGCAAAATACAGTTTTTGGAAGAGGGGCTTTTAAAAGAATAATCAGAGTTTTGCTGATGTTTCTGGGATGTCCTCTCATAAAAGTGAGGTAGAGCACGAGATTAAAATGGTCACAAAGTCTAGAGACAGCCTCTTGCAGTGAAATTTGAGATTCTCATCTCTTCACAAAGCTCTCAGCTGAGCTGCATCGTAGTCCTAGCAGTCATTCTGTGCCCACTTGAGAGCATACCTGACATACAGGTGAGATGATGACTCCTCATTTATTTCCTTTCTGCCACTGTTCAGCTAGTTGAGCACACCTGGAATATGTGTTAGTCTTGATATGATATCCTAAGGAACTACTGTTAGGACTTATTGTCAGACATGTTCTCTTAGAACAACTGAGCTTTCAGATGGAGTTCAGTTAGCTTTTATTTTATGAGTCTGGACTTCATGTACTATTGCAACTCTTCCAAATCTTCTGGAGTTTGTGGGGTTTTTTTTGCTAACAAATGTCAGATTAACTAGATACCCTCTTTTTCTACTGCTTAGTGTCTTGTTCAGCAGAACATCTACAGTATCCAAATAAGGCAAATAAAAACTACATACCAAAATCAGTTCTGGGCAGTCTGCTCTGAGTAACTGAAGCTCTGCTAGTATATGACAAGCTAGCCCAAGTGATCTTATTTCTCTCTTTTCTTAATATATCCCAGGTTTTCTGTGTGATTTTTTTTTTTTTTTTTTTAATCTATGGTACAAATGTTTCATAATGTCTTTTCATTTAATATGTACTGGACCAACTTAATTCAACCAAGCTCATTGTTTTCAGTGGCCTTATGCCAAAAATAAATTTTGTCCCACAGCTCTGATAGAGGGAAAAAYAGATGTTTAATTACGGATATTTAAAAAGAGTTGCAGCTCTCATCATTCCACTTTCCACAATTCAGTTTCTGCAAATATGATCTTACCYATTAAGACCTACTTAAAAAGCCTTTTTGTTTCTTTGCCATTTTACCTGGTATTTATAAGTATGCAATCTTTCTGTAGTTTGACTTTTACAGCTATAATATCTTTACATAGCAGTGAGCTTTATCAGAAAAGAAGTAATATCTGTGGTAAAGTTACTTGTGTAAGGAAGGAGCCTACAGAATTCAAAAAATAACATAAAATGCAAACCTAATCTTATAAATCTCAGGATTTGTTTACTGGATAAGGCAGTTTCTAATCTGTAAGAATGCATGGGTGTAGAGACACTTGTTTGGTGAAGATTCACGTACTGCATTGAGAATGGTCTTTCTGCAAAGATCAGATTTGAATAGTAATAGGTCTATAGCAAAATAATGGGAATTATTCCCTGGTTCTGTAGCAAAATAATGAGAATTACTTTTAAAAAAAATATAAGAAGCAGACAGTTCATAACAGTGCTAATTATCTACTCCTTGCCAARACATGTTAAATTTTATGGAAAACTTTCATTTAAAGCTGAATATCCCTTTCTCTCCCATCTGAACAAAGAATGGTTTATTTGCTGAATATTTTCTGGGTGCTAAGGATAACTCAGCATAAAATGTGGCATTTTATTTGGCACTCAGATATTGTATTAGGTCACAGCAGCTATGAAATGAAGTAATGCATGTGCTTGTGTTCTGAAGAGCTTTTTTTATATCATTATCCAATTAAGGTTGTGGCTGCCTTTTGCATAGGTATGAGAGGCATTGTGTGACCTGAAGAAGCATTTTATTTCCCCTTCTGCACAAGCCAGCTTTACTGCTGGCCACCGTGTTCCCCTGGCTTAAGAACTGCTACTACTAAGTCGTGCTGGTGTCCCTAAAGTAGGCAGGGCATTTCATGGTGGGGCTTCTCTACCCTTTTTCCAGCCTTGCAGTAGAGACACTCTCTCTGTGACTAGAGGTCTGGTACTTTACTCCTTATTAACTCTTCCTCCTGAGGTAACTGCATTAACATGCTGATGCTTACAGATATTGTGAGAATGCTACAGATTGCAAAAAGTTGTGATAGTAAAATGGCTCTGGCTTGCAAATCTGTAACTCCGCAAGGTCTTAACTCTGCCTCTTTTTTGTTTAATTTTTGTATAATAGTCATACTCCATTTGTAAACATAGAACTGCTCCAGGAGCAGAGCTGGTAACTCCATGACTTGTACRGGGAGAAAAGTACTACTTATTCTCTCATATGCCCAGGACACAGCATCTGTTCAGGCAAGGTTGTCAAAGTATTACCAGCTCCTGGTGTTTAATCAGCCAAATTTTTTGATCCGTAGGAAGCTGCAGTGTTTTTTGAAATGAGCATAATTGATCCCAAAGCTATTTCCTGTTCATACAGATACTCTGCATTATTTCTGCAAGTACTTTTGCTGCTAACTGAGTGCTGACTGGAGCATTAAGATTAAACATCCAGCTATTCTCTTGTCAGACGCTTTTGGTTATGTATCAGACAATATGACCCACCTGTTTTTTGAGCATCTTCTAAGACTAGCTTGGAAGGGAGAGCTACAAAACATTGCAAAGCTAATGATTCTGTATTAAACAGTGCTGAGAAAACAGAAACTGGCTAGAGATGTTAGCCAGTTTTAACCTTTTGTCAGTGCCTTTTATGGGATTATAAATTCTTTTAGGGCAATTCTTTAGGTACTTCAAAATAATAAAATTAAGGTATTCTTTCTGGGGAAGAAAAAAGGTATTCTTTCTGGGGAAGAAAAAAGGTATTCTTATACTGTAGAGTGGTGTAATAGTATTTTGAGGTGATCATGAAGTCATGGTAGATACAGGTGAAAAATTCTTTGCTGCCAGAATTCTTGATGTACTTGACCTCCTCCCTTCCTTCCTAAGTGGGTTTCTGTGGCTCTCCATGGATAACGATTTAAAATTAAATTATTGCCTAGATACMAGTGTAAAGTTGTATTACCAGGTCAAAAAAGAAGGCACTTTGGTAATGCCTGTGTCTCAGCTTAAATGTTATAATGATGACAAAGAAGAAAAAAAATTTTTTTTGAAGCTTTGATTGATAGATAATTTTCAAGCTCTCTGAGAATCCGGTCTCAAAATAAAGGACTGCTTTCTTTGTTACTCTGGACAAAAGTGAAATGAAAGCAATTCTGCTGTTACCTGTGGAAGGGATCATTCTAGCAAGATCAGTCTGTGTTTTGAAAGGAATTGGAAGGAGGCTGAGTTGCTTGTTARAGGGTACCTGTGAAATGCAGTCTTGATAGTGACTGCAATGTTAAGTCTTATTGGAGGAAGAAGGTCAGTGGGAAGGGAGATCAGTCATTGACATCATGAACTTTATTTCCCTATTTTTTTTTCCTTTCAAAATATCCCTATAACCCAAGAAGACTCTTACTCTCCTGAGAAGGCTATAAAACCTAACTGAGCTTGATATGCCTCTTTCAGTTTACATGGCTGAGATGAAAGAGCAGTTAGAGTGGAATCACGTAGTTCTCATTACCTGTTCCTTGCAACAAGGGAATTTGGAGGTGTAGGCAATAAATCTGAAAATACTTGGAGAAAGCAAATAATTTGTTCCTGTGCTTTTTGCACAGATTTCCTGCAGTTTAGCCTGCCTTGGGTTTTTCCATACAACTTCCTCATCTGTGATGGTGTGATTTATAGGGAAATCGTGGGGCTGCAGTCTCCAGTAGCTGTATTTAACTTTCTGCTTTTCAGAAGGTGTTGTCTTCTTACTACTTGTGTTCAAAGTCATCTTTTCTTTTCAGAATAGCTTCTTCTCTCAGGTCTGAGGAAACATGAAGAGGCGGAATTAATGCAAAGTCAAAGGAACTGTTCCATGGATCTGCTGCTTCTCTGGCTTTTTTGCCACTTTTTTCACAGTTCTTGCTGGTCAGAAGTGAGTTTGCTGGCCCTCTGATTCTGCTCTTGCCCAAATAGATAGATCATAGGGATATCTACTAGCTTCCCTTCTTGTTGTTTCTGCAGGATTTTGATTAGCTTTGGTTGTGTCAACCTCATTGGGCCACTAAACCAGCACCATCCAGTTTGCATAGTCTCTGCTCACTTGGTTACCTTAATATTGAGAGAATCAACACTGTGAACCAAATTGGGCTGATTTGCTTCAGTCCACTGAGATGTCAATAGCTACTCTATTCCAAGTTTGCCTTATTCACTCCCTGGTCTATTTTCTCCTATTTGGCTGGAACCTACTGTACTTTGTACAGCCTCCAGCCCTTGCCTCAACGTGCTCTTAAGCTCATCTGCCTTTCTAGCTCTCCTTTGTGGCTTAGTAGTTGAGGGAGGCTGCCAGTATGACTCCTGGCAGTTAATCCTATAGTGCTTTTTCTGATGCCTCACTCTTACCAGCAGAGAGGACGTGTTAATGCCTGTTGCCTAGGAATCTCTGTTGCACAAATCTTTTTAAGGGGGTTGCACCTAATGTTTGTTGCTTTTCCCATTACTAATACGAATAAACGATTCCATCCTTGACACAAGCATTTGGCAAGACCTCAGTGTGATGTATAACACAGGTAAAATCTAAACATCATCTAAGTGTTGTATCTGGACTAATTGGGCGCTAGCTAGAAAAGGCAATACATCAAGGTTTCTGTAAGAAATGAGAGTAATATTTCCTTTTCCTTTGGTTTTGCATATTTGTCATTTTTCCATTGCCATTGAATGGGAAAGAGGTTGGAAACAAGGTAGCGACAGCAACATTAGCTGTTTCTTTAGCATTTTTTTTGCCTGGCAGAGGGATCAAGACCTGCCACTTTCTAGAGATCAGGATAAAATGTTTTTACAGAGTAAGCTGAAAGCCAACTGCATAAATGAATTTATAGCACTGTTAGGAGGGGTTGGTTTTGATTTAGAAAGCAGAGGAGAGGAAAATGAAAGTGCAGTTAAACAAGGAATGGACTTATAAATGCTCTTGTGCTTCTTAAAACCTCCAAAAATTAAGTGTCAGTGAAACTGAAAATAATCTTCCTACTTTTTTTTTTTTGCTAGCAGCATCATTATAAAGCTCTAAATAGCGACAACTCAGTGCTTAGTCTTTTCCCAACTTTTTTTAATCACTGCATGTACGTTACCTGTTCACATTGCATCAGAGAGTTTTCRAATCAGCTCCTTATGTTCCTTATCCTTTTGTTTGAATCATTGAAGATATTATTTTCTATTAATGAAGGTCATGCCCTCACAAGTAGTAAGTCTCTGCGGACATGAAATAATACCTAGCTCTAAAAAAGGAGTCTTAAACTAAAAAGTGTTTACTTAGAAAATGAAACAATTTTAAAAGGAGTGATGAATCTATTATTCTTCACTTTTAAGTTAAAGTCTGCTTAGAATTCATAAGCTGGCAAGTCAGTTTTCCAGAAATGCATATATAAATGCATGTCATTACTGTAACAAAGTTAAATAGATTCACTGACACAATGAATAATTGCTTGACTTTCCCAAAGAGGAGCAGGACCATTTTAAAGTTGTAATAGTTCTCCTTATATCAGTGAAATTTTTGCTGTGAAGGAGTGTGCAGAAATCGCTTGCTCTGTGGAACACATATATATATATATATATAAATATATATAAAGCAGTGTGGAATTACTACTACTGCTATAGTGGAAAGACATCAAAATAATAGGAAGGTGAATCATTGTATTGTACTTTGGTGATTAAACCTATCCACAAAGCAGGGTGTAACTGAACTGGAAGAACATAGCCTGCAGGAGCAAAAACATTTGGCAAAAAGCAAGCTTGGAAAATTAAGAATTTATAGTAGTCTTCAGACTCTTCCATAAAAGGAGGCTGTAGGCTTTCAGCCTCAGCCCTCCTTGTGAGATTTTTAGACTATCATCAAAGTGTGCGTGAAGGGGTTGAAGAGTTGGAGCGTTATCCGTAAAATTAATGTATCTTTGTAAATGCCTTCTACATGAACTGCAGCACATGTGAAGTGTGGATTCGGCTGGAAGGTGAGGTTGGCAGGTCCTGTATTGCATTGCACAGCGTATAGCATTTTGCATAGAACATGCTGGCTATTACCAGAAAGGATTGAAGTGTGGTGAGTCTTGGTCTTGTGGGCACGACTGAGGTGGTCTGCAATAAGCCCTGGGCGTCAGAAGTAAGGTGCTTTACTTCCGGCATACTTTTGAAATGCGTATGCTTTTTACTTTATGATTCACTAGGGGAATAGGTGTAACACAAATGCACTGCTTGCTATTTAGCAAAAGTTTTTTATCTGTTTTCATCAGAAACAGTTTTTAACAGCTCTCTCTTCTTGTAAGCTTTATATGATCATTTTTACAAAGGAGGAGTAGTGCATTTTTAGCCTAATAAAGTAGTTTTGGCTTAAACTGGAAACCACCCGTGAAATCTCCTCCTACAGATGGTACTTGGCTTTATTCTGTGACTTGAAAGGTGTAAGGCGTAAGATTAAGAAAAATAGAGAGAGAAGACGTTAATAGGGTGGTGAAGGGAAGAAGCTTTCAAACCACTCCTGTAACAAAGGTGAAGTATTCTAGTTACCAAAGTAAACGTCAGATCCTTAGCCTACTTTTACCACAAATAGGTACAGGAAATACTCTTAAACTCCACAGAGATTTTGAAGTTAAATAAGTTGGTGACCATAAACAGAATACTTCAGATAGTCTCTTCAAGGCAGTGATTATATGGTTTGCTCTGTGGCACTTTTAACAACCTTAATCTCTGTGAATCTATAATCTTGTTAGGATTAAACCGAAATCTGACTAGATAATTAGAGTGAGCTCCAAACTGTGGTTTGACCTAATATCTCTTAGTGGTACAATTTCCATGTGAATGGATTGGCCCTGGAGTATGTAGAGAGTTGAGAGCCCTCAGCAGAGTCTCTGGGAGCTSAGGGCCTCCGGTACCTCAAGTAATCTGCAAAACCTCTGAGATGATTTTTCTGCAAAGACTGCTCTTCCAAGACTGTACAAACTGGGGTCTGGGTCAGAACATCTTTTAATGTCGCAGAGCACTTTTTCCATTGAAGGTAAAATCTGTTTGCAGACCCTCCAGAGTGCTGAGAGTTGCAGGATARATAGGTTGAATCCTGAAATGAACATACCTATTAAAGTCACAGCAACAATATTCAGTCTGTTTTGTCCCTTTTCTAAGGTTCATTTATCATGGACATGCATTTCACGCTGTTTCCCTTACATAAATACAAAGTAACGTGTTGCAGTTTTAACTTTAAAATACATAATCACTGGTTGCATTACTGTATTGTCTTTCACCCCTGGGTCTGAATGATTTGCAGATGTCCTTCAACAGTGCCTGGCCACATTATTTTGTGGCAAGCTAAATAATAGTATTACCGCCTTGCATGTGTGAAGAAAGCTTTTCCCCAAGTCATATGGCAAGCCAACAATAGAGCTGGATTGTGGCTCCTAGTTCTCTGCTCTAGTCACTGGATGAAAACAGACATTACAGCCAGGAAATGCAACATATCACTTTGCATAATGATCGTAGGTCTATTATGTAGCTTTGCTTCTTTGAACTGTTGCACCATAATTGGTAGTGCTTTGTATGCCCTAAGGCTCTTCTATAAATGAGAGGACTTGTACGATCTGCTTTTGGAGATCTGGAAGGGTTGAACCTCTAACCAGTAAGGCACAAACTGTAAAAAGCTGATGATGGCTATTTAAAGAATCTCCATTCAATTGAATTTTCTTCTATGTGCTAGCATGATACTGTAAAGTTTCCAAAGAGCCTGGTTGGTTTTTATCTTTCAGCTTCACACTATCCAGCCAAGTTCTGCACATGTTTCAGAGAGGAGTGGCAAAGATGAAAAGCTAGATAGTTAGTCTCAACTACAGTCTGACAGTGGTAGAGTAGAATTAATTAACGTTTATATCAGATCTCCAGTGCTACTATGACTTTTCAACTCTATTTGAGGATACTTTAGGAACCACAAACCAAAATATTTACCAAATATTTTGGATAGAAGTAAACTAATGCGACATTTAAAAAAAAATTGCTGTGATTTTTGAATGATTTGTGGTTTGTTTGGTTTTTTTCAAAACATAAATCTGATTCATAAAACAGTAGATATTGAGCAAATTTCAGCAAACAGTAATAGGAATTTAATAATTTTCATTCTGAGCTGCTATTAACAGAAGTGTTCTGCAGCTGGCTGTAGCTCTCCAGGTCCATTTCCCCCTTCTTTCTTACCTCTCAGCTTGTGAAACAAAGGAAAAGGAAACTTTAGGGGTTTTTTTGTTTGTTTTTTAAATTTTTTATTAATCTCCTGTCCAGATCTGGAATGATTATTTTACAGTTTTCTCTGCACGGAACACTGTCAGCCCAGTCATCTTTGTGCAGTGATACTGGTTACTGGTTTTGTTTGGATGATATGATACCACTGAATTTACCAGAAACTAATTTTGCTGAGGTAGTTATATGTTTTCTATATATAATGTGTTCTATGTGTGTAAGAATAACCAGGCAAAATACTTCCAGCATCCATTTCATCAAGATGTGTGCTTATAATTTCCATTAAAGAAATTCCAGTGAGAAAGTTATTTCCCTCCTCTTCATTCCGGTATTATGAGCTCACTCACAGGAGGGCAGAGGGGTACCAGGTTTCGGACCGAAATTCCTTTGCCAGAGGAATGTGCAGTGAGACACAGGTACAGGCTAGCTCCATGACATACTTGTTTAGAGGGGCCCTTCTGCAACCCGGCAGCTCACAGATCTCAGATTTACACCACTTCTTTAGCTGCATGTTTTTGTTCTAAAAAAAAATGAAAGAAGAGACAGCAGGGTTAATCTTTATGAAGAATGTTGTGAGTTTTCTTTAATTTTCAAATAATGGATATTGTTTCTTTTTTCATTCCCCTTTTATAGATAGGCAGTAAAACTGCATTGTAAGACCCGTAAGAGTTGTGGATGTGATAGTAAGAAAGAAAGGTAGAGACAATTAAAAAACACTCMCTCTGCTATCAGGTGTAGTCTGTGCTATTGTGTTTAACTGAGGTCAGCGAGAATTTAACCTGCACCTTACATAGTATGTCATTTGGGGTCTCATTGAACTGATTATACTCAGTTTCTTTTGGAATTTTATTTAGTGTCTGTCATGAGTAATCCTTATTTTCCTTACATATTGAATGTCAGCAGCATCTTATGCCTGATTATTTAGATGTTACCTCACACTGTATCGAAGTAACACCAGTATCAACTTGTATATTGAAAAAGTTGCAGAAGAGAACTAAAATGCTTCCATTGAATAAGTTCATCATAAAACTACTGTGGGAAAGTAATTCAAATTCTGTTTGAAACCAGATTCTCTCTGTAAGATGAAACCATTACAATTCATTCAATTACTTGGCAGAGCTGTGAAATTTACTGTACTTGCTCAGTTTATATCCACTGCAGCCTCTGCTCTTGATAAACCTGAAATCACTAACTCCTGTCTGGTGATATCAAGAAACTGTAGCAGGATATTGACTTCTGTAAGATATTTTATAGTTAGGACAGGAAGCTAGTATTTTGCAGACAAAACATGGGGAGTTGGTTGTGACATAWGAAATAAGGAAACCTCAATTCTGTTTTCAACATAGCTTGATGAATGACTTCTTAAATGCTCCGTATCATGTTTGTAGCTATCTGTAAAATAATCATGCATATGCTGATCCTGGTGGTCTGTATGCTTATTTATCAAGGAAAGGAAAAATATATTTTTCTTTCAAGTCATTCTGGTAGAGAGAGCTACTCTCAGAGGGGAAGGTATACTTTAAGACAGGTAACTGTTGGTAACATTGAAAGAAATTTAGGGGGGGAGTTGTATGTGTGCTTGTTTGTGTTTTCCTCAAGTTCCCTAAGGTGATACAAGTATTTTACTTTCTTGATTTTCATGAGTAATCTACCAGCTCCTCTAATGTGTGTGAATAGAGAAYCATAATAATAATATACAAAACAAGTATTTTGTAAAAATTGGTCTGAATGCAACTTTGAATTTGAGTYTTAATTTCACAAAACTAAAGAATGTACCTAAATCTTGTACTTCTCTTTACAGATATTTCACCGAGGTCCCAGGGGGCTGGTTAGAAATTAGGCTTACATAAAACCCTAGACTGTACCAAGCAAATAGCATCTGTGTAAAGCAACAGAACAAAGTTGGTGTTACTTTGTTTTATTCAAGTTATAAATGCAAAATGTAAATAAAAACATAAGTAATATAGTATATTGCCTGGGGGTACAGGTGATTCCAGATTTTTTTCTTTACAAGAGGGTTGGGCTTAAGAGCACTAAGGATTTCATGGGTCTTAATTGTACTAGCCTTAGAATGCTATTGTTTTAACAGTGGTACATGCTAATCTTTTATTTTAAAAAATCATGCCAATCTTTAGCAGCCCTGCAGAATTTCCAGCTTTGATTTTTATTGCAAAGATTTTTTTTTTTTTTTAAATCTTACAGATGTTGGAATCATATGATGATCAGAACATCTGCTCTTATTTAAAATAAAATCTGGGTTCCTATCCCTAATTCTTAGACAAAAATTGAGGGAACCAGGAGAAAACAAAATGATCCTAAAAGTGTCAGGTTTTTTTTCCATARCTTTTAAGTCAGGTGCTTTACTGTAGAGGCCTGTTATGTGACATCYGGATGTTTGACTTGAGCAGCATTGAGGAAATTAGGAGAAGGTTTCCCTGAGACTGGGTTATCTCAGACCTGTCAGCTGTGGGGTTTCTTGCATCTTTGTATGAAACAATTGGCACCTGGTGCTGTTGGAGTCAGGATCTCTGACAAGCTGGATGGAGGTCTGTTTGGATAGGGCTGAATTGAAGAGCAGAAAAAAAAAATAAATCATACTTTTCTGGCCTGGAGGATCTGCTGTGTTGGTTATGTCATGTCTGATGCACACTTGACACAGTTAAGTGTTCAGAACAAAGTTCAGCTTTTAAAAGACATTAATTAGTTGTGCTCTCTCTAAATATTTTTTTAAATTTCTGTGTCTTTGGATGAACTGGAGTTTGTGGGAGGAGAAAGGCTGTTAAATGGAGCGAGTAACTCCAGCAGAGAAGCCTACAGTGCGGGTGCCAGGAATCCTGTTTGCTGTTGCTATTATCTGGCAGGAGGCTGTGCCTATGCCCTGTGATGGGTCCATGTGTATGTAGGTGTGGAAGGAGGGCGGCTTTTATTGATGATTCCTCAGCAAGCCTCTGTTATGTCCCTTTTTGCAGTTTAATATGTAATTTGGTGCAAACTTTTACACCTCCAACAGAGCAAATGCAAGGTATTTTGTTTAATGGGAGGCAGGGRATGTTTCTGTAGCTGGTTTAAATTGAAATAAGTTAGAGAAATTATACCTTAAGATAAGATGACTTATCTAACTAAATAAATTAGGTAACTTCCTAGTCCATCCCTTATTTCCCATTTGCGCCACTCTGCAAGCCTATGTGCTTTAAAAGTAATCAACTTAAGTAAAACGTGTGTTTCCTTTCAGTTACTCTTTCTGTACTATTTGTTAGCAAAGGTCTTAAAACCTAAATTCATTTAGCAAAAAAAATAATTTGAAACCTTTCTCATGTCAGTACATTTGACTGAAATTTGATATTAATTAATTTAGCCTTGTTTGCTGAGTACTTGTGGTATATAAGCTGCCATTGTTAGGGCACCTTTGCAAAATCTGAAATGAAATATTTTCTTTTGAGTTCACTGGTGGTAGGTAAGTGAACACTCATGTAACCTTTTGTTTGGTTTTCTATAGAATTTAATTTACAAACTTTGCTGGAAAATAACCTTTTGCCCTTATTAATGTATTCTGTATCACAAAGGAATCTGCAGGGTGTCAGGGTGTACAATGTACAACCCCTGCTCTTCARTCTGAAGTTGCTGTTTGCCTCGGGGAGGGGGGGGTTAGGAAGTTAACGTTTGGATCAGTTCATAGATTGAACTTTTAGCATTCGTTATATTTCTCCCACTGCAACTGTAGGTGTTGTACCTGTCACAGCGCAAGTTAGTCTGTGTGATGAATGTGGGAGTATAGATAGCTGTGAATTTTTTCTTGGGGTTAAAGGAAGGAAATGTAGCACTTATCAGAAGTCCAGGGCATGCAATTGTATTCAGATTTTTACATTTCARAAATACCCTTCAGGTAGTACTTATATCAACTTTGTTAAAAATCTGTGAGGTTTAATTATCTCCATGCACACATAAAGGAATATTTTTTTCTGAAACGTCATTTTGTGAAGGTGTGAGCTTTCTCACATTTTTATTGCTACTTCTGTAATGCTCACACCTGTGAACTCAGGTCACCAGATCTGACCCTACTGTACTCTCGTGCATGAAAAGTCAGAATTGAAATACAATCCCTACTCCAAAAGATTTGCAACCTGCCAGATACATGCAAAAATATTCATTCTGTTTAATGATGGCAGCTCCTCTGCCTCTTAAAACATAGAGAATGCTTAAGCTAAATGTTTTTCCTGGGTATAGATGTGGCAGTTCAAGCCTGATATTAATTTAAAATCACTTACTGCAGTAGGATGGTGTTGGTAATTAACTAGCTGAGGAAAGTCTTGGAAAACATTGTCATTTCTGCAAAAACTGTTCCTTCTCCTCAGTCTTGCAACAAAGTAGCGGCAGAGCACAGCTGTGCTTTATGCTGCTGGCATGTAAACAGRGACCATAAAAAAGGAACCTTTCTGCAACAGCATTTTATTGTTAAGCTGATTGCTCAGATCATAAATCTTTTGAGTCAATGATCAGGGATCCAAAGGGATCATTCTCTTCTCTTCCTTGCAACAACAGAAGCATTTACTCTTCCAGAAAACATCAAATTACTTCATATACTGAGGAAAAATCTGCCCCTGTACAGCCAAAAAAATACAGGAAACCCACTGAAGCCAGAAAATACATCTTGGCGTTCACTCTGGGAACAATACACACGCCTCTTACAAATAGAGAAATTAATCAGGGTTGTAATCCTTGGGTAAGATTAACATTAAAGTATCCAAAGCTATTATACTTGATTCAAGTAAAAACGCATGTGRGTGTATGTTTATATACAGCTATTGCTTCGTTTTGACCTCTTGGAAATCTCAAAGGGCAGTAACAGCAGGCGGAAGGAGTTTTCAGGGTAAATTTGGCATCATATCCAGATAAGTTATTCAGTATCTTTCACTGACTTTTTGATCTCTGGAAGAAGGTTAAAGGAGGAAGGGATATTTAACCAATCTAGTTTTGAGCTAATTTATCCATTTAACTGAGGTGTGACTCAGAGAATGACCATTAATAACCTGAGTCCTTTTATGGCCAAAGAAGGATGGTAAGAGGGATAATTTGGAGCACCAAGGTCAGATGACTGACTGACATAGTGAATGCAAATGCTTACCTCTGACACAAAGATCCTAYGTGCTATGGAAAACACTCTTGTTGACTGGTATGTGGATGAGCAGTACACGAGAGATCAACAGAAAAGGGAGTAAGGATGGTACACAGTACAGCTGTTCACTTGTTCTTTCCTTGCAATGATACTCAGGCAACTCTAMAGGATTTCATCCATGTAAACTATTTCTGTAGGTCCCATTGCAGGGTGTGCAGCCTGTCCACATTCCATCACTCTGGGGAATGAGGGTTCAGTGTAGTTATACAGGTAGCAAAACCCAATATAGCCATTTTCACATAATAAATAAAAGAGATGAAGCAAGTGTCATGTCATTGTGCAGTACAGTGTATTAGATTCCTGCAGTGTTAGTGTTTTGTTTTGCTGCATACCAATCAACATTGCACAGCACCTTTGAATGGGTAGAAGAATATATGATTTTCTCTGAAACAKTAAGGAATTTTAAGAGGGCCGAATATAATTGTTTATCTTGGAATATGACCAGAATGCAATGTCTAATAACTCCAATATCTCTGGTTTCCTAATGGCTACCAGATGCTGGGACCTCTGGTTTTTATCTTATTTGAAAGAAAGGCTAAGTCATCAGAACCCCTGATAGCTCAGGATAGACTGAGAGATAAATGCTTCCTGCTAATTCCCAACCCTGCCTGTCCTATCACTCACGTTTCTGGTGAAGCTTCTTATGACAACATGGTTGTGCTGAGATTGGGATTTTTTGACGGGGTTAGGTGCAAAAGGTTGAAGCTTTCCTGTGAGATATACACATTCCTTCATGTCAAGGCAAGGGTTATGGTGATTATTGTCATAACAAACACAAAATACATCTAAACACGTTTCTCTAAAATATTTTAAAAATATTTGATCTCTCCCTCAGGAATAACTTAACGGTCAGTCTTTAAAATGAGGATTTGTGCTCAGTGATGAATTCAGAAGTAGTTTTTGAGCCAGAATTAATTAGAACCCAGCTTGCTGCTTGTAATTTCAAGGGGGGATTTAGTGGGTGACCTTTCACTACTAGTTCTCTTCTTTCCAYGAGCCTTCTCTTTTGCCCTTTTTTTCTTCTTTTTTTTTTAACCATTAAGAAAGCAATCAAATACTTGACTATGTGCAAGAAAGTGTTTCGTGAAGTTTTCTTCAGAAGGCTTCCTTCTAGAATATTTTGTAAATCTGTGTATTTCTTGGCCTTGTAAGGAAAATACATAAACAATAATGTTCCTTCTTCAGTCTGAGTGATTCTGTTGCACTGTTGTGTGACACCTTTACTCAGGAACTTGAGGAACAATAGGCTGTAAAATACTTTTCCAGACTTTTAGTCAGTAAGGATATTTTAATGCTTTAATATTACTAAATATGTTAATTTCCCTCGCCTCGTAGGTTCGATGGTGATTATATGACATTACATGCTAGCAAGAGGATAAAAACAATCTCGTTTGTGAATTGGAAAACATGTAACATTTCTTTAATACAGTCATTTGTTGGAAAGAGAACCATAGTGCATTGTTTTTGCTTTCTGTATTTCTTTAGCTATCTAGATATGTGTAAAATACGTAACCGGACAGGTTTCAGACACATGAAATAACTTTATCATGTTATATTTATTAAGAAACGTTGTGCTGGCTATGACCAACTACCCCCTTTGATTATAAAGAAAACAAATCTTTTCTTCTGAACTTTCCTTCTTGTATGTTGTGTGGCCAGAAATGGAAGTCTTGCAGCCCCTGAAATTTTGGACACTAGCTARTGTTCAAAAGGAGGATGAACAGTGACCACCGTTCCCTTACTGAGCCCTCAAGCAGCTGGTTCATGTTTTCAGCCATCACAATTACCTATAAATACAGGAAATGACCATGTATCTTCCAGGTGAATAAGTAGAAACTTTATTTTTCACCACTATTTTGAAGTACCACTTTAAATTCCTTATGCTGTGCCATGCATCTTTGTTAATTGGGCTTGGAGAGTTGTGCCAAAAGCGTAATCTGTTATCTCTCTCTAGTGGTGAGTGGGACTGGATATGCAGAAAAAGCTACTGGTATTGTGGGACAGTAATGAGTCTGTTAAGAGTCATCCTACCACCTGCTGCACTACAGGATATTGCACTCCAGCTCCTGCACAATCTAAGTGTAGTGAATGCTTCACATAAACTCAGTCAGGCCAGAAGTAGAAAGAGGAACCTTTCAGTCATGGTCCTCCTMTTTCAGACAAACCCTAGGAAAGGTTTTCTTATCCTGCATTTATGACTACTGTASATCTTTTGTTCCTCTTTTTAAAAACATATCAGAGTTCAGCAGTAGCTGCAAACTAGAGCAGCAGGGTTTCTAGTGGTCCCCTTTATAGGCGGAAATGGGGAGTGGGGGAGAGTCAAATTGCTTAGGGAAATGTATCTACTTATCTTAGAGGAAGAATGATAAAAGATGAACTTGACTGTGCAGGTCTGAAGTACACAAGAAACCTCTSTGTCCTGGGGAATGCAGTGAAAACCGTACGGCACGTGTGTGGAGGTTGAGAATAAGGTTGAATTTACAGTGGATGAACATGAGAGTGAGGCTGACTTTACAGTGGATGTATGGAGAGGTGCAATGTCTGTTGGTGGGAATGGAAAAGCTACTTTATTTATTTTTACTACAAGTGCCAGTACTGTACTTTAGCAAGAACTTCTTTAATCTTTAATGCCTTGCAAATGAGTTTGATATACCTCAGCATTTGTGGAAGAGCTGTGAGCAGATTGAAATTTTTCTTTGGTATTTTTTTTCATTCCCCTCTCCTTTTCCTYCCTCCAGCTAAATTTCAGCCCACATGTGCCCTTCCACTGAAAGCTTAAAACCTTTTTTCCTTCTCTGTGACCTTTGCCCTTCCTCTAAGCAAGTGCTAGAGAGGGCCAGAGCATGGGCCAGCAGCCTTGTCTGTCTCCTCCCAGAAGTAAGAGTTGCCCTCCTGAACAAGGGCAAAATCCAAATAGAAAATCAGGATGCACATTCAAGCCAGTCCAGCATATGTTAAAGCCTTGACACTTGGAGAGGACTGAAGACTGGGAGCTGCAGCTCTTGATTGAAGCTGATAGTTATATATTCAGTTAGGTCTTATGGATCCAGCTCAGCATACATGAGCCATGGGTTGATGGTCAAGATAGTACAGAATGACTAAAGAAATGTATCTCCTCCATTCAAAATTCTGGTTTAAACCACGTGAGAAATGGGTATTTGTTTAAACATTTTAGATATTAATGGAAAATCTTGAGATTTGTAGATCCCTTCTACCCAAAACTTTACTCACAGCACACTGAAAACGTGGYCTTTAGGCCATTGTTGGATGTGAAGTAGTGATCCCGTTTCCATGTCCAGTCAGTCTCTGCATCCCCTGTAAAGAATGTCATCAAAACATCTATTGGAAAAGAAGATCTTAGATATGGGAACTGTGAACATCTAACTTGTACTGTAAAAGCTTCAAAGGCTTGAATACAGCTCCTTTTTTTTTATATGAGAACTTGAACTCTGAAGGCTTAAGATTTAGGAGAGTTGGGGGTGTGAGGAAGCTAAGATTGCTTCTTCCTGGTGATCACTTTATATCCAGCAGAGGTCTTTAGTCAGTGGTAACTGAAATCTTCAAAATCTGAAATCTGTTTGCCTAATGGAAATGTATGTAGTTGTGAGATGTTGACACTGAAATTGTGTGCATTGTTTGTAAACCAGCTTGAACCTAAAAAGTAGGTGTTTTGAAGGTGAAAAATATCCTGATCTCCAGCAATGCTGGGAAGTTCTGACGTAGGAGGCACTTCTTCCAAAAGATGTATTTTGTTACTGCCGAATGCTCAGAATACTTCAGGGTTAAATTTACATGACAGGGGTATTCGAACAGAACTTTTCCTTTGTTCCAAGTTAATGCATGTATCTACTGCACAGTATAGATAATGGGTTTTGCTCAGAAATGTAAGTTAGCAAAGGTATGTGAAAAGTTGAACGTTCTTTGTATTCTGGCTCTTACTCTTTCTGTATGTACCATTCTGATAGTTTTTATAAAGCATAAAAGCAGGGAGGGATAGTTTACAGTGTCAAAGCTGTGAGGTGGCCACCTCTTTGTCTGTTTTGGGGTTTTGCTGACCTACGCTAACGCCAGGCTCATACATTTGCTATGTTATTTAGATCTGTTAAGAGAGAAATTTGTCTCTACTTGCAGTTACTAAATTTAAAGAGGCTAGGTATAGCTCTGAGAAGTTGCTCAGATGATAAAAGAGGTCAGTCTTTGAGGTACTGAGAGAGTGTTTGGCCTTGAAGACCCATTACATCATTGTGAAATGTTTTGTAATGCGTAGAACTGTGGTCCTGTGTAAAAAAACATGGAAACCATTCCTTTCTGCTATATGCTGGACAATATCAGTACTATACTTTAACTTACAGTGCCAAGATATGCAAGGGTACTCCAGTTAATTTTCTGTATTCTATTCTGTGCATGTCAGCGTGAGTGTCAAACAAGTCAAACCAAACATGACGCTGAAGTAGCAAAAATGAGCCAAATGTATTCTTAGTTGTGTTGACTTCAAAGTCTCTGCTTGCATCAGTTGTGAATTTGGATCCAAGACTTCATGCAAATATATATCTCTCTCAGAGACGAAATAAGGAGGCCATGTGAAGTGTGTGCATTTTCTCTCTTCCTCTCCKTCCCTGACTCTCTTGAGTTTTTGAAAATGTAATGTGTAAGAATGACCTGAATATTGGGGAGAACATACAGTGTTCATAGAAGATCATGTGAAAATTATTGGCCAGTAAGATTCTTCAGCTGTCCTAGTGAAATCAGAGTTAAATGCGTATGTGGTGAGTAGCTCTAAATGCATTGATACTTAGTCTTGTTATTGACAAATTTTGCTCCCTATATTTTACTTCATATGCTGAGCAAAGAAAGAATGTGGAAGGGAGGAGCACGAGTTCTTCAAGTGTGGCACGGAAGTGGGAACCTGTGTATATTACCTAGGCCAGCATAAATGTTTAAGAATCTGATTATTCTTAGAAGAGATGCTATTTTCAATTCAAATGAACTGTATTTAAAAGATCCCAAGGGCCTTTTTTTTTTTGTGTTAAAAAAGATCTAAAATCATCACATTTCATCTGCCTGGTATGCATTCAGTCTGTGGTCAAGGATACCTTAAAGATCAAAAAGCCTGAGCATTTGCCTGTAGTCTTATGCTTCTAGCTTCAACTACTTGATTTCTTCTGGGTGGAAGTCACAGAACATCCAGTTCTTCCCATAGTCCAGCCATTGAGCTGAATGGGGAGATCTATTATTTAAGAGGCCCTGAGGAGTGTCTTCACTGTTTAAAATGTCAGTGTTTGTAAAACTGTCCTTGAGCTATCTTCTTTAAACATACTGTTCAGATTCCTTACGGGAGAAACAGAAAACAATCCTAACAGATATCCCTGACAGAATTCTGTTTACTTTGCTTTAACAGTGACACCATATATTTGTTTAAAGACAGAAAAGATATATGTACAAATGAAGGCAGAATTGGCCTAATCAAAATGTTGGTGGGTGGAAAGTGAATAACCTTATTCTGTGAATGAATGTAAATTACTGTAGTATGGTGTCTTTAGATGATAGCTTCCCAGATGTGTTATCATTTTTTGCATCTGATCAGTTCCTGTTTTCTGAAAACACTTGTTTGCTTCTCATTGCTGACATAAAAGGAGTCTTTGAAGATGGTCTACTGTAAGAGAAGCAGCCTTGAGTCATAGTGAAGGTGCCAAGCTGGAATCAAAAAAGTCCAAGTTTTGATTGTGGAAGTGCTGTGTGACCGTGAGTCATTTTTCTAACTCCCCTCTGCATTTTACTCTGCAGCTGTCAATGSGAATAGTGATACAGATGATGAAAAACTGTTGGCTAACATTGATGAAGTATATAGTATTTCCAACATAACTTTAAGCTCTAAATATCAGCAGATGCTACTTATGGAGAAACATTTTGCCAGGAAAACAAGTTTAGAACATCTAACTGCTGACTTCTAAGTTGTCCTCAAGTCTTATGTTGCATCAGCACATTGATTTTACAGTGGCAACCTCTGATTTCTGCGATACTATTTCTGCTGGCATCCTAAAATCAACCATTAGAAAAGGCATTTGCAGAGGAGAGGAAGGAATCTAGCTAGGTAAATTACTTACCTAAAATATTTTTGTGCAGTAGAGTGTGGTTGGTAGAGGAGAGTTTTTAATGCAGGAGGATTTGGACAGCGCTAAAGCTTATCTTCTATAACATAAAGCAGTACAGCACAATTGCAAAACCGTGAAGAGAGAAACGTGTTTCTGGTGATGCTCCAGCAATGTGTTAGGAGACTGTACTCGCTTTTGGTCAGGAGGTTTTACAGAAGTGTGATTAAGATGATGTTTATGCCRGATGCATTTAAGTATCATGTCTTTGGGATTACTTTACACTGTTAAATTATGTTCAGGATAAATTATGCTTTGTCTTAAACTAATGGAAGCTCCCAAGAAATCTGGGATGGTGGATTCTCTGCTGAACTACTTTTACCTTCTGACATTAATGGTAGTTTGTCACTTTTGAAGTGATATAAAATCAGGATTAGGATCTGTGTTTCTTTCACCCCACTGTCTACTTTTAAGCCAGTCACCTATGAGGGCTTTTGCTAGTCCGTTGCTTCTCTGTTTAGTGAAACAAATTATTTACTAGCCTTCAAATGACAAGGAACTGTAATCTATAGGCTAGGTCATAAGGAAAGACATCTGAGACCTGGCTGTCATGTGTACTGGGTACCTTCATCCCAGCTGGAGCTGGACTGGATCAGGTCCTCTTAAAATTGTAACCATTGAAACAAAGGGCCCCGTCCTCTGTGATATTCAGCTTCTTTAATCATGATGACTTCATTCACATGTTCTTATATACATAAACAGTAAAATTTCATTTAATTTATTTTTAAAGTGCCATTTGAACCTGTTAATTGAGCCAGTTCTCAATACATCTCACTGTCCGCTTGTCTAGCCTGTGCTTCATCAGTTTCTCTACGAGGATATTATGGCAGGCAGTGTTGAATGCCTCACTGAAGTCAAGATAAACAACATCCACTCCTCTACCCTCATCCATTGAGCCTGTCATCTCATTGTAGAAGGCTATCAGGATGATTAAGCATGATTCCCCCTTCATAAATCTGTGCTGACTGCTTCTGATTATGTTCTTGTCCTTCATGTGTTTAGAATTGGTTTTCAAAAGGATTTGTTCCACTAGCTTCCCAGGGACTGAGATGAGGCTGACTGGCTTATAGTTCCCCAGATCCTCCTTCTTGCCTTTCTTGAAGATAGGAGTGACATTTGCTTTCTTCTAGACCTCAGGAACCTCTCCTGATCACCATGACCTTTCAGAGATAATCAAGAGTAGATGTGCAACATCAGCCAGCTCCCTCAGCACTCATGGGTGCATTTGTCAGGTCCTATGAACTTGTGTATGTCCAGTTTGTTTAAATGTTCCCTATCCTGACCCTCCTCCACCAAGGGTAAGTCTTGCAGACTGCAACCAGTATCTAAAAGATACTGGATCCACAAGCAGGTTAAAATTCAGGAGGGGGCTAAAATGTTGGCTTTGTAAATGTGGTTGCGAAATGAACGAACATTGCTATTGTGATTTAGTTTATAAAAGGACCTAATGTGACCCTTAAAACATCTGCTTATAAAGAGAGGGTGTTAAGTAGGACTATAGGCCAGAGCACTTTGTTCTTAAAATGACATTTTTGGAACTTTCATTACAAGGACTGGCTGTTCCTTGCTTTGAGAGAGGCCTCTACAAAACTGTACTGAAATGTTAAATTCCTCTCCCATACTGTTGCTTCTCTGGGCTGCTGTACTCCTGCCATATGCTCAGTCAGAAGGATTATTTGCTTATAGGTTTGACAATAACAGGAAAACTATTCAAATGGTGAAAGTTTACTAGTGCTGTACAAAAGTGTTTAGTCTTGGCTTAACTTCCAAGAGCTGAGGCAAGGAAGTTTATCAATCTCAGTGTAATTATTTACTGTCTTATGACGGTGATTTTGATGGTCTAGTAGCTAATGCATTGCTGGGAAAAATGCTCTTCCACAGTATGTAGTCTTTATATTAAAATTCTGTGTAGGAAAGAGCAGCATAACCAGTCCAGTGGTTCCAGTCTTGGAACAGGATCAGTAGTTCCTCCACACCACAGATCAGTCTTAATACCACTAGACTGGAGTACACACATGCAGTGACTGCTGCCCTGCATAACGTGTTGCTGTTGAGCCCTTGCTAGCATGCTGCAAGGTTAGCACAGCAACTTCTTCCTTGGTGTTTATCCAGTCATCTTGTGTGTCAGATCCACTCACTGCTCCCTTCTCTACATAGCTTTTGGTATGGATTGAAATGAAATGTAAAATCTTTCATAGTATGGAAGAAAATAACCCTGAATAGGGTTAAAAACATCTGATCTTGAGAGCTGAATAGCTGTGGACCTTTCCAGTGCTTGGGCAGGAGATRACTGGGAGGAAATCCCGAGTGCCAGGGAGCAGCAGTGTAACAAGTACAAGAGATGGAAAATTATTTCTGTTCCATGATCAGTAATGAGAGATAAAAAGGAAACAAGGAGCTGAGTATGTAAACTACTTCTTTCCTATAATGGAGTATGTTTGCGGAGGTCTATCTTTAAAATCCATAGGTCCTCTCCTGCTGCTGATAAACATGAAGATACCCGCAAAAAGACATTTAAATATTGTTCATGGCTGTTCCCTGTACATAGCTTTAAAATGTGGACTGTATGGAAATTTTCTTTGTAGTTTTATATATATATGTAGTTTTGTATATATATACATATGTAAAAACACAATTTCTGGTGCATGCAGAAGGTGCTTTGTCTAAATATTGACACAGGGTTGGGCACACAGTATAAAATACTCCCCCAAGACACAGCCTATACTCAGTCACCGGATAAAATGGCATTTGGACTTGCCTGAGAAGGGCATTTTGATAACAAGCCCAATCTTGCCTCTGTTGGAGTCAGCCAGAAGTTTCCACTGACTTCACTGAATGCAGGATTCAGAAGTACTTGCAAATTTTCAGCAAGGTCAGATTCTTTGCCCCTCATGCCTGTGCACCCAGCAAAGAAAAAGACTAATCCTGTGAAGAGCTGAGCCCATCAAAGTGAGAGAACTAAATACATTTGAATACTTAAATTCAAACCTTGTATCCCCTGTCTTCTATGAAGTGCAGTTCTATATTGCACTTAATCTGATCTAAGTGTGGGCTACGCTATATCCTGATTACGTTTTCCTGCCTCCCTTGTGTTGGACCAATTGATTACAGAGTGAGTTGGATCAGCTTATTGTTCTGAAAGAAAACTAGTCCCTGCTGATAATCTGACCTGCTGTAACCAGCAGACTCACGTGATTGCTGGCTCTGAGGAGGTGGGAATGGGGAGCGACAAAAGAGGGGGAGAGGAATCTATGAGAGTGGAAATGAAACTTGGGGCAGCAGCCTGCAGTCCTGTTGAATTAACGTGAAACTAAGGATAATTGTATGAGTAAAAGTTATCAAATCAAACCCTCAGTCTGGCCTATTCAGGTACCAAAAACTTACTCAAACTTTTATTGACTGAGCAGAGTGAACGGACCAAGTCTGCTAGAATTGTGGCAGTGAAGATAACTCTTAATGTTGTTGCAGCAGATGTGTTTTGTCCCTTATATTTAAGGGCTAACGTAGCACCAGTTTCTATCTGCATCAGGCTGAGACAGGCATAAGTTTACATGCTATTTTCTTCAAGGAAAGTTTYGTAGCTATTTAAACACTGTTCTAAGTAATTACTAAAAAACATTCCATCCTTTCAAAATCTTTTCATTGACCTTGTTACTTAAATTTCAGATAGAGGAAGGAAGAATTATAGCAATACATATTGATGTAGTTTGGGTGGGAAAAGTGGAAAGAACAGTTCAAGGTACATTCGTGCTTTTTTTTTTTTTTTTTTTTTTTTTTTTTTTTTTTTTTTTTTTTTTTTTTTTTTTTTTTTTTTTTTAATTTTTTTTTTTTTTTTTATGATATCAACTTTCCAGTCACTTCATGTCAGGACAAATACGTGATGATGATTTCAGTGGAGACTGTATTAATAATTTTCCTAAAGCAAATTAGTAAGATGCAGAAACTTTAACCTCAGAGTACTGTACAAATAAAGAGGGCCTCTCAAACAAACATGCTTTTTCTGTCTAGTGCCACTGAAACCTGATAGTGCTGTGTATCTTTGTCTCATAGGTGATACTCTGGCAGAAATACCCAAGAGGTGTGTGGTGGAGGTTGGTGCTAGCAGGATGCTTTCAGGGACTGAAGAACTGTACAGCTTTTTCTCACTGTTGCTTGATATGCCACCTCTGGAGCATAGTGCAGTGCCTATGTTGCATTGTAAGTGTCCCCAGAGCTAGGGCCTGGAGACTCAGTCTGACTGTTTGTTGAGATGCACATTGGCAAGAAGGTAGAGGAGCACAGGATGCCTTAAGAAGCATGGCTGCTGTGAAGGTTCTTACTCATGTCATTTCTCAATGGCAGTAGAAGATGTGACTACTCACTTAAGCAAGGATACTTGATTGTGTATGCTAGAAAAAAACATAGTTTTCCAAGTTACATTTTGCTGCTATTTAAAATCATTTGTTTCAGCTGGAAGTGTTCTCAGTTTTTTTTCTCCATAGTAACTGCTCGAAGAAATTCTTCATAATTACTGTGTTCTGCTCCAGAGTTAGGTCTATTTTATTTGTGGTGGATGCTTCTGAACTTTAAACTTTTGGGGGATTTTTTATAAGGGAAAGGTCTCTAAATAGTTGTTGCACTCACAGCCCACTTTCACGCCATTGACTCTAGGGAGTAACTAGAAGGTTGCTGGGCTAGACAGTTGCACTTCTCTGCCATTGCAGGTAACTGGTAAGCATGCTGAGAAATAAGTATATTTGCGTGTGCAGGTAATTAAGGATATGTGATAGTGCATATAATCTGTTGTGAATGGCTTTTGAATTTTTTCTTGTGTGGGGCTTTTAAGCAAAAGGAAATTGTGGGGAGATATTTTAATAATTTTCTTATTAAATTAGTTGTTYTGAAAATTTTTCTCTGCCTCATTGTGTTGTGAGCTCAGATAAGCAATCCTTTCAAAGAAAATTATTTGCTCTTCCTTTTACATATTCCAGGTCACTAACATTAACTTGAACAGAGTTGAATATTCCTGATTTTTTCCTAGAATTGTCCTGTGCATATTTTAATAGGCTGTCCTACTGAAACAGTCTGGCTGGTGTACTGGATGTCTCTGATCTGTACTCTCAGTTTCTGCATGCATTAATAATGCTATACAAAGTGCAGTAATGATGCATGCAGTAGGAAGCRTTCTCACTCTAATGTACTGACTTTCTCCACTAGAATGACTTTTATTTTGTTTGTAGGCCTGTAATTCTAACACTATTTTAGTTTCCCTCACTAGATTAAAGATTTWCAGCTTTTCCTGCTGTTTTTCCTCTCTGCAGAGAACAATCATAGTAAGAGTGAAAAACAAGGCTTTCAAGACATAGTGTGTTTTCTGAAATTGATTTGAAATGTCTTTGACGTTTTTGAGAATCTGAACCAGAATTTGTGGTTGGTTGTTTTGGGGATTTTAATTATCACCGTTATAGTAGAGAGTATTTCCTAGAGCTATGGTAGTTTTCTTGGATGTTTGTGTACTGCAAGCCCAGGAAGGTGATGTCTCTGCCTTGTGTGCATTTACTGTCTCCCCATCCATCCATAGCTGAAATAAAAAAGGAGCTAGTGAAGAAAGGGGGCTGGGGAGTCTAATAAAATGTGTTCATTGGCAGAACACACCTGGTCTGTTCGAAATGTGGGTGAGGCAGCTGTGGTCTGTAATTATAACCTGCGAGGTAACGGCCAGGTCCATCTGTAGGTACGTGACTGCTGTAATCTGGCAGCTCTGGGAGTCACACCTGTTGAGAGCTGATGAGTAAAATCATCTTCTAAAAAGCAAATGTATTTAATCTGAAGCTACCTAAATAACTGTGGCAAGGAGAATCGTTCTTACTGGACAGTACAAAGTATAAATTCTTTCAATGCCTGCCTTTTCAGAAGTTCTAGGGAATAAGAAACTTAACTTAAATTTCAGTGTATCTCTTGTCCAGATCTAAACTCTCTCAGTGTTGCTCCTTAATTTAACCCTTTCAAAAGGTGGTGCAATGGGAGCGAGGCAGCCCTTCACCTGGATGGGAAGAGGAATCTAACGCACAGCCTGTGGGCTCCCAGTGGCTGGTGCTGGACAAACATAATACTAACAGAACAAAACAAAAAAAGCCTTATCTATGCTAAGGACTGTGCAACACAAATAAAATTAGCCATCTTCTTGCAACGTAGTATTCTGGCTGTCACCCAGCAGCTCGGCTCCACTGTCACCAGGGCACCTGAGAAGCCTGAGAACAACCCGAGAGGAAGGAGGTGCTGGAGCAGGCCTACAAGGAGGAAAACCAGGAGGAGGTGAAGGAGCAATGCTTCCACATTGTGGAAGATCTGGCCCCACAGACTTTAGTGCTGTGGATGCTTCCTGGGGCCCACAGTGAACTGCCTAAACAAGGCTACAATGGGGGCTGGCAAGGTAGTCATGGGGTCTTCTTCCAGAAGTGTTTATTGCTCTGCCTGTACTACATGCCAGCACCAAGACTTCCCTTTCTAAGCAGCGGGACTGAGATCCCTTCCTCTCAGACTGTTTGAATGCAGAGGCCCCCTCCACTAAGTCTCCTCTGTGTAAGTAGGAGAAATGGGAGTTAAAAAACAACCATGAATGGTTCAGTGTGAAGCACAGTGTTGTACTTATCTACGATTTTGAACCCGTTATTACATGACTGCTTTTGAGCTGGTTAAACAGCATGTTGATAAAATGCTTGGGTCATTCCTAGACCAGGTCTCCCAAGGACAATAAAGAGAATATAGAAAATCTCTCTGGAAAGCAGTGGTATAAACCTAAAATCAAAAACAAAAGGCAGACTGCCACGACCAGCCGTAGTCTTGAAATATTCTTCTAAATTGCAATGCATGTAAATATTACCAAGCCTGTTCTGTTGGCAAGGGCAGAGATAGCTTTGGGAAATTCAGTGCAGGTCTGAAAGTTTTCTGTCAGTTCAGATGGATAGGGTTTCTTTTTTCAAGCTAAATTTCCTGATTTTTCCACAAAATTTCTCCAAATTTTCTTCTTTAGGGTAGCATATTATCCTGGAGGCCATCCCTTTTTCCTGATGGATGCAGGATCAGAATTTTTAAGTGTGTCATGTTACAAGTGTAAATACCCTGAATCAAGTGACAGGGCTGCAAGAAGGGTGGCTTTCATTGTGCTGTATGCTGCTGCTTTTTGGGCAGGGTTGGTGGGGGGGGAATTCAACAGTGTCTTGGTAACAGGCTCCAAAATCAAATGAACTTGTGCAAGGCAAATTTACAGTGTGCCTTTTCTCCTTAATAAAAAAAAAAAACCTTACTGGCAAATAATCTGAAAGAACCCAACATCTCAATAAGATGTGGTCCCTCCCCTCTGCTGGTGTTCTGAAAGGGACCATTGTTTCCAGGTTTCAAGGTGGGCCCATTGACTTTCATGTTGCCATGGAACCAGCGTGTTTTTCTTCCTGAATGATACTTGCTTGTAATCTCAGAAGGTTTTTTGGCAAATTAACACAGGTGATTTGTGAGTGGCCTTGGTTGGACTAAAGGCCAGTGAAGGACCTGTTTGATTAACCAGATGAAGAAATATAAGGAGTGAAAATAAAGACCCGGGATAAGTTTTGGTTGAAAGAGGGAGGGCAGATAACCAGAAATGCTGTTAACTCCCAGTTTTTATTCTATGTAACACAGAAAGGCTGATGTTGGATTTACATGCTGGTAGGCTTAAATACAGGTAAAGCAAGTAAAGCTCTTTTAAAACTTAGAATTTAAAATCCACAGCAGTACTATGGACTTAACTAGATGAAAAAGGAATGGTAATTCATGGCCTGTGCAGTTAAAAGCAAGACGATGCTAACTTGTTTAATAAAACCTATGCATACATTTACATATTTTTCTCAATACATATCAATACTGTCTAATACAACCGTGTTTAAAAATTTAGATGGAATAGTTTTTCTGCCAAAAAATGCTGATTCAGTGAAGTCGAGGAGTTTGAGGCAATGGACCAATTTTTGTTGACCTTTTGTACAGGAAATTATAAACATTTTGATAAAATCARAACACTTTGCATCTAGTCCTGTCGTAGAACTTTTATGTTTAGATATTCAAATCCAGATTGGATGATTTCCTAAAAGACACATTGTAGTTCAAACAGGAATTAATTTGGGAGATGGTTCRAGATGGTTGCAGAAGTCCTTCTGATTTTGTAACATTTGAAAATGTGTATCTGACTTTTGAGCTGGGAGGTTCATTCTGAGTGAGGCCAGGTTGGTCTGGTATGGCCAACTTTGAGCCAGGGYTCAAATGGACTTTGCTTGGGCCCTGACTGACTCCTGTGGTTCCACTCACGAGTTTTTGTGCCACATTCCCCGGCAGTCCAGAAGAGAGTTTAGAGATGGGGTGGCGCGGTATGAAGACAGGGTGCCAGCAGCAAGGGGCTGGGGAAGGAAGTGCAGCATCACTGTGAATGAATCTGCTTAAGTCTGGCAGTGCTGGGAATTACAGTCTTGGGCTGTCAGGGTGGGTGATACAGGTGCGTGTCAATTTGGCACTTAGTAATACGTGGTGATTTTTCATCAGTATTGTGTTAGACACATTTTCTGTTGGTTCTGAGATAGTCCTTGATTTGCCGAGTGTGCTCGTCTCATCAAATCTCTACAGRTTGCTCAGCCCTTTGTAGAACTAGTGCCTGGTGGGTCCAGTGTCAACAGAAGCAGTTCCTTTCTCTGCCTGGCATTTCTCTGTGAGTGATATCAGTTGGAAATATCTGAGTCTGTTATTTTAAGAACATCTGTTGTTTCATGTCACAAACCGTGGTATTTTTCAACTGGAGCCGGTGTAAAAGTTAGAATCCAGTTTATCAATTAAGGAAAAAAATGGAGTAGTCTTTTCTTAAAATAGTACAACTTGAAATAGTGTGCARATGAAAGTTTCGTCCTTTTATGTCTGTGGTCACCTGTTTTTTTATTATCTCACTTTCCAGTTTAAATTCTGTGGTCTATTCCAAAAGTTTCACACTAAAAGAACATGGGACAATGAGACGGGCTGTACAAAAACACATAGGAGATACTAGTAACCAATATAGAGAAAAATTGTTTGTTCTTCCATTAGACTTTCTGCTTATATTTGTTGTGTTATTATGGTGCTTGTAGCCAAAAAAAAATAAAAAATGCTTCTTAAGTTGGCAAAGTCCTTGAAAAAAGTTGTTTGGAATAGTGTGGGTGTTAGTTTCTCAGAAGAGACATCTGTGCTCAGCTAGCATGTTGCACAACTAGACAGTAAATTTTTTTGCTCATAGTACTAGTCTTCATTCCTTCTACACTTTTTCATGAATTGTTGGGTTTGCTGTTCTGAGTGATAATGTTCAAGGTTGGATATTAAATTAACAAGAATATTCTAGGAGTGTGCTTTCTACATTGYGTATACAGCACCTCTCAGTCTCATTGGTAAGTGCTGTAAGTGTAGTGTAGATCATCCATTATCACGCTATGCCTGACAGCTAAGAACAAATAAATGCACTCAAATTAAGAACAATTTAGGACATTTTGAAAGCTTAGGATTAGTTTTTTGGTGGTACTGATTCTGTAAGATAGTAGACTATGACAGTGTCTATGCTGAGCATTAACTGTTTCTTTTTTTTTTTTTAATTTTTTTTTTTTAGCAGAACTTATTTTGAATATGGTGGCAACTGCTTCTTAAATGAAAAACCTTACCCTCCAAGTCCTCCATGTTTGAGCAGTTCTAACTCTCCACAGTAATGCAATCAATCCTGAGGGACTGCTTGAGGGAGAGGATTTATAGAAGCAGGTCATAAGATGTTGATTTCAGTGAAAGTTTGTGATTTTTATCACCACCATATTGTCCATTATTAGCTCTAGTGGGTTTCAGGGAAGAYAGGGCAAGGTAATGCCTTAAACACAATGAACGTGTTCTTACAGGATAACTTTGTTATTTTACAAACTAACTTCTGTAAACATACTTACTTGCGTGGACTTCCAGAAGCAAACAATTGTTTAGCCCTGCCCATTTCTTTACGTTAATTGGTTGAGACTTCATTTTAGCTGCTTTTGCTTCCTGAACTGCTTTTTGTCATCCACTCATACGGGAAGTCCAGGCAGTATGTACTTAGTGGTACATCTTTAGTTAGCAGTACTGTATCCAGTAGGTATATGGGGATTAGAGGGTTAAGCATTTTAGCAAGTCACCATTTCAAATAGTTGCTTGCAAGGGCACACACCTATTGATAAAGATCTATGCCTTTGGCAAAAAAGAGTTCTGGAGATTATATTAAGTAGGCATTTCAGTTCTAAATTGCATCAGACTCCACAATCTAATTTTGTAGATAGTTTTAGTCTTTCTGATGAYAGATTTTCCTTTACATGTTTAGTAAAGACTGAAGAAAATATTTTTTCAAATTTCATATCAAGTTCTGTAAGATCTGAAAGTTGGTGTTTCATGTGCTTACTATATGCCTTTTCTTGTCTGTAGGACACTCTGAAGACAAAAGCCTTGTTTTCCACCCCCCCACCCCCCAAAAAAAAAATAATACAGGAAACAAAAATTCTAAAAAATACGTGTTACCTACATAAAGAAAAAAGAAAACTAAAAGATGAAATTAATCCTTCCCATTGTTTTCAATTTGTGGACTTTTGATAATGATATCTCAAAAGAGTATCCTTTCATATTTTTCTTAGCTGTTGCTAAAAATAGTTTCCTTTTGTCTCAGTTTTTCCTTCCCTTATCCAGTACTAACCATGACATTTGTTTTTGTGTTTTGTAATATATCGTTCTAAAGCAATAGTCTGCTTAGTAACCTAGATACATACTAAAAAATAGGATATTTGTAAATAAAACGATACATTTATTCTGCCAGTTCTACGTTTTGTCCTTTTTTGGTTTCCTTAGTAGAAATGTTTGTGGCACACATTGTCTCAGATTTAATCAGCACCTATTCCTCAGCAAACATACTCTCATCCTGTCAAAATACTGCATCAAGCTATACCTCCTCTGATCTGTTTAATCTAGATAAATGTTATAAAAGCATTTCGTCTTTTCCTGTTCCAGACAGGTAAGATTATCCGTTACGGAGATTGTACATTTTGTCTTGGCAGAAGTTTGCAACATCCACAGTTGATGAATAGACATCCACTCTGCTTAGAAGTGTTACTTGAAATTAAAGAGGCCAAACAGTAAATTAAATATATGGATACACAATGGAACAACTTAAATTTCCTTTGACATTTTGTAGTTGTTTACCTCAGTTTATATTTTCTCCCTTCCTCACTTCTCCTTTATCAGTGTCACTAGGAAGAGGAGTTAGCATGATAACCATGGTCTTCTCCAACATGTGGAACACATCCTTTTTCAGTTTCTCAAGTTGCTGTCTGATTTACATCTGGCTTAACCATGTGGTAATGTACTCACTGAGTAGACAGGAGAGGAATCCTTAAGCAAATCAGTTCTGCCCTTCAGGGAAGGGCTTGAGTGGCTGAATTACTATGAAGGGTTGTTTTACCATGAAAGGACAGTTTGCTTGCCTTCTCTTGCAAAGCCAAAGCCTCAGTGAAATGAGAAGGGCAGTCCAGAGAATCAGTCTGAACTAACAGCTGTAATACTAAATACAACATCCTATTGTGTACATTATGTGCTATATGTAAGTATGATGAAAGTGGAGTTATTCTGTAGTAAAAAAATTGCTGGTTGATTTAATGATTTAACATCTTGGATTCATTAGATACATCACAATCATCAAAGTCTTGAAAGATTGTCTTAAATTGTGGACTGTGGTGCTATGTTTGTTCTGCACACACGTCCAGCCAGGCTCAAAGGTAGGGTCCAGGAACCTTTTCTGGGGGCTATGCCATGGCTGTGCTACAGAGCAGGAAGAAGTGCAGAAAAACACACTTTCATTTAGAGGTTCCTCTGCAAATTTGGCTCGCCCCCATCTTTGAATTTTGGGGGCTGAGGATCAGGTCCCCACAGAGCTGCTGTATGAAAGCAAAGCTAGAATAGGGGAACTGAGAAGGCAGGAGGTGACTCTCTCAAAGCAACCCAGAAGTGCTCTGCTGGGGGATAGGGAGGGATTAGACCTGGCCGTAGCTCTGCTTCCACTGGGTAGGTAGAATTTGAAAAGGGTTTTGTTTCTGTTATTTAAAAGTCTTGAATTCCCAGCCTCGTGTCCTCCAACCCCTTGTTATTCTTCCCTGCCTGTTCTGGAGCTGTTCTGTCTCTTTCTTGCACCCCTTCAGCCTTGCCATTTGTATCTGCATTTTGGGATGTTACTTGCTTTTGCTCGCTTCCAACTGAKGGACAGTTGTTTTATTTGCCCCCATGGGTTTGAAAGAGCTCTTTTTCATGGGAAGTGCTGCTCAGGTAAAACTTGAAAGRCCACAAGGAATCTGTTGATGTAGATGGAAGCTGGGAAGGAAGTTTTTTCTCTGTAGAAAACCTGCCTGATCTCTGGCTGCTTTTCTGTTTTCCCAGCTGCTCAAGCAGCCTAGGCCTCGAGGCTCTTGGTTTCAGAGGCTGCTGAAACCCAAGCTCCTTGGGCTTGCTGCAGAGTATGAATTCTCTTTCCAATGTTAAAAACATCCATTTTATTTTATCCTGAAAAATATTAATTTTTCAGGATTTTTTTCCTAACCTTTGTTCCATATAGAATGAAAAAAAGTCTGAAATATAGTATTTCCAGTAGATAAAATTTTTGCCTTCCCTGTCTCCTCCCAGAGGTGGCTTGTTTGAAAAATGCTTTGCAGGACCACTACTGTGTGTGTAGCGGACTTTGAGATAAATGTGCTTATAGATAAGCTGTGTTTAGAAACATATGATTATTATCATCAGTATGATAGACGGACTCATCAAAGTCTCTTTATTATCTACAACTGCRGCTAGAAAAGGGAATTACTTTAATAAATCCATGTTTAGTTATGTAAGCCTGCTTGCATGGTGATATAATATCTCAAATGCATACTCTTGGATTTTTTTAACATTATTTACTTTTCCTGATTTTCCACCTGTTGCTTACTCTTTGTATTTCTGATATTTTTATAGTATTGGAAAATTATTAATTGCCAATGGATTTATCCTCTGTTAGGGACTAAGTGGGAAGCCTTTGGACTTCAAAAGGCATTTAGACTGTACTTGCTGCTTGGATGGGCCTTTTATGGAACTTTTCCTTTGCAGAGTTTTAGGGCTACAGAAGAACAACATGTCTGATTTTACTCTTTTATTATTTTTAATTTGTTTGCTTGGTTTAAGGTGCATGCAGGAGTATACACAATTTTAAGGATGTACTATATGCATCATTCATTATTTTTCATTTTAACATAAAGGAGCTGATTTTTCACTGACATTTGCGCTAGCACAATACGTTTGTAGATGGTACAGCTGACCTGGTGGCATCTTACGTTTCTGATAAAGAGTAACTGACCAATCAAGATTGCAAAGTAGTTAGCAGCCAAGAGTTGACAGTTGTATGTTCCTGGGACAAAAACATGTTCTGACTTGATAAGTCCACTCCCTGAAAATAGAAATAGTATACTAGAAATAGCATAGAGGGTAAAGGAACAGYTCCAAAGATGTTTGCTTTAAAAAACGCCATTTTTCTTAATTATGCTTACTACTATGGTTCCCAAAAGTTAGTAAAGGTTAGTTAACAAGGACCCATTGTGCAGTGTCCAAAACAAACATAAGAGTAGCAGACATCTTTTTTCCCCCCAAAGGAGAGCAATTTCTCAATGATGCTACTCTTTGAAGTATTTTGTGGGTGGAGCACAAAGTGCTTCCCCAGTTTCTTTTGTGATTTTATTAACCAAGAACATGCAATGTGCTTGGTACATTCCAGAGATGATGTAGTAAGTCTTTACTATAGAAGACTTGATGAACATGACACAGTGGGATGCCTCACTGTGCTATTTGCAATGGGTTTAGTCTATTCTTGTCTCAGTCAATGACAAAACCTCCAGGGATATTAGTGAGGACGTATCCAGGTACAAGCCAGCTCATATTTGCAGGATCACAGTACAAGGTCAATAGAGATTAAATGACTAAATGGGGAAAGAAAGCAAACCAGTGAAGCTGTAGAGATAGAGGTTAAAGATTTAATCATGTTGGTACTATAACAGGTAGTCTTCAGACAGTTCCGGGAGATGGCTGCATATGGTTTTATTTAGATAGACTACAATTATATAGACTTTCAGCTGTTCAGGCATTTTGGTCCTTTTGTAACTTGTGATGTAGATCACCTATTTAAAAAAATAGGATGAAAGGTTAAGTGAGAGAAAATGAGTTGGCTGAGTTTATCTGTCCCATCCCAAAAAGAAGAATGAGTGACCTTGATTTAGATATTGTAAGTGAACTGGAAAAGCTGGGTAAACTTTATGCCTGTGGGCCATAATGCTTTGCTAACTAAACCATTTCTTCACACGGGAGTGGTTCTTAGTTGGTTCCACCCTGTCTGCAGCTGACGTGTGCCATCCTATTTTAAAAATTTAATCTGGGGTAGGTATATTCGTAACCTGAACAGACAAATGCCACAGCTGTAAACAGTAATTTGGGATACAGGCAGAGCTAATTATTTATGGATAAAATGGAAATGCCCAACCCATCTGTGTATAATTTCCATTATTTATGACAGACTCCCAGCAGCAATGATTTCTTGCTACAAGAACATTTTTTAAAGTAAACCCAGTTCTTAGTCACTCATTTTAATTTTCAAAACTGTAGTCCTCTGGTAATTAAGGATGGGACATCAGAGTTTCTTAATCAGTATCTATTGATAATGTGACAAGGAATTTGAGTGCAAGGCATTGTGTGAGACTATTTAGTGCAGATTTGGAATCCGTACTGCAGTTATTAACAGGAGTGCTTGCATTCCTTCCCCAAAATAGGGATTTTTGTATAATAAGAATTATTTGTCAAAATAATGTGGTTGTGGAAGTAGTCCTAGGCATTTTTATCATGTACTTTGTCATGGGGAGGAATACAGGAGGTTTTCTGTGTATGTGTTCTRGAAATACTAGTGGCATAAAAATGGCTATGGCTAAATCAGGATTATTTTTGTCACTTTGCTATGGAGAAAAGTAGCTGTCTAGGTATTTTCAATGTCTATGGAAATGTGCATACTTGGGTATTCAGTGCTGAGGGCAACCTTTTCCTAATCCTGACAAGGAAGGAATCTGGAATATTCCAAACAGTTTATTTTGTCCTTTGGGCTAATCACAAAAAAACGTGTGCCACATTCCAGCTAAAAGCTACATGGCATATTTGTTTAAAATAAAAGTGCCAGACAAAAGAGTGAGTTTCACACACTTCCCTCGCTRTGTTTTGGAGTAACACTGCTTCTGTTATGCTAGTAAAGGTATTTTCATCTTTTTCAAGTTGATTATTCCTGAAGAGGGAATAGTGCAATTTGTTTTTTCTTTCCATGTTCAGAGTCATCCCTAACAGCGAAGGGCAGGCAGTTGTACTGCTTTGGTCAGAGRGCAATCTTCGTGGGAGCTAAGGCAAATTGAGGAGTTTCTTATCTTTTGTGCAAGAAGAGAGGTAACACATACTCTTATTTTYTTGCAGAATTGCTCTATGCTCAGGTAGATATCCTGAGGGCCATTTCTGAGGCCTTCACTGAGCAAAGCTAGCATGTGCCTAAGTTGATTTCTGTTAAGCAAGGCATTCAGCTATGTTCTTTGGTCTCACTGAAGTCATCAGAATTAAGCATGGATCTTAGTGCACTGTGGAATTGAGTCTTTCAGTGTTTTTTCACTAAAGAGATGTTTAACAGTGCATGGCAATGTGAAGCCTTGCTTTTGGGAAGGTCATGTTTTCACTAGGGAAATAAAGTAATATTTAATAAAGATATTCAGAATACTGCTGATATGTGTAGTGTATGTGCACAAAGTTGAAACAAAGCAGAACTAGGGGAATTTTGGCTATTTCTTTTGCCACTAGCTGATTTACTTTTAGGAGAGAATTTAATGGAAGAAACTGGCGTGAAAATAATTGAAACCAACAGTATTCCTTTGCACAGGATTGGTGATGTCTTCAGGAACGGATGGTTACAGAAGTTGTACTACTTTGGCGATACCTTGAAGGATGCAAACAGAATATCAAAGGAAAAGGAACTTGACTAGAATCGGTGCAAGTGTTATTTATTCAAGTGCAGTGATGGTTAACTGGCTGTAGCTCCCATTTTACAACTTTAATCTCTGTTATAGACAGTGTTTTGATGCTGGCTGAGTCAGCTGAGCCTGCAGACCAAATTGTCTGAGTGCAGAAATGGCTCAAAAGCCACTTCTGTTAAGAGGCTATGCTTATGTTCATAGCTATGCATTTCCTTGTGCTCATCCCACTCTTCACTGTCTCCCCAGGAGATAGATCAATCATCCTTATACCAGCTGTCTCCCACACATAAGGCTATATTGACTCCTAGTGTAACTCCATCGGAGTAAGCAGTTGCATCAGAGATTTWTTTTTTTTTCTTCTGACTCAAACCAAAAGATACAGAGAGAGATTAGTAGTTAGCTTTGGAGTAGAAGGTCAGATGCAGCTCCCTCCCTCGCTTCTTAATCCATCAGCATTTTGCCAAGAGCATTTACTAAAAGCGCAGCCAGTTTCTACCAATGTTTGCCTTGGGTCTTACCATTTGATTGTCAGCTCTGGAACTTTCATTTCAAAAGACGTTTTTTAACAGATGGCTTTGGGGAATGACGCATTTGAAAATAGGATGCAAATAATAAATTGCTGCCATATTTTCAAAGCTGGTGGTCTGTGGTGTCTATAAAATTGGAGGATGAATCACAATGGACACATTCCAGTGTACCTTCTGGGACATGTTTTGCTGATAAGTACTATGAGCATTCCCTTGACTTTTGGTGAAGATTTTCCTTCTGTAGTATTTTTAATTGTTAGAACTGTTTACAAGACGAAGGAGCTGAGTCACTTTCAGGGCTGATCATTGTCTACTGGCCCAGCTGTATCTGGAATGAATGCAAAACTGTAGAAAGGTAATAAAATTATATATAAGGAGTTGTATTCACCTCAGTTATATAAGCCTCTGGACAAGCATTTTAGCTGAAATGGATGAAGTTATTCAAGTTATTATTTTCCTGTTTTCTTTTGCAGTTGAATGAAAAGCTTTTGTATTCAAAACCAAAACCTTACTTTATACCATTTAGAAAAAATGTCTTTAATGAGTGACTTCTCATGCAACAGAATTCTGTAGATGTTGAGTATAGAAAAGCAGGCCTGAAAATCTCAGTTGTTGTTGGAAAGCAATGCCCTTACAAAATATACTGAATGCAAGATTTTTCCTCCCTTTAAAGAAAGAAAATGTCCAGATTATTTTTGACAGGGGAATGGTTAGTTTCATAGTGAATTTGCAGAAGTGTCTTCTATATTATTATAATTGTCTGGGATTTCTTTTTGAAAGTGAAACATTATATTGCTTGCAAATGCTTTACAGTTGTTGAAGTTTGTGCTCCCATTTTGGCAACCAGTTAGAAAAGATGAGACAGTTTTAAAGATGGCTCTAAAAGATCCGTGTTAATATGAGAGGATGATATCTATAATTGGACTTGAAAACTGGCTACAGCACTGAAAACTTAAGCTGTTTGGAGAAAAAAAAACTAGTGAGGGGTTTTGGGGAGAAAAAAAAGTCATGTTTCATCTATTACACAGCTTTTTGCAAGGTACTGTCAGAAGTAGAACGGTAGCTGGAATCATGTTGTCCTTTCAGTCGATGAATGAATGCAGCTGTTAATGAAAATTTGTTTCCAAGTGATATGCRTACCTTTAAGGTTATGTGAAATCTTATATGTATCACAGGGACATTTAAGGATGAAGTGAGAAGCTGTATAAAAGCAGGTTGGTTGATGAAAGAGTGCACATTGTCTGTTGTGAGTTATTTTGGTTTTTAGACCGACTTTTAGTTGATTTGCTTGTGGTGTTTATAAAGGCTTGRGTTGGTTCATGGTGAAATATATCATATACATACACTCCACAACATGTGTTCATCATAAGGCCCGCCTCCTACAACTACATAATCAATACTTTTTATAATATCCAACTATCTGGTAACATGGGTTTTAGTATCCTAAATATTAATGTGTTCAGCAACTTGAGTACAATAAATATCTGCACCAGTTGGCAATGTGTGTTGGATTTAGCCAGAGGGTTGTGGTAGAGAGTTGTGTGGGGCTTATAAAGCTGTTGGGCAGGTACAAACTTGGTACATAGTTGTGCTAAATGGTATAAATAACACGGTTATCTCTGATTTTGGAATCACTACTTTAGGTTCTATAGCTCATAGCTGTGTGTGGCTGCAGAACTAGGGCAATATTTTTTGTTCTTCCTTTGGCATATACCCAGCTTTGATAGAAAGTAATGTAAAGAAAGAAGGTTCTTTGCCAACATCCTTAGTGTTTTTCAGTGTTATATGCTGCAACAGTATGTGAATATGGTCTTAAAATTCACTTTTATGTAAGTTTCCATACGAATGGACCTATTTTGGGATGCATAAACACCACTAATGGTGGTTTCTTTTTAAATTAAAACAACAAGCTGACCGTGCATTTCTTTTTCCCTGAGGTGCCACTGTGGGTTCTCTGCAAGCACTTTTCCCTACAACAAGGCGCAATAATTCTACTGTTCCCGGTTGTTAGCACTGCCGCAGTTGCATGGTAATGGATCTCATAGATATCCCTTTGCTGTCTGTGCACTGGCGTATTGTGAAGTTAATGCAGAGAACTTCCTCCCACTGGACAGGGTGCAGGGAATGAAAACCTCTTTCCCTGGGCACTTCAGCACTCCCATCCAGAGCATGGCCTCTAACAGAGGAGGAGCACATGCCTACCAGTAGTTCAGTTTAATGGCTGTGTGTAGCTAGTGCCTACAGCCACATACACATTCTTTGTGCCTGGCTAAATTTAATCTATTAAGAAGTACATTGTGAGTTTCATCAACCGGAAGAAACAAAAATAACAAAAGCTCTTACACAAATTTGTATTGTTATGTATTAAAGGTTATAAATGGTCTAATAGGACCTGGCTATGGAGTTGTTGCTTTAGAAGAACAAGGACCTAAAGATCCTAAAGATGAGGAAACTTTCTCAGAGTCTTTATACAGATAAAGTCTTGAAAGAAACTAGGGTAATGTACAGTGTTTTATAATACTTGTCGTAATACTGAGTATTTTAAAATTGATTGATGCTTTTCACTCAAATATAAAGTGGCTGGTCCAGTGCACTGGCCATTCAGGTGGTTGCTGGAATAACTGTAGGATACTTAAAGTCTGAGTGCTGCCAGGCCTTGCAGGCTGGGTTGAAGCATAGATGAGGCTGATGCTGATGACTTTCCAGTCAGTAACAGAGACCTTGGTAGACATGAGGAAAGAAACGTTCCTTCTGTGTAGCGGTAAAGATAAAGCTTTCAAYTTTTTAAACCACATGGAGCTATTTGGAATTTTATTACTCATGTTTTCAGACCAGCTAATCACCCATTCTCTGCTTATGAATTTTCTAACCTATTAACATGTGTMATGAGGTGTGTGGCCATTTGTATGCCCCAAATATAATAAATAGTATACTTGGCAAGCTGTCATAGGCAAATTTGTACTTTGGAAATCCTTTACTGGGAGAATGTTTCCCTTCACAGAAATTGATGACATTACTAGTATGAGTGAAAATTACTTCAGTGAATAAAAAGTCTGCAAACTCTATCTCCAAATTCCATCCAATGGATAAGAAATGCATGTTTCCTTAAAAAATGAGTGTCAGGCAACCCTTCTATGAAAGACATCAGTTCATTTTTGCTTTGTGTATAAAGTGGAAGAATTGACCTTTAGCATTTATTTTGTTTTTGTTTCACATCTGTTTTTCAGTGCAACAGCATTCCTTTTTCACTGACAGAAGTGAAAACAGGGAGTAGGTATGGGACGGAATTTGCTTCAGTCGGAATTTGTCACTAGTTTCTCTAGGCCAGGATTTCCTCCAAGTTTTGTAACCTCATGTCACATTTGAATTGGAGGAGTGTTGGTTTCTAGTTTCTATTAGTAACTATCATTTAGTCTCAGCTCCCAGTTAAGATGTTTGCCAGCTCTATGAAATGAATGAAAATATTTGAGGACATTGGTTAACCGAAGAAGTCAGTGAAACCTAAAATGAATTAGTGTCTTAGCTACGAATTCACATTTAATAGCTCCATTTGAAAGACCTTTTGTGCAGTAAAAGATAAGCTTGTGGCTTTGTGTTGTGTCCTTGCTCATGTAAGCTGTAAATAAACTGTCTGGTTTTAACTACATGTTCATCGACTGATAGACTATTCAGAAAAAAGTATCTACAGCTTTGTGTAATCCTGTCAACAAAACTGAAAAATGTCAGAAGATGGAGCTGTTCAGAGCCAGATTCAAATCTGTTAACATCCAATAACCAGTATGTGATTCCTACTGCTGTAGTGTTTGGAGGCCAATCATTTCTGTGGGACTGTAAGAAGAATAAGGTGGTAGTCAGGATGAGAGAAGGGCTTGAAGTATGGCTTTACATGTGGTTTATGAGTTAGTATTTAAACTCTACAGATTTTTACTTTTGAATGTGTGTTTTTTGCGCTCTAATCCTGTTAGACTCAATGAAAAATGCTTTTTCAGGCTTGTCACAATTTTACACCAGATTTTAATGTAGCAAATCATAGGASAACTTTGTAGATGTAGAAAGTGGAGACCTTGAGGACAGTTTCCATCAATTTTTATTTCATGAGGTCAATTTTTTTTTCACTGCTTTGCCTTCCAGACACTTTTGGTGCTAACGGCTGGAACTGGACTGGATGGGAAGGTGATGCTTTGGCATGAAATGCTTTAGCAACCAAGGGAAAGTGGCAGTCACTGAGTCCTGTCTCATACTGTGACTGGCCACTGTGTCGTATCAATCTCCATTGAAAGGGATTGCCAGTTCATCAAAATTGTTAAGTCTCTTGCCTTTATAACTGGAAGGACGTTGCCCTCTGCTTAAAAACTTAATTTCTCCTGCATATATTTATGGAAGCTTATACCTACTTGCTTTTATGCCAGCATTGTCCTTTCCTCTAACTAGTTAGTGTAAGAGAACCCAGTGTTCCACCCGACAGTCACCCATAATGCTGGTTTGTATACTCTTACCACAAAGAGATCTCCCTGTTGACATACCTTCTCAGTTACTGACAGTCAGAGGTGTAAAACCCTCCTAAGCAGCAGGGTGGTATCCAGAACATTGTTTAAGTCAAGTTTGTTCACTTCTCTGACATTTACCTTTCTGATGAATGTATAGATGGCCATTGTATCACCTCCAAGTCTTCATTTTGCTGGCCCAAATAAATCACGYTCTGAGGCAGGCAGGCTCTTAAATCATTTATAATCAGAGGGATTTTCAAGCTCTGTGCCTGTGCAGAGTTCATCTTTCTTGAAAGTAAGTGACAAAAACTGTACACTGTATTCCAGCTAAAATTCTACTCATGCTTGTACCATGTCATTAATATCTCTGTAGTCACTTTTTCTCTTGGGTGGGTGTACAGATTTGAGGCAATACGATGATGTGACCTGAAAGAGATGAGTTCTTGGGACATGTCAGGTGAGGCAGTTTGCTCAGAGGCTTGTATCATCCTTCTGTTTGGTAGTTACTCAGGCCTTCCTCTTCATCTGCTGCTTCCCATTGATTACCCACCCCCTGGTTTGAAAAAAAAAATCCTATTATTAGTTCCTAGGCTTGACCTAGCTCTTAATTCTATTAAAAAAACCTGAGCAGACAGGGCAAGTCAAGGTTTGGGGAACCTCACTAAGAAAAAAATTGAAATGAGTTCAGGCACTTGATAGTCTTCATGGGAAAAATGTGTTTGWATTTTAATTTTATCTGATGTTTTGCTGACATCATTAATTTTATTTTCACCTGGTCAATATTTCACTGCCAAACAAATCCCAGCAACTGTTTTCATACAATCTAACTGGCAAGACTGTCAGTTTATTTCTGCTCCATGACACTTCGTGTTAGGAAGAATTACCGAATCCATTTGCTGCATCATGTTATGCTATTTTTGATGCGTCACACTGCCATTTCTGAGTGCAGAGATTGCTGTGGTTCCTGGTTTATAATTTTTTTCAAGGATTTTTAGCCTTGGAGAAGTTCTTTCATGGCAATAAGGCAACTGCGTATTAACACATGTATAGCAAAGTAGAATCTGCTGATTTCAGAGGGAGGAGTTGAACATGTGGATAAGTGTTTTCAGAGTTGGGCTCTGAATTCTGTAATACAACAATTAAAAGAAWAATAGACAAAGAAAATGTTATAATGAATTTAATTCCTAAAAGCCATGAAGGCTAAAAAGAGTAAGATTAACACAGCAGCATTACATAGCTCATGAAGTAAGCAGAGATATTATGTTTCACTAGTTTTTTCGCTGTGAAATTTGGGGTGTCTGAATGTCTGATTCTAGAAGTTTTCATTATGCTCCACTTCCAGCTTTTGATTATGAACTTTCTTGTTAGGATTTTGCTCTGGCGCAGTCCTTAACTGGAGCTGGGAAGTTACTGGTAATAAGTCTTGGGGAAAAAATTTTGATCCCTGCCATATCTCATTATGGAAGCCTGAGTTTCTTTTACTTTCTGTTTTATCATCAAAAACTTTTTTTCGTCATCACCTTTTTTTCCTCTTTTATCACGGGCATGCTCTTTTTTCGGTGTACTTTACATCCTCTGATTTTGCATGCTGACATTCCTTAGAATCCATTCTTTTCTAAAAGTTTCCAATTTGTTTTCCCATTACCGCCACTGCTACTTTAACTTCCTCATGTTAAAGATGATGTTTTTAACCTTTCTGCTGTCCTTTCCCAAAACGTGCCCTCATTGCATTCCTCTGCGGGCTTGTAGGTTCACCTTCCTAGTGGATTGAAATCATTGTCTTCAGTCAATAGATTTCAAGTCTTCTGCAGTTGACCCTTTGATACAGAGCAGAAGTTTTGAGGCAAAATTGTGCCCCAGCTCATGCATCTGAGCTGTGCTTCCTGGAAATCTCCCACTGAAGTCCTGTGTTAGTTGATTTACTCCTGCCTGTGCTGCAGGTACAATTTTCTTTGGATTTGCAGGCAAGGCCTTCAAGATCATTTGCAGCTATTCTGTGGTTCTGTGTGTTGCTCTACAGAAGCTGGAATGAGCGTGAGTCTGGGACACCTCTTATGGCATCACAGCTGTTAAGTTTCTTTACTCTCTTTGGCTYCACGCCAGAACAAGCTGAAGTCAATGGAAAGATTTGAATGGCACTCCATCTGAATGCATCAACTGTGCATAAATGCTTGACGGAGGTACACCAGAAGCAGGAGAGGGAGAACTTACGCTGACTCTTGTTTTTGAATGTCTTTTAAAAATAGTTTCTCACTCATATCAATACTTCTTAAATGAAGTGGGTTTTCCTACACTGAAATGCTAGTGATTCTTAGGTAAGCCTGAATAACTCAATTAAAATCAGTATGTATGTTACTCAGTGYATATTACATCTGTTTAAATCTCAGAAAATGTATTTTTTTTAACAGTGCTACTATTTTATGTTTGTTTTCTCTTTCGAAAACCTTGGTCTACTTCTAGTCAATGAAATTAAATAATTTAGTTCATTTCTGTTATAATGGTGGCACTACTGTAACTAGTACCCTTATTTCTTTAATTCTTRTCGTTTCTGAGGAGCCATATTCATCAATCTGAAATATATCTCAGAGCAGTTGGAAAAATCTCTTCCCTGAATACATACGCAGAACAAGTATGAAGGGCCCATGCTTACACGTTCAGATTACAATCTATAAATGTTCGAATGACCTATGCATTCATACATTTGAATGGAAAAATGTATTAAACCTTTTCAGAAGAGAACACTGTGGTCTAGAATTTTATATGCAGCCTTTAGACTTGTATTCATAAATATTATGCACATGGGCTGTTTGCTATTTAAGTAGCCTTGGAGTGTCTGATGTCAGCTACTTCCCCTGAATAAAATACTTAGGACATGTAACACCTGGTTTGGAGCCAACTGGCTTTGGTTTGCTTCCTTTCCAAATGSTTTCATTCACAAGTGAGCAAAATGATTCCTCACACTGTGAAAAGGAACCTAGAAATACGTTGTGAACACAATTTTACACAAAATAGGGACATATTTTCAGTGTTTTATAAACTTCAGTAAGAGTTTGATCCAGCTCCCAATAAATTCAATGGAAAGCTTTCTTTTGACTTCAGTGGGATTTTGACTAGAACCATATTTGCCTAACCACAGCACTGTGGGGAGCAGCAGAAGCAGTGGGGATGGAAAGAATCATTGCTTTTTGTCCAATCCTCCGCCACTGGGAAGGACCTGATTGCCACCAGAGATGGGAGATTTCTAACAAGGTGAGCTTCAGCGCTCTAAGACAGCAAGTGTTGCAAGGCAGTGACCTTAGAGGAATCCAGACCTGTGATGAAATAATTTCTTTGCCATTACTCACTCTTAGGAAGCAAGCAGAATTAGCAGAACCATAGGACCAAAAGGCTCATGCAAATGACTGTTGGAACAAAGAATAATCTGGAGAAAAAAATTAATCGGAAGTTGAAATGTTTGAAGAATTTAAGGTTGAATAAATGTCTGGGAAGGCATAATCTGATTCCCTGGAGGCATAAAGTTATCTGCTAACAATGTAAATATGAGGTTAAGTGTCAACTTGTGTATAGYGGTATACATTGGCTAGCAATGAGACCAAATTTCCACTGCAAAATATGCATATAATCATGGCAAAAGGTGTGTCTTGGTGCACTTCACTCTTAAGTCTTCTTAGAACCAGATCCTAAAGTCTTATTAAGACTTGTGGTCAGAAATGACCTCTCAGCAGTGGGTCTGTTAAGATAGGGACCAGTTTTTCTGTACTGAGCCCTTGCCAATGTACATTGCAGACTCAAGTTCATGCTGATCATTCCTTGTCTGAGCAGACAGTTTGGAGATGCTCTTACAGTCTATTATATAASCTCTAGATACAATTTTTCTGTTCTTCTTTGKTTTTTTTTTTGGTTTTACCTTTACTGCATTAAGCTTACTTTTATTTCCTGCTGTCTAGGGTCAGAAATGCCTGCGTTGTGTTTCCTGTTATGGTGCCTCTCTTGCGATGTATCACTCTTTCTCTTTTCTGCTCAAGTATTGCGTTAGATCCTACCATAGGATGTTAATGAGTAGTCCAAAAGACCCCTATCTAATGGGATCCCATCTGAACAAAATTGCCAAAAAGTCTGCAAAGGTGCTGTTTGCTTGCTTTTTTCTTACTTGATGCCTCTTAGAGTGGCTTGAAGGTTGTTATGACTATTTTGCAGCAAGAGATAATGCTCCCTTCAGGCTACGGAAGTATGGGAGGTTGGATTTAAGGCTTTTTGTTAATATCTGTTCATTCTCTGCTGCCTTAAAAAGAGGTGTTTAATTTAGCAAAACAGTGCAAATGTCAGGGTGTATAGAGGTTTTTTTATTTACCTTTAGCAGAAAACTTATCAAGTGATATCAGACTAGTTACTTTCTTTGAGAAATCTGATGCAAAGAAGTTCAAAAGTACGTGAGAAACTTGTGTGAATTGCCTTTCATTTTTCACGTTCCTCACCGACAGATGTCAGGAGATTTTAAAGGCTTTAAAAATATTTTCTGCGAATGCTTTCAGTAAGGAAATGTTCAGTTCCAGTCTGAACTTGTTTCAGCACTTAGTTTGGTCACCTTGATATGAGGAGCTTAAATGTTTATTCCATTCAGAGTTCCAAAATCTAGCGACTGTACCTGAGCACACTTGACAGTGGAAGAGAGTTTCCTTAGAGAGGGGTGTTCTTAGTGACTTGCCAAATTACAACACTAAATTGAACTTTTTCCCAGGAGTGTTACGGTGTTAGTAATGTTGCAGGGCTTTTGGCAGCCCAGTATTTTGAGCCTGTTGAGTRTGGGAGGGAGTGGGTCAAGCTCTCTAAACTAAACCATGCAGTTGACTTTCGTGTACTGTCACAATCTGTATTAGCTGGGAATTAAGTTTGTGATATAGGGACTTCAGGTTTACATAAATATTGTAATTATCCTTGAAATAACTAACACTAGTGCAGCAAAGACAGAATATATTTTGAGATTAAATCCAAATCCACGGTGGTTTCCTACCATYTTCCTTACACATCTATTCTTAGTTAAAAATGCTACCTTCTCTCATCGTTAAGCCGAGTTAAACCACTACACTCATCCAGGAGTTTCTCTGTTCTGGTGGCTCAGGGGGTACAGCTTCTTGCTCTTAGAAGTGTGCAAGGATCACAAAGTTAAATTTGTCTTGGTAATTCTTATTGATGTAGAGCTACTTGGGTATGCAGCATGGCTGAGGCACGAGTTCTAATAATTGATTGTGGTCCTAATCTAATAGTGTACTGAGTATCCCAAAACATCATCTAGTCTTATGAGTTTTGGTTGCCCTAGAAAGTACTCATCACATTGCGGAATAGCACCAACTCGTGTAAATTCACTTGTCCTCAAAGGATTTCTAAACCAATTTTTTCTGTCTATCTGGTGATTCTGAAAATGACCCCATTATGGAGAAGTTAAAATCTAACTATATTTTGCCACTTATTTCCCAGCAAATTCACAAGACAAATAGGTGAAAAGTGCTGAAACAAAGCATTTAAAGAACTTCAGCTGACAAATAGTTATGACATTCAATTTTCTTCTTTCTTTTTTTTTAATAGGGTGGAAAGAAATCTTACAGTGGGCCATGTGGGGGCCGCGATTGCAGCGCTGGATGCAAATGTTTTCCAGAGAAGGGTGCACGGGTAAGTTTGTTTTCACTAATACAACTAGTCCTTGTGTCTCTTATCAATCTTTTCCTAAATAAATAAATAAATAGAACCCAAGTTAATATGTGTAATTCTCAATCTAATGACCTCATGAAACAAGAAATGATGAAGACCAGCTGCATTTCAAATATCCCTGGCCAAGATTTCAAAAGCTGTTGTGGAGGTTTACAAATTGCTAGCTTTGCAATGATTCTTCAATGGAATCTCATTTCTTTATGTGATCTGAGCCCTAGTTAAAAGAAGTCAGATGTTTTTTAAGTAGATTACCACAATTAAAAAGGAAAATCAAAGTAGTGTGGGCTCCAGTACAGATTTTGCCCAGTCCTTACTGTAATAGCTTCTATTTGTTTGTGGAAGTGTTTTTCACTTTGGTATTTGTTTGTGGAGGAGCAAAACTCTGAATGAATCTAAGCATTTCCCTTTGAGAAAGTCTTTTGTTTAGCTAAAGCCCCTCTCTCTGAAGTCTGCATTTGAAGCAACCAAATGTTTAAGCAAGTTTTCTGTAAAAATCTTTAATTTCTTTTGATTGTATGAAAGGGTTATAACTTAAATCAGCTGGTTATTTCCTATCTTAGGGTAATGCAGAGCTGCTGACTTCACTCTGCCTTCAATTACAATGTTCATTTTTGTCCAGACACCATCTACTTAATATTTTCTCTTAAGGTCTCTAAAGTATTTTAGCACGTATCAAAATGAATCTTACAGATTTTGCTTAGGGAGATGACAGGAGGAAGGAGCTGTGTTGTAGGTACTTGAAGAATTAACTTGGAAGGGCTTAAGGAGAAGGGAGATAATACTAGTTGTCTTGTTTAATAAAGCAGTTATTCTTGCTGGAATCATATTGAAAAGTCATCCTCTGAGGGAAAACAAAAGAAATTAAGTCTTATTTAAACACTAGCAATCCTGATTTTTTTCCCCTGTGTATTTCAGTGACACAGTATGGGTAAATTCAAGGCATCACTTTCTAGGACTGAACTTAGGAAAATATTGCTATTTAGAAATGATCATCAGCATGGGCTTAAATGTTTCCCTAATTGCAGACAGACTTGAGCATGAATTCTTAATTGATAACTGATGATGTGTTTGCTCTGGAAGTATAAAAATTCTTTCAAATCATCATGTGGCAGGGTGAAAACATGTCTAAACAGATAAGCGGAAGAACTTTGCAAGGAAGTTCTCAACATAACCTAGARTATGAGCTAAAGCCAATTGCTCAATACCTTTTGTGATTAAATACAGTAAGGGACAGACTTAGTTTGCTTCTGGATCACAATATTCTGTAAATGTTTTGACCTTCAGATAGCAATGAGAATCATTCTTCTGTCTCTTTACATTCCTGGGGTTCAACTTGATTGTTTGAACTGGCCACAACACTGTTGACCTTGCAGTTTGAGCTCTTGGCACCTCTTTTGTTAAGATGTCACAAAGATTTTAGGCTGTTTTCATTGCTGACCTGAGAACTCATTTGACTTTCAGCTTGTTTCTTATGTGACCTGTATCAGTAGGCATTTTCAAACACGTGTTCCATCCTACTGAGACCTGTCCATGGAGTAAACTGTCTGCTAGAAGTGGTAATCTTTCCCTTTTACAACACTACTTCCATCAAGCTATACTGAGCCCTGCTGACACCTCTTGGACATCTGCAGGCACCTACTGGAGACTTGCCATGCCAGAGGATAAGGAGGTGACTGGCTGAACTGGGAAAGGGGATGGTGTGATTATGTATCCTACAGCACAGCTTGTTTCTTGGAGGAGACTGTACAGCCTGAGGCTAATTCCTTGGCTTCCTGCCTAGCTTCTCCATTGCTGCAAAACCTTTAAGTTCAGAACAGGCAAATGGGAGATGGGACTTTGCCAATGCCCTGAATCCATATTTTGTTTAAAAAAATGTTTCAGCTGTCAATTTTGCACAATTAACCAGATCAGAATAAAGCTAAGCTTTCTTTTTAAAAGAAAGAAATAGCTAAAAAGCGCAAGAAAAATGACGATAAGCTGACAGCTCAATGAAAATAATATAGGCAGTGTCCTTAAATGTCCTCCTCCCTGGGTGCACTTCTGATCAGATCAAGCTGTGATGAACTTGTTTCTGACCAGATACTTTAAAAAATCTACTTAGGCAATAAAAATGTCAAAAGTGCCTAAGACCCACTGCCTGATTAGTGAAAGATATTTCTAGAAATGGGATGTAGGCATGTAGAATCCCTATGTCCCCATGTTCTTTTTTTTGCTATAGACTGTTAATGCATGTGCAAGATACAACAAAAAAAAAMCAAAAACAAGTATAACCTCCTTAGCTTTAAGACAGAGCTTGGTAGAAAACTAACCTCTACAAAGTGAGTCAGCTTTTTGTGGAACAGATAGCCATAATGCTAGCCATTTTAGGCTCTTCAGTGAAGTTTAATGTGATCCAATTTACTGTGAAGCCTGCACAAGAAGAAATCTGTTATGGAAGCATCCTTCATCCTAGCCAGTGATTCAGAATTGATCCTTGTATCTAATGATAAGTTAATGAAAAGCCTGGCTCTGTGTAATTCAATGGCAAAACTCCTGGGCCACACTGCAGCCATTCTCCCTTTTTTATCAGTTCTTATCTTGTAAAGATTAATGGGTAACAGTGCAGTGATTTGTGCAGGAGTCCAGTTCTTAGTGGAGAGGTGTTACCTTCACTGAAAGGTCCTGACTAGGACCTTTTCTGGAGGTTTTCTCAGAGGTTGAATGAAAGGATTAAGCTGAGTTTGTGGCTCTTACTACTTCAGTGCACAAGAAGATATCTAGTTAAGCTTACATGTTATATGACAGTTTAAGAGGCTGGTGAAGGGTCTGGAGAACAGGCCTTATGAGGAGCGGCTGAGGGAGCTGGGGTTGTTTAGCCTGGAGAAAAGGAGGCTGAGGGGAGACCTTATCGCGCTCTACAACTACCTGAAAGGAGGCTGTAGAGAGGCGGGTGTTGGTCTCTTCTCCCAAGTAACAAGCAATAGGACAAGAGGAAATGGCCTCAAGTTGCGCCAGGGGAGGTTTAGATTGGATATTAGGAAAAATTTCTTCACYVAAAGGGTAGTCAGGCATTGGAACAGGCTGCCCAGGGAAGTGGTGGAGTCACCATCCCTGGAGGTGTTCAAAAAACGTGTGGATGTGGCGCTTCGGGACATGGTTTAGTGGGCATGGGTACTGGGTTGATGGTTGGACTCGATGATCTTAGAGGTCTTTTCCAACCTTAATGATTCTATGATTCTATGATTCCAAGAGTAAATGTAATAGCAGGAGAAGCCCACCAAACTGATTTTGGCCAGTTATAAATCTCGGAATTTTGGATATGGTTATTCAGTTCCCCTAAACTGCATTGCTGGAACTTACACTGACTTTAATGTGAAATCTAACATAATGCTGTGCAAAGAAAATGCCAGGTAGCATCACAGAGAATATGAGAACCCCTACCTACAGCTGGTGAATGTGTGGGACTTCTAAATCTCTGTGTCCCTACTCCCGTTCTTCTGGCCAGCTGAGATATGAGCTATTAAACTAGTACAACAAGGCAATTTTAAAAGGAAGTCTGCTGTGACAGTGGAGGTACCCAAATGTACCCTGGTGCATGCAATCTTTTTGGGAAGGAAGACAGCCTGAACACAAACTTATACTTATTGAACCCGCTTCTGCATACAAGTCTTAAATACAGTCCTCTTTCAGAACAACAACTGATGGGCAGAAAAAGCACTTTATATTAACCTATGAAGCACAAGAGGGAAAGTGGAAAAAGCAACCGTATTAAATTACAATGTAAGTGAGGAAGTGAATGTAAATTCTGATGCTAGTRTCTATCTAGTGAAAGGCTGGATTGCTAATATCTATAGTTCCAGTGCAGGTGAGTAATCTACAGCTAGAACATTTTTGGGACTGTCAGAAGAAACTATTGTGTTTAAAAAATTGTTTTTCACTCCCCTTTCTCACTGTTTGATCCACAGTTTACGGGCAGGGATAATGCCCTTTGAAAATTTCATGCTGTATTGATGGCTGTCTTGCTAAGAAATGCGCTGCAGATAAGTCAGCAGTAAGCAGGAGGGCATTTTCCCTATTTGCAGAGTTTCAAGAAGCATTAAATAGTAGACGGCCTGCACCATTTCATCTCTGTAGCTCATTTTGCATTTGTTTATGATAGTGTTGGCTTTTTTGTTTTTATATACTGTCATCTACTTTCAAACACTCACAAAGATAAACTAGCAGACACAGTTCTTGTATACCTTCTCCTGATGCCTGTTCAGTTATCTTGGAATTTATAACAATATTAGGGTTTGTTTTAAACTTTGCTCAACATGTGCTGGAGCTCTTCAGCTGATACTAATCTTTCATTTTTTCATTCTAAGTCCTGTCCTCACCTCCCCCACCGAAAAAAGAATTTGAAGGAAAAAAATTTAGAAATTGTTTCCAAGGCTCCACAAATTACTCAGCAGAGACTGTGTCCCAGGTGGCTTTTACAGCTTAGAATTGCTGTAAATTGGGAGAACTTGATGTTACCAATTATATTTCATTTTTTCCTGTGATATGTGATCATATCTAATAATGTATATATTTCTTATGCGTCATGTGTTCTTTAAAGGACGTTAAAATACAATTATATGATCACTTAGAAAACTATTAATGGCATTAGAGAAACTCTTTCCTGTCTCAGAAAAAATCCACACAGAGGTTATTTCTAGCAACTGGTGTGGTTGGAAAGGAGTGTATCTGTAGAATGAGGTGGTTGGTTCTGAGGACATGGTGGACACTTTATACTAAATTGAGTCTGGTCCCATGAATTGAAGTGCACTGCAGTGCATCAGGTATGCTGTGGAGCCCATCTCCTGACCTAGCCTCACTCAAAAGAAATTCTATTTATGTACTCCAAGACTACACTGCAATGTGAAGCAAAGCACAGTAAGTAGGAGAGATTGAGAGATTTTGCTCAAAAATGCAGTTGCTGTCTGAATTAAACGCTAGTGTACCCAGAGATACATAAGATTCCACAGGTTTTCTCTGAAGTTGAAGTGATGATAGTGTAGTGTAAAATGTAGTATAAATTATCTGTGGGCAATCAAAGAGTTTTTGATAGAATTACTGCAGATCAAACAAGCTAGAAAAGATRGACAGATCCCCAACATTCATACACTGAACAACGTAACCTGAGGTCAGAACTTTGGATGATTTAATCTAATTGTTATCTAGCATAAACTAATGTCGCATTGGCAAGAGATCTTAGATTAACTTTTGTCTGGAACTAATCCCCTCAACTTAATACTGGGTGTACAAAGTGCCTCTCTTGTGATAATTAGTTGAAGATTGGTTGACATTTCTTTGCCATGAAATTGTAATAATTACAACTTGTATTTTTTAATAATGTTTGCTAAATTCTGCTTTGGCTGGTTAAACACTCTAATTGGAACAGTTTAGGGATTTCCTGATGAAACACAATTTCTTTGGAAATGTCAACTCAACAAAATGAATTTTTTTTGCAGAAGTTTTTTTACACAGACATATTTGCTGGAGACAAAATTCTGTTGAGCTGTTGGTTCAAACTTCTCTCTGTTTCTATGTGTCTTCCTACTACTTGGCTTGACAAGCACTGTAGGACATAGTGATGCCATTTCAATATCCGTGGCCTGCAGGTTGGCCTGCCATACCAATTAAAATCAAACCAGACTATGAGATGTTGACATTTCCTTCAAAGTGACAGTGCCAAGATATCACCAGTTCTAAATGTTGTCTTAGTGTACTAACCGTGGATAATCAGCCTGGTAGAGGTAATACTGAGATCATGATATAGTTAATTTTATAAAGATCTTTTCACATCCAAGAGAAGGAGGGATTATTGCATTATAGTAGTTCTTGAGAAATGTTGGCCATTTAACAGTGGTCGTAATTGCCAGTTCTTGTAATATGTTTAAGCTCGGTCAAGCAAGACAGGGCACAGTAGCAAATACCACTAAATTCATATACAGGAACATGGAATCAGTTCTCTAGTTAGTGTGAGCTCAGAAAAGGAGGTTAGATAATTCAAGTGGGAATGAAATATTGCTTAATTCTAGAGTGAGTTCTTCATCATCCAGTCTAAAACAATCTGTGAAGCCATGCTTCCTGGCTTTCTCTCCTTGTTACCTACACCCAAAGATTTCTCTCCAGGATCCTTCCTCTTAGAATAAGTACAGCCRATTATTTTTTCCTCTTGCAAAAGAACCCAAAAGTTTGGACTAGACTGTGTATGTTTTGCTGTAATTTCTGATTTCACCTCCAGGCTTCTCCAGCTGTTACTGTAGGTTCTTCCTTTCCACTTGCGTTGTAGGCAACCTCCAGTCCAACTACTGTGCTGTGGTCCCTGAAAATACTCTGTTAAAATCTTGTATCCAAMCCTCAGGGGCTCAGATCTGGTAGACATGCTAGGCCTCAATACCTTTTCCTCCTTTGGTTTTCACAATTTCTCTCTTCTGTTTTTCTATTTATTCATTCACTGGYTCAATATAGTGAGTTGTTTTCCTTTTCGCTCCCTCTGCCATCAGCTGTACATCCCACCAGACCTGTACAAACATCCTTACAAATGTCTCACTGTCACCTTAGATGCAACAGTGCCAGAAGCCAATGTCCTGTTTTTAACTAAGTCCTGCTTTTCCTCCTGTTCTCTTTGCTGTTGTCAACACCAGCATCTTTTCAGTCAATCAGCTGTCTTGGATGCTGTCCTTGACTTGTCTCTTCCCGCTAGGTTATAACCAATTTCTGACATTTTCTACAATATCTCTAACTCCGTGTCCTTCCTGGCTACACATCAACAACTCACATCACTTTCTTCTGGCTACAGCAGAAGAAGCTGTAATCTCCTTTCTGACTGGTGGCTGGAAATACTGCTTATAAACTATTGTCCTGACCTGCTTTTCTGTTTCATCTCTTTGTGTCTTTTTATTGTCTTTTAGTTGTATCTGAAGATGAAAGATCTTGGACTTTTGCATATGTCTGCCTCGTGTAAGAGACTTCATCAGCCTGTCCAATTTCTCTCATTTCCTCATCTTTCTTTCTATACCAGCTGATTGTGTGATATMTTAGGTTGAACTCTTTAAGGCGGACTGACTGCAGCGTAACTGAATGTGCACAGCAGCTTAGGAAGGCAGGCAGGCTGCTGTCTACCAGGCCTTCTGAGCACTAGCAATCAGCCAGCAACCAAACCTTTCTCCTCCAAATGTGAATGTAAGAGCTATACTTTGTTTTAAATTATTTGATGTGTTGCAGTTTTGACAATATTGCAGTACTTTCACCCTTAGTAAATACTGGTCATGGTATATATGTAAATGATGTCTAATTCTTGTTCAAATCCCCTTCTGGTTAAACAAATAAAATGCCATCATTTGATTTGGGAAGAGGATTATCTACAATGTTGAAAAATGTTGACCATCTGTTCRCTGTCATTAAGAAGTCTTGGCAATATTTTGAGAGAAAATGAGGTAATAGTTAAGTCAAACAACTTACGTGCCAGCTGCTTTTTTAACAAATGCCAAGATTTTTTTTTTTAAAGTAATAAAACTAACTTTGCCAAATGCGGCATTAAGCAATTATTGTACATGTCCTCCTGACCCAACCTAAATACACTGAGCCTAGCCCTCTAATGAGAACCACACCATATACTAAAACAACATAAATAAAACAGATCTCATTGCATTTGAAAGTACCCCTTATGCAATGGGTATCAAGACCAAACCTGTTCATATGTACAGTCTTACATCATCTCTCATAATCTCAAATACATTTGTGAAGACTTCTCAAGGGGACAGGCACCCATCTTATCTTACTTACAGATATCGTAGAATTCAGTAATGGTGAACAACTGTATTTAAGCAGGCTAACCAAGGGGTTTCTGGTAGCAAATCATGTTTTCATGATTTGTTTTGCAGTTTGGCTGAAAGGACGTGTGCACTAAATGAGGCTAAATATATTCTAGGAAACATATCCCGTTAAGATGATTTCCACAGCTTTGGAAACTAACCAGAAACCGAAGCATTGCTGTATCTCCAGGGTGGCTGAGGTGACTCTGTGACCTGAAACTGTTTCTAAATCTGCCTGCAAGGGCAGCATATTTTGTAGTTGCAGTGGGGGCCTGTGTTTACTTTTGAAATCAACCAGAACATGGGTCCTCAAACTGTGCTCCATAGAGCACTTCCAGATGGCTTGGAAAAGCCCCGCAAAGAAGTATCTGTCACTGTTCAAGTAATTGTGCTTCATGTGAGTTGTAACCCAGGATTTTAAAGTCTTTCCAGTGTTTTTGGAGCAAATGGAGCATTTTAAAAGCTCCTTGCTGCATCCTACAATACTGTGAGTTGTCTTAGCTTAAGAAGAAGTTATGTAGTCTCACTATACCAAGTGAATGTCTTTTCTAGTTCTCCTTTCTAGCCTGAAAAAGTCTCTGATTTTCTCAGATTGAGCTTCTCAAAAGTGAGGTGTTACTGGTATGAATTTAAGCTGAGATGACTATTGGAAGTCATGTGGTCAGTTGGTGGCAGAGTCAGATTGCTCTGCCGTGTACTGTGATATGTCCTCCTCATCTGAAGGCATAGTAAACCATGATTCTCTCTGTTCTCATGCTGGCATTGTGAGATGAGGGTGCAGGCATGTTGCCCTGGGAATAGATACTTGTAATTTCTTGCTTACACAAGCTGCCACGGCTACCATTGGTAATCTGGGTGAGTAGGGTACTGTTGCCCTTGAAGCCAATGCCATCACTCCCACTGATTTCATTTTATGTATGTAGACAGATGGGAAGCCAGAACCAGTCTAGCCTTCTCCCTCCCTCTTTGGAGCCTTGCCATGACTGGCCTTCTGTTCTAGCTTTGTATCTGTGACACTTTTTCCAAGACCAAAAATGACAAGTTGTGCTGCAGATTTGATCCATATGGACAAATCAGAGAGTTCAACAACAGTTTCCTAGTAACCCCCCCCCTCCCCCCCCCGCTTCCTAAATACTGGAGACTAAAAACATCCCCATATCCAAATTTTTTCTTTATAAAAATTGTTAAGTCTTTCTTGGTTGTAGAATGGAGTGTTTGATGAATCTGTGATGTTTTGCTTGCCATATAGCTCCTTAGAACAGGACTAACATTGACCCTTCAGTTTCTCTTGTTCTTTCGTTTAGGTGGAGGGTTGTAAGTGTTCTTAAAATGGTTTTCTATCAGCCACTTCACCTGCAGTCAGGAAGACAACTAAGAATTCCTGTAGGAAGAGAAACTCTCTGGTGTCCTGCCCAGGACAGGAAAAGCAAATGTTAATATGCGTCTTTGGAACACACGAATGTCTAGTTGGGCTTTTGCTTAACAAAATCTGTAAGATTTTGTCTGATGATTCCTGCAATGATGCCTCAGCTGAAAAGAGATGATTAATGCGCTCTTACATATGAGAAATGGCACAAGACTTTGCCTTTCCTCTCCAAGTGGTTAACAGACAAGAAGGGGTAACTTATAGCCTGCTTTCAAATTACCCAATTGGTGTTTTCTTCCATCACATTCTATATCATTCATGTATGGGATTTGCCACCTAGACTGTGTCTTAGTAGCCTTTTTCTCCAGGTTAAGTTCTCTTTAATACCTCATTTTCTTCATACCTCTCTGCTCTCACCCCATCTCAAAACTTGCTCATATTCTAATTGTGATTGTTTCAGAATATTCCTGGTACTAATTATGTTTTTAAGCTTCTTAAAATGAGAAGAGGTGCCCTTTGCAGAAACAAGAGTCTTTTTTAAAGAGTTTCCGTTGGCAGTAAGTGAAAGGTATGACAGATTTTCAGTGTGATCTCTTGAGTAAGTCAGCCTCTTGGAAACAGAAGGATCACAGAACCAATCTATGAGCAAGGCCCAGTTCTAAGAGATTTGGCCGACAGTCAGGTTAGGAACCAATTCATGAGCCAGGAAAACAGCCGACAGCAGGGATTACTACAAAGCAAACTTAATTAGGCAACAGATAGGCAGGAAGTACGCCAGTCATGGAGTCTGCAGCCAGATGGGGCACACAATGAAGATGGTTAACCAGGCAAAACTGTGTTTGTAGTGGTAAAAGAGGCTGTAGTGCCAATTAGTTGGAAGTAAAGCCAAATGCATGGGTCCCTCAGGCTAGCTGTCAATCCCTGTTTTCTGGGGAAAGTGTAGAGTATTTTTGGTGTGAATCACAGCTTTTCCTGATAGGAAATCATAGATTTCAGAAGACAGGAGAACATCCTGACATTTCTCAGCTTTCCGTGGTGACTGAGGTTGAAAAGTTGTTTAGAGATAGTTTCCCAGCTTCAGAAGAGGAAAGGACACGTATATCTACAGCAAAAAAGACATATATATCTAGGACCTGTGAAGTAACAGTAGGTTAATGCTTCTTTTTGACTCTGGTATATGACAGCTCTTGTGCCTTTAATGGAAATAACCAGGCATTCTCTGAGTTTGGAAAACGTAACACAAGAAGAAAAAAACGAAGAAGGAGAGTCTGAATCACAATGCTATGTATGCATTATTGATGCAAAAAAGATTATTTCAAAATTAGTTTTTATTGCTGAGAATCATCTGAGGATTCTAGAGTGTGTTACCTGATCCCTCTGTATGACAGAGTCTGATAAGTTTAAAACCAAAGATTACTTCCTCAGTGGGCTATTACTCTAGGGTCATGAGAGGGAACAGTTTGTTGATTATCCGAGGAGTGAAAAAAAAGTCAGTGATTTTGGGAAATAAAAAAGAACAACTGAAAATCTTAGTCTATGGCTAAACTTCATCAGCATTAGAAAGGGTTATTAAAATAAATGCAAGATTGGTATAAATAGGCTATAGCTTGTTTGTGAATGATAGGCAAGCAGAACGGGGAGAAGCTGTCTCCTTGTGAATGAGGAACATGTATGCTTGCTGGTGTTCAGGAAAATGTCAGGGCTGACTTATTAAACACTTGATGGTGAAGAAAATGAAAGAAAGGAAAACCAGGGATTGGTATCACAATAGGCATCATGTAGGAGATCTGACCAGAAAGAAAAGGGAATGATGGCTTTATTTTGGAAAAATAAAGGAGCATCCAAATAACAGAACATAGTGGGAATAAGAGATGAACGAGTAGCGTGCATGATACAGAATGGTCTGGCTGTGAGAATCTGGGTGTAAGCGTAAATTGTATAAAAATAGCTATAAAATGATGGAGCACATAGCCCTTAAGAAAGACGAGGGAGCAGTGGACAGSGATGGTGCGTTCTGAGCTTGTATGTAGGAATGAGAGTGCAGCATGGCTCAGGGGAAAATGGCAGTTTCTAAAAGATCCTGTATGAAAGACTCCCAAGTTTCTTGGGAAAAAGAGAGATGACGGTAAAACAAGATAAAGAAGAGTATCAACTTTTCCCTTGACCTAATTCTGCAAAAATAGGAGGAGAAACTCAGGTGTTTTCCAATCTCCTTCTCTTAAGCTGTTGATTAGGAACATTTTAGCTGTTGCTCTCCAATAAGTCATAAATCCCTTAAGTAGAGCAAGCATATTTTCACAACTCTCTAATGTTAAGGTGATTTTATGGGTGACATATATCATACTCTTTGACCTTCTGTGGAATTGCCAGCATAGAAACCTTGGAGGGAAGGTGCTAACTGCAACAAGAAAGGGATACCTAAGTGGTACCAGGTATCTCATCTAGTTATTTGTTTTGGAAAAAGTAACATTTTAGTAGTCTGAAAAGTAGCCTAGATACGAATGTCCTTATTAATAACGAGTGATTTTTTGAAAGATTTTTTTTGGTCTTTTTTTAAAAACAGCAGAGTATTGCCAAAAATAATAACAAAAAGTCAAAGTAATTTAAAAATGTCGGGTTTATTCCATAATAAATACAGTACAAACAATGCACCACTTTTGAAGGACTATTAAAAAGAAATCTCTGGTTGTTTCTTAAAGCTTCTTGTACTTTTTTTTTTTTTTTAAAATGATCCAAGAAAGCTCTCGAGTCTAAAAGACTCAGCATGTGCTGAATTCTCAGTGTACAGTAAATGAAGAATTTTTTAGTACCTAGTATTAGCACTAAGGGTGATGCAATTCTGCACTTAATTTTGTCTTTCAAAGTTCTATAAAGCTGTTATCTTTTAGGATAGATCTCTTAGATTTGTGTTCACATCCATAATATTCTGCTGGAACAGTATAGCAGAACTTGTTCTGCTCTTTAGTTGAGCTGTGTTCTGTCCACCTGCTCCTGAAGCTGGGGTATGTATTAGCACAGTGGCAAATCCGCTTCAACACMAAATTTGTTCTGCTCACATCTCTATTGCCAGACCAGCAACATCTGCCTGCTTGTGTGTCTGGGTATTTCCATTTCTTGTCAGGTTCCAAGRACACAATCAAAATTTCTACATGTGGAAAAAAATAACAAATGCATCAGCCAGGATATTCTTGCCATAGCTATATTTGCTGCGAACTGCTACACTTAGGGAATAGATTTTGGTGTAGAAGAACTGTAAGCTCTTGGAGTATACATGCAGAGCCCGTGCTCTGCARGGCAAAGTCACTATATATAGCGTATTTTCAGACTGTACCTTGTGTTAGACTTAATTAATGTAGGTCATAGAACCAAAGAAGTGTCTTGGATCTGGGCATCCTGTCCCCCTGTAGTTGCAAGATTCATAAATAATCCTGTTCAGTAAAGTGKTTTTTTTGTTATTGTTTATAATTAATTTATTATTTGTACCTTGAACCCTTAACTGCAGTGATGGCTGGTTTGAATTGATGAACAATGACATCACTCTCAAAAGTGCAGAAGTTACAGCTTGTATACTTTGACAGATACTTCCTGGGAGATGTACAGCATACTAGCTGCCAGTGATTTGGAGTGGTGCAGTAACGCTTACCCTCAGCCCTCCCATGCACAGTGTGTGCTTATCAGTAATTTTTCATTGGAAACACTGTTTAATGTAGTTCCACAAATATATTGAGGACTGCTTACCCTGTCATCATGAATCACACTTTGTGAACAGCTGGAATGTAARTCAGGATATTCTTATATGAGAAATATAGATAATGGGTATTTTCTAGCAAATTTTTAAACAGGTTTTGCTGCTTCTTTGTGAAGCTTGATTTCCCTTGATACTTACTGACTGTGTTGGCCATTCTGAATACCTACATGATGTTGTTGTGGCATTTCTTTTATTATGATGACTAATGACTGAGGATCCCAGCTGAGATGGGGGAAGTCCTGCAGTGCAGGGCAGTTCCAAACATACAGGAGGAGACAGTTGGTGCTCCAAAGTGCTTTCACTCTGCGGGAATTACTTTAGTTATATGTTTTCTCAAGTTTTAGTTAAGAAATCTGTTACTTACTCAACTGTATTTTCAGGAATGTAGGTGACATAATAGAAAATCTTTTGAAATAAAACACTAAAAAGTTAGCACTCTGTGCTCCTTAATAAGAGACCTCTGAAAATAGTTAATTAATTCTTCTGGAACATACTTTCTCTCCAAACTTAGAGATATGTGAAAGAGAAGATAGCAGAAGAGATTGTTCTTGTCTCATTTTAATGAGGGCATGTCTTCCTAACAGTACAAAATGTTTTTGGAGGATATCAACCTTTGRAATATCCTTAACAGTGGAAATATAGCCCAGCCTGTCTCACAGCAAATTCAAAATAAATAAATAAAGTCTGCATGCAAAATCAAGGCAGCAGGTGGTCATTCCCTGTATAACTCCAGCTGCACTTGAGCTGTAAATCCAAAAGCATTACAAAACTAGCAACGGGACACCCAGTGGTTCCTTGTAGGCTTGGATCAGTGTTCCTGGGACATTAAAGGAAATTTTCCTAAGATTTAATGTTTTCTCTTGAAACAATAAATGACATAAGTGTTATCTCCAGACTTTTTCCAGAGCAGTGAAGTAATTAAACTTCACTTGTTTTTCTAACATCAGGACTAAAACCTGAACTAATCTATTCTAACCATTCCCTTCTTTTTTATCAGCCGGAATGTGCGTTAACTCCTGAGAACATTTGGGTGAATAATTCTGCTTACCGTGGCTTTATTTTGTGCTCTGGGTGACAGAAAGCAGGCAGGGTTTCCTTCACAGTGTTAATATAGGTGCTGTATTCTGCATTATTTTTTCTTGCATGAGCATGTGTCGGGTGTACCACACTTAGATGTCTTTAGATTTATTTCATTTGATAAGAGAGTATCTGCTGTAAGCAGTGCCTTTGCTCTGTTGCATGCTTTTGTTGTTACTGGTATTATGAACTCTTCAGTCTATACTGAAGAGGAAAACTGGGTTCCATTGGTGTTACTGAGGGATTTGCCATCAGCTGTAAGGAGGCCGGGATTTTAATTTTCAAACCTTTAAAGCAAATTGCTTTCAGGCTTCTAAGCATGACTGCTCAAACAACCATTTTTGTGGGCCATTTTATGTGAATTTTGCATAAGGGAAGTGGTTTCAARAGAAATACCTCCCGATGTATTTTTCTTCACACTTGTTTAAAAGAAGCTGTGTGGATGCTACATATAGTGTTGGCAGGATATTATAGCTGAAGGAAGTGCATTTCMGTAAACCCGATCTCCTTTGCAAAATGAAGACTTAAGTATCATTTGCAAGATAAATTAATTGTGACTGTGCTGGGTAGGTGTGGCATTTCAGAACAGTGTCCATCATACTTCACCGAGTTCCAGTGCAGGGCATTACCCTTGGAGGAGGTTGCAGGAACAGTTCTGTGAGCTGACTACTAGAAACACCCACAAATTCCTGATGTTGAACTTTTGATCAGTTCAATTACTTCAAAGAGGTGAAGATTTTCTCTTCAGCAGACGGACAAACAGGAATGGGCAGGGAGAAGGAAGGAACATTGGTTTTTTTCCTGTCTTACTGTATCACAGTGTAGTTTACAAAGACTACAGAAAAAAGCAAGCTATGTGTCCCTCAAGGGTGGTGAAGCTTGAATGGTCCTTCCATCTTGTGCAATAGGCTTCTCTGAAACCTCCAGATATATGATCTCTTCCAGACCTCCTCTTTGAGCAGCACAATTCTGCCATGTTCCCAGGCTGTGACTTGCAGTGCCACATCAGGAGAAGCATTTAAATGTGGTTTCCTTGCCCTTGCAAAGTAGGTTTGGGATTTTTATTGTTATTTCATAAAATGTCTTAATGACTTCTGAGCGATTGTGGTGCTTGTTGTATCCATTTCAATGATGTTTCAATGTTTAAAGACCTGCAGAGGAAAGTACAGTTTACAGAGTCTTTAATTTTTTTCTTTTCTTCCATCTTACACTTTTTCAGTAAATGCATCTCTTGGCACAAGGGAAATTGAAGTGGGAGTGTGTTTCATTTAAAAAAATAACATCCTCGTTTAATAATCCTGCACTTAATTAAATTTCCTCTGTTTTAACTGGACATAGAAACAAATAACTATGACAAACAAAAATAAAGATTCTTGAGGAATACTGACTTACCTTTGATAAGAACTGTCTGGCACATACATAATTAATTCTTTTTCACTTATGCTTTACTAACAAGCTCAGCATTTGGTTCACATTTCTGCTTTGTACTTTGGGGTTACTTATGAGTRAAGCCTAATAGATTAAAAATATTTGACTTGAAGCCTAAAGTCCTGTTTGAAGGATTTTTTTAATCACTTTTTTGTTATATATTGGAAAGCATATGGTACAACTGGCTTCTGTCTAGTAAGTACGTGAGCACAAACAAGTATCATAGTTCCCTATTTGATAATTATGAAGGTACTGAAAAGAAAACAATGTCCGGTTTCCACATTGTTAATAGTACAGCTGCAGTTGTTATCTTGGTGGCCAACTATGTTAATAGGGATTGCTTTCAGTGCTTCAGACTATGGCCATAAAATTCTTAGAGGACCTGGCAAAAGTTACCTTACACAAGTCATTCCATGTTTCTGTGACTGTTTCCATTTCCCTTTATTGCTGGTCTCAGCTGTTTATCCTTGGGCTGTCTGGACTGTCTTCAGGAGTATAGGTCAGAGACTACCTAAGGCAGCAGTGTGTGACTTGACACACCTATGATAAGGTCATCATGAATACAGGTAGCTCACAAGTCCCATCAGTGCTCATTTCATGCAAGTCATCTCTTTTAGAGACAGCCTGCAACTGCTTTTACTTCCAACAACGGTTATGCTATGTAACTGCAAGGAATGTTGAGTTTTATGGTTCAAGCTAGGAACTTGGACTTGTCCCTTCCAAGTTGCATGGGAGTGAGTGTGGTATTTTCCTTTGATGTATACCCAAACTTATTTAAAGCTCACAGCTAGGCAGACACGTGCATCTGCCTGCTTGGATGCCAGCTAAGTGCGGGCTTCAACTTGGAGTCAGGTCTACACTCAAAATACAGTGTTGATCTACCTTACATGTTTGCCACTCAAAATGGCAGAGCACRTGGATGGAGTTTAGCTCAGAGGAGAGCCTGGTCCTGTTTGAGGATGGAAATTTTGCTAATAAAACGGGAGCTTCAGTTCCTGGTAAGTCTATAATTTATGTTTCTAGCCTGACTTTAGAAACGAAGTTGAATCATGGGCACACACAGTGAAAAATTGGCTTTTTGAATGGCAAATGACCATCCCCAGGAGGCTGACTAGCCCTGTTCAAGCTATGTGGCAGTGTAAATAGTTTACTTTCTGCCTGTCCTACTTGTTATTTCTTAAAATAATCCTCTGGGATATTARATGTAAGTTGATTACTTCAACAAAGAGTTTAAATAATTTCTCACATACTTATTTTATGTGTGGAAATATTGGTCTGAACATAGATGTAAAGTAAACTGTGAACAAGAGAGTTAGGAGACTTTTACACTTCCATGGGATTCCATACCCTCAACAGATCAGCAATAGAACTATCTCCTGTAAAGAAGCTGCCTCTCTTCAGTGTTAGACTAGTTAAGGAGCACTGTGGCCAATGTGGTTTTACTATATTACTGTTTCTGGCATATGAAAATTTGCATGTGAAAAAGCTCTGACAGAAATTACTGTCTTTTCATCCTGTCTCAAATCACAAGGCCACACGAAAATGGTCTGATTTTATAGAAGATGAATAGAATTAATACCAGAGATGGGAGAGGCAATGTATTGCCACCCATCTTTCAGTGGTCTCTTCCTGAAGGAGAGTAACACAGGAATGAGAAGTTCCTTCTGGGAGGAAATAGTACATTTTTAATGCCTCAAAATTTTTGGCTGCTTTTGGTCCCACCTGAATTGTCTTTAGCAAATACTTGTTGTGAGTTTAGGCTGAGATTTTTCAGAACCCTCTAAGAAGGGTTCTGAAATTGAATAGAACTGGGTTCCTTGTTCCCAATAGTAATGGTATTTGGATCTTTYAATGTCATTGGTCTTCTGCTGACCTGTTGTGAGAGGCATAGYTATTTCATTTCCTCTGACGGAACAGTGACCAAGGAGTGCCTGCTGTGCCAGTCATCTTCAGGGAGTGGGAAGTACTCATCACTTCTTGCATTCTGATSGGATCTCCCAGTTGAATGTCCCTGCCAATTCAGCGTGTGCTTCTGATGTCACTCTCCCTGTTACCAAGGAGCCTTTTCTTTTTATTTCCTTCCCTACAGCATTGAGGACAATATACTCTATGGTCACTCCTCACGCAAAGAGAGGAGCTGGTTCAGCTAGATAGCGTTGAGTCCACACTGATAGCTGAATACAACCAGGTTGCACAGGGGAAGCTTTCCAGCACTGCTAGTACTATGTTATCTTGCACTCTAACTCAGGAGAGTCTCTAGGTGTGTGAGTTCTCAGCATTGTAAACAATAAGAAGAGCTGTAGTGGGACATTCACGCTTGCAACATAAATACAAAGAGAGGGAGGCTGTGGGAGAAGGAAGCTAAAATGGCCTGCTTTTCCTGCCATTGCTCGTGTCATCTTCAGCATTAGTTGTCATTGTCAGACCCAAATCCAGTAATACCATTGACAGCCTTGCTGAAGACTCAGAAACATGAACAAAAGGCAATCAGGACATTGCAGGGTTAGGTCTTCAGAACAAACTTTTCTTCAGGCAATTAGTGAACATGTTTGAGGTTTTTTAGTTTTAAGAAACCTGACTTGGCAGGTCGTTGTTTGAAGTGGCTGGTGAGCCAGTCCTTCAGCAAGCAGCGTATCATAGAATCATAGAATCATAGAATCATTAAGGTTGGAAAAGACCTCTAAGATCATCGAGTCCAACCATCAACCCAGTACAAATGCCCACTAAACCATGTCCCGAAGCACCTCATCCACACGTTTTTTGAACACCTCCAGGGATGGTGACTCCACCACTTCCCTGGGCAGCCTGTTCCAATGCCTGACTACCCTTTCAGTGAAAAAATTTTTCCTAATATCCAATCTAAACCTCCCYTGGCGCAACTTGAGGCCATTTCCTCTCGTCCTAATTCCACTCGTATCATGAGTGTGGTARCATCTGTTTTGTGTGGGGATACATGAGGCACAACAGCATCTTCTCTTGGTGTCTGCCATTGATTTTTAACTGGGGTCATTTTCCTCTTTGCCAGTAGAAAGGAGCATGTTGCACAGGAAACTTGTCTCAAGAGCTTTCAGGAAAAGGCACTGTCAGGTGAGAGGAGGTTGCAAAATTGGACCCTATCCACATGCACTCTTCAGAGTGCATCCTTCCTCTGTTCCTATACATTACGTTATTGGTGAAATACATCAGTAAATGTTTATAGTCAAGGAAGGTTTGTACTAACACTGTGTCATGCAACTAATCTGTTTATGTTATAAATAGGAACACTAAGTTAGCTCCATTTTGCTCCAGATGCAAGCATCTTATTAAATATTTATACATGGACTAGACTGTTTACTTTGCACCTCATAGTATAGTTGTATTGGGAAGATCCAGAACACCTGGGTTTTAGTGAGGTCTTAAGGAAAGTTTGCTTCAACTTTCCAAATTAAAGATKAAGAACTCACTGAATTACTGAGTATATGACAGGAGATTTTTAAATGGAGAAGTATCAGTTCTAGAAGTACATTTCTAAAATTGTGATTAACAAAATATTGGTGAATACCAGATCTTGATTTCATTCTGGTTCTGCTGCATTCCTACACTTCTCAGGTACAGAAGTATCAGAAATATCAGAGAAATACCAGAGTTTCCCCTTGTTTAGCTTTGTTGGAGGTCTGTTCTTTACACTAGTGAAAACCAGTTGCTAGCATTAAGAAGTCACTTGGCTGACTTCAGTGATGCTACTCTAGATTTATGTAAAAAAAGTAAATGAATGGGGTCCTGGACTACAGTGTTACAGGTGTGCTGGCTGTGTAAAGCATCCTTTCCTTTTTTTTAAGAGAGGCTGTAGATCTAGCCTTCCTTTCCATCTTTAGGTGTAACTCTACATATGTAATCTGGTATCCAGAAGTAGTGTGAGAACAGTTTCACTGACTAGGCAGAAAGCAGAAAAAAGCCTGAATTTATTTTGCAGAGGATAATCCAGTTTCTTGGTGTTGAAACACTGATTGCCTATGTGTTTAACAGCTGTATCACTTGAAGAAACATGTAAAAACCTTAATGTTCTTTAAACTACAAAAGAGTGAGTGGAAAGCTTCACTGATCTGTAGAACAAAATCTATAGCTATTCAAAGTGAAAGCTAGTTATTTATGTGTAATCTTGCTAGGTTGTGCATTATAGTAGAGAGACTGGGGAGCACTAGTTTTAAGCCATTGCCAGTGTTTTTTAGTGTGCTTTCTAATCTTGCTCAGTCTGTACAACACTGGAAGTGTTGTTGCTGTCCAGTCATTTTGCAAATCTAGCAAGAGCTGRTCTGATCAGCACTCACCTCCAGTAAGTATCTGCTCACTTCACCGTGAGATGTGAACATAAAGGAACATTAACTGTTTCTCTTGAGTGTAGTGGCCTAGGGTTTTAGGCAGCTTTGAGTATAAACGGCCTCTGAACAAATTTACACACATTTCTAAGATCTAGTTCCCTTTGCTTGCTCCTAAATGCTACTGCATTTCAGAAACTCCCTACCCTAATTCTTTCTAAGCACAACTGGCTATTCAAGTTACAAACTTTGGAAGGTTTCCAAAACCATAGCAAGCACCACTTGCTTGTCAGAACTAGTAGGGTTTACTCTTTTTTGCTAAACATATAGCATTTGATCTGATTTTAGCTTTACGGAGTTAATGTTTTAACCTCTGTATTCCGAGAGTGAAGGAGCCTTATTCTTGCAAGATGAAGAAYTAATTAAATGTAGTTATGACTAATAATGTGCTTTGCTTTTTTCTGGTGAGTCTTTCTGGGCTAATGCTTCCTATGTTTAAATTAATTTCCAAATATTTTGCACAAGTTTTGGAAGTAAACAAAACCTACAGTTCTAGGTATGTACTCTTAAAACTTGCTTTGTCCCTGAATTTGTTTGGATAGGATTTAAGAGTTGTATGTGCTGTATAAAATTTGCATTCCAGTCTAAACAAAAAGTGTATTTACAAATTGTCTGTTTAGTTTAATTTCTATGGTTCTTGACATGCAATGCACTGTTTGAGGTACTATTCTCTYGATATATCGGTTGAAAAATATTAGAATTTCCCAATACTTTTGTGTTTAAACCTAACCAGAAAATTTGTGGAAGAGATTTTGTTTAAATCAGTTACTTTTTACTTACGTATCACTTGATTACTTTTTCCTTGCATTGAACTTGCATACTACAAGTACCTCGGAGATTTCTTACACCTGTAGGAGAATCAAATTATTCCAGTAAATTAGAAATATATCTGTCCTGTAACAGATAATTAATGTGGGAGGTAAAACACTATTTCCAGCAGAATTGGAAGACACCATTCAAACGGTTCATATTTTAAAAGGACCGTTTGTGCAAAGACTCTAGTTTCTTTCGTCTGATGATTGTTTTCAGTATTTATAGTACAGCAGGGCCTGGGGCCTCAGTTACATCAGGATCAGTTGTACTTTGTATAAACAATAAAAAAGCCCTGCACCAAAGAACTTTTCTTCTAAGCATTAAATGTACTGATTTTTGGAGAAAAGTACACAGCTGGGACAAAAACATGGAACTGTCCCAAACTCTAGCTGGACACAAGGGCAGATCTGGATTTTCATCCATCTGCTTTCAGCTGTGGAGCATTTGGTCTTAGTGTTCACTGCAGGCGTAATAGGGATGTTTAACCATCCATTTAATGGATCCACAATATAGTTAAAATAAAATGATCCCCAGTATACACGCAAGCAATGTCGAAGGATAAGAGAAGGAGTCTGAGAGTACGTTGGTACAGTCTGATTGAGGCAAGCACATAGGTTTAAGTGGCCCCTACCCTGGAGCTGACTCTAGGCTTGGAGTGGAGTGAGGCAGCATACAGCTGTCCATACGTGACCAGGTGAATGTGCTCTCAGAGCATGCAGGCTCTCAACAGAGTTAAGGAGCCATAAAGATACCACAAGAAGCTGTGGAATGTCCTATTTCTAATCATTATGGCRTGGATCAAGTTTTAACATTCTTCTGTTTAATTTAAAGAAAGATAGATCACTAATTTGACCCTTATTGGATGGCTGAATGTATGTAGATCACATAATTTAGGTAGACTTAGAGTCAGTGGTGCAAGATATCTTCACGATAGTATTGTCTCTCCAAGCACTGGCCTGCTAAGTGCTAAATATGGGTGGGGATCCGATCTCTCTTGCTTTCATGGAGGGCTGCTGGATTTGGAGATACTTAGAAAAAAAAGCCTTTGACGCTGCTGATATTTTGAAAAGGATATGCACTCTACATATTGCTTCAGTGGAGAGGAAAGAAAATAGTCAGTGTTAATGGTTACTTATTTCTTTAACAAATAAATTATGAGCTGTTAACACTAGAGTGGTGTAGTGATAGAAAAAAATCTGCTATCAAACTAAGTAATACTGATTTGATACTGGTAAATCATGATCTGAAAAATGGAAGAAGTCCCAGATTTCTTCCCCACTTGCTGTTGCACCCAGTAACATGAAGACAAGGAAAATGTATTTTTCTTTTCTTTTATTTGTTGAGCAAAGACAAAGTTGCTGGAGAGTTAAATTTCACTTCCCCAGGAGAAAATAGCTGTTATTCCAGTTGACAGATAAGAGCTTTGACACTGCAATGTTACTTGTGTCAATAGCAAAATTTTGTTTCTGGAAAGGAAAGAGAAGATGATGCAGCTTTTGAGACTCAAGTAAAATCCCAATGTTCAGGATTTAAGCCTGTGCTTGGGCACATCCTCTGTGACAGCTGGGAAAATGAAACCCAGGCTCTTCAGCCTGCCTTTCCCAGGACCACCTGTGAAACTGCTGTTCAGCATTTGTGTGCCTGTTTCTTGGCTTTATCATTTGGAGCAATAGTAAAAGCAGGGAGATGGCCACCATATTCACATAAAAACCGACTAGCAAGAGTCTCCCCTGCGCATCGTCAGTGCTTAGTTTCACGGTGAGAGCAAGGATACAGTCTATTCCCATACCACAAGTTGAGACACTTCACCTTACCCTACATGTGGGACTGTTGGTTGACTTTTATGGGCTTCCTTCGTGTGTACTCTTCAGTCTGTGCTGCAAACTGAATGTGGAGAGTATAGCTGTGCCTCCTCTGTATTTCTTACCATTATCTCCTTTCTTTTATTTCTCAGATTTCTTTTCCTTTATTCTGCTTTTAAGCCTTGACACTTTAGCCTTCCTCAGTGGCATGATTCCTCTTAGGCTTTGGTCAGCAGACACTTGCAGAGCCGGTATTTCCAGTCAGTGGCAGATGTAAGACAACATTTCTGCTGATGCTGATTCAACCAAGCAATGATCAGCTGTGTTGGCAAAAGCAATGGCAGTGAAGGAGTGATGCTTACTGGGCCTGATTCTTCTGTCTATGACATTAGGGTTGTACTTCACTGAAGTCATCATTTGTCTGTATTGATGTCGGTGAGAAGACACTGGAGTCTTCATATGGTCTAAAATGCCATAGAAGTGAATGTTTATTCAGAGATCCAGATACAGAGAACGCATTAACTCATATTCACTGATTTGCTGTTCTTCCTGGCTAAAAGATAGACCGTTATAAATACCTACAGGGATTATGAACAACTTAATCTTGTGTCTGAAGGGGGCTGGTATGTATGTGTGTGGCTGAGGGCACAGTTTATTGCACACTATGCAAATACAGCACGGTGTGAGGCTTTAAAAAATATCCTATGGAAAAACATTGCTGCAGATAGCTGTGGTTTAACTGAAATTGGAGTCACTTCATGAACAAGGRAAATACAAAGCCAGTTTGTAGCAGTGATCAATAGAGGATTCTTTTTTCTCTATTCATTTAAAGTATGCTTTGCTTATTTTTCTCAAACAGCAGTCTAATGATTGTTCCCTGGCTGATGGCTCTAGGGAAAGGGCTTAGGGTAGTTTGTGTAGCTCAACAGTTGCTGTTCTGGCTGCAAAAGGAGCACTGGCAGCAACTTCCAAAGAGTCCTGCTGAGTCTGTGCAGACCAGATCCGCTTCCAGTGCTTGTCCTCCCAGGGTTTCTGGGGGTTTGCAAATTTTTATGAGCTGCTAGGAGGCTATTTGCAGATCTGAGGCAGTTTTGGTTCCTCTAAAATGACGTGTCATCATGTTGGCATGTAGTAACAGTACTCTTTGATGTAATAGGATGATGCTGAACCAAAGCATCACTGCATTGTTGTGTACTGGTCCCCATTTTGTTATATTTTGTTAGCGGAGTTTGTTGTCTGAAACAAACCCATAAAACTGACTACGCTGTGAACTTTGTATCTCTCAGGCTTTAGATAATTCCTGTTATTCACTGAGCTCCAAGTGAGTGCAAAATACAATGAGAAATGCAATATCATCTTTCAGACCAGTATGGCTACATCAACATAACTAATAAAAACTGGAAGATGTCAGTATTTGCTGTTTGAAATGAAGAATATGCATGTAAAGAGAAGGAAACCAAACAAGATGGTAACACCTACTATCTTTGGGGGGAGGAAAAAAAAAAAAAGGCAAACAACTTGTTTTTGTAAAATGTGCTGTCTCTCTCTACAGACTTTTCCTGATTTCCATCATTATACTGTCCTGGCTACAGTAATTCTTTAACTACTGAACTTCTAAACAGACTTAGTCAAAGCTTGGAGTTGCCAGTCATCTGTAAGTTAAAACTGGGTAGAGACTACTCTCCTCTGTCCTATCTAGCCACTAAGATTAAGGCCTACTAAAGACTTCTGATTTTTCAAATGAGAAACAATGTGACTTTTATATGTACATATGGATAAAAKGTATTTGATATCCTTGAGGTGTTTAGATTTATGCTGTTATTTCAAGCCTTTTTTTCTGGCTTTTATTTTTTCTTTCAGATATGTAATTCTTAAGCATTCTGAAAGCAATTAGAAGCAATTCTAGCTTTGATTAGTAGCTAATTTAGAACAACTGATGAGCTACCATATCCCTCCCTTTGGCTTGTTGGTATGTTTGCTTAACTGCAGGATACATTCCTAACCCTTAGACATTTCAGTTCTGCTTGGGCACAGTGAAGGCCATTATCTGGCTTGCAGTCTATCAGAACAGGGAACATTTTCTCCTTTTATTTTAAGAGAGAAGAAGCTGCTGAGCTGCTTTGGAAATAGTGGGCTGGTTATTGTCTCTCTAAAGCTCCCTAGACCTGTGTGCAGGACAGCACCAGTCAGGTTATCCTGTCATCATATACAGATCGCTGATTATCACACACCAGTGTTTGTGATCTTCTGCAGCACTGCTTCCTTCTGTCTCTCATCAAGGCCCAATGAGCACAGAGCGTGACAGGTAAAATCTTCTTCCAGACCTCAGATGCTCCCATACAAAGAGCCATGCTTAATCCCTGGCCTAGTGTGTAATTTAGTAATCTGCATGGTCATGAATTCCAGGGATATATGGGCAGGAAGCGCAGAGCAGTGTGGGTAGCAGGGCAGGCCTACAGAGTCATTTAAGTCTTTGTTGTATTGTGTAGCAAGGGATTTTGGGGACAATGAGACCTGTCTGTCAAAGATTAAGCAGACTGGAAGCGTGGTTTATACCAACAAATGAATGAAGCTTTTTGGAGTGTTAATACAGGCACATAGTAAATGTCCAAGGACTTAAACATACAATTTATGTGATGACAAGCAACATTGGAATTAATCATTTATTCTATATACCTTAGCCAGTGGGAATTCAAGTAGGTGAAGAGTTCATTTCCGTCCTTATCTTGATCAATATGCAGCACTTATTAGGAGAAATGAAATATCCTGTATGTTTTTTTTCTCTCCCTGACTTTGGTTTGAAGTTATTTTTACTAATTGCAGTTTATTCTCTGATACTGCCTAGTAAACCAGCCACTGACTGACTGGCGCTCTTGTTATCAGGCACTGCAGTAAAATTTTGCCTGGACCTGCTCTGCTTAAGCCTCTAGAGATAACTGGAATCTTGCCAAATGTTATGTTTGTAGATTTGCAGACCTCTACTACCCTCCACTCCTTCTGCTTTGGTCTGTATATTTCCAAGCAATGTGTAGATGAAAATTCACAGACTCCATTTTTTCCCCTTTAAAGTGAATTGTTTACATGTTTGCAAAACTCCCCTTGGCTCTGCTGTGTAACAGGTCTCTGGGAAGAGTTTTTGTTCTAAATCCGCTGTCTTGAAGAAGCAAATGGTTCCCATCTGAGTTTTAAATCTTGACTAATATTATCTGTTCCAACAGATAATTTTGTTTTTAGCAGAACCCTGTGCAAGGAAAGCCGCTCAGACCTTTCTGAAGTGCCAGGAACATGCTGGGAAGGCTACGGGAGGCAAAATGTAGGGGAAACTGCTTGCGGAGAATCTATTGTTCTGCGCTGACCCCTTACTGGACAGATCTGTGAATGGCCTACTTTCACAGCCTGCCTTCTAACTAGAAGCATCCTTTGGGGCTGAATGACCTTAGTGGATAATGAGAACTTTTGCTATATTTCTCTCTTGTAAACAGAATATTTAGCATGTGGAACATGGTCTGGTGACTAAAACCGATATTTTTTTAAAACGTGTGTGGGTTTTTTTTCTTTTTCTTTCTTTTCCAAAAAAGGCTACTTTATTCACCAGATGAGTAATGTTAATACATGATATGGCAATAAGGCTTAGAGGTAGCTCCATGCCGCATAGATCAGATGCCCATTTCAGAATTACATTGTACTCACTACTAAAATTTGGTTGTAATAGCACAAAGACTGGGTATTGGACAGGGGAAGGAACATAAGTAATGCATCAGTAAGAACAAAGGAAAAAGACAAGATTGTTTTTCTGGAACATTGCTTTACTTGTGGCAATTTATAGATACACATTTTCTGTGTAACAGTGAAATTTAATAGAATGTAATTAGGTGTTCCAATATGATAAAAGTGAGCCAAAAAAGCAGTGTTAAGATCCTGGTCCAAAATAGGTTAGGCTATGACTTGGATTGCAAGCTAAGTTAGAGGAAAGGTTCAGATTTTAAATTCAGCTATCTCAGCGTCTTGCAAGCTTGTTCTCTGAGGAACTTGAGACAAATTGAGAGAAACTCCTAACGGCAAGATTGGATACAGGCATTTAAATCTGCTTTTAGAATACCAATGCTATGCTTGTGATCCAAGTCTCTATTGTTCATATTCTAATGATTCACTTCATGTTCTGCAGAAACAGAGAACACATAATGACAAACATTAAAAAGTCATCTTTTATTTATCATATTAGTTACCACCTGAAAAACCACAGCTATGTTCTATTCAAAATATTAAAATAAATCTGTGCTATTTTAGTTAGTACCAAGTAGTTTCTGCAACCAACTCACCTCAGTATATAAATTATTAAACAATGCAGTAAGACAAACTAATATCACTCTAATATGAACAGCCACATTACTAGCTAGAATATCTGCTGATAGACAAAGAGTAATGAGAAAAGGTTGAGCAACTTTCGTGAAGATTCAAAGGCAAGCTGTTAAATACGAAGATTGTTCTGTCGGTTGATATTTTTGCAGCATTTAAACCAAGATAAGTTTTTCTGCTTTAGCTGGAATACAGTGGAAAGGTTGCCAGCAACACAGAAAACTTCCATAAGAAGTGGGAAAACTAGGGGAGTAATAACCTCAGTAGAGCTACAGCTGCTAATTAACAAATTAATATGATATTATGATATCCATTAAAATGGTCCTCAGTTATGATCCTCTGAGAGAAGTTGTTGCTCTAGAGTAATTACCATGGGAAATAAACGATCACTCTCCCTTGACATGTGTCATACACTACATTATCACTTTTTCTCAGGTTACATCTAGCCATTTTTTTTACGATAATCTGTTCAGATAAACTGCAGTCCAACGACATTTCCAGTTGTCAGTTCACTGATACGAATCATTGATTGCCACCTTCAAAGCAGAAGTAGCAAATCAAGTGGAAACCAACGAAGTCTTTGGAATCAAAGACAAGACTGTTTTCTGTAGCTGCGAATAACTGAGTGTTTCTGAACTATCCAAATATCCCATTCAGATTGAAAATCTTTGCCTGGCAGAAAACATTTTGGAGGTTTTTCAATCTATGCAAAGTAAACAGATACTTTGTTGAGTGAATTTTCTTTGAATGACCAAACCCCTCCAGTCCTTTAATATAATTTAAAAGTGGGTTTGATCTGGCATTAGGCAATCTGGGAATGGATGAGCCTAGCCCAGGCTGCACACTCCAGATCTGGGTCTGAAATTGTCCAAAGGGGGGAAACATTGCTATTGCTAGCCCAGAAAAGAACTAGGGCAGGATCTTGCCTATCCACTCCAGTGCTTAGCAGGGAATCCAGCTGGTAAGCATGAAGTAATTGTCCTAAAGACTGGTACCCTTTAACTTCTTCCTAGCTCTTGTTGCTTAGTGGGTGGTTTCTCTCTAAAAGTGCATGAGGCATTAAATCTTTGCTAGAAGTCTTTAACTGACATTTTTGCAACTGTTCTTGTACATCTCCATGTTGTTCTCCTCTGTGTGGCTGTTCCTGTAAAAATACTCCTAAATTGCTGGTCTTAGATGCATCTTGTGGAAATGAGTCCCTCAGGATAATGGCCAGAATTTAAATAGGCTGGGAACTTAGTTTAGCTGCTGATAGAAACTAAAGCTGGGAATAGCTTATCTGTAGCTGAAACTGCAATAAAGAGCCCCAGTGAGTGAGGTTTCTCTAAAGGTTTATGAACTGTTTTCTTGTCTCTAGCATGAGGTCCTTTAGAAAGGCCAAGAAGGCATCACATAAGGTAAGTGATCACTAGAGCTCTGTAACTGTTCCCATGCATGGAAACCTCAAGAGTTTTTTGTTTTTTCATTACTGGTTTCTTCATCSTCGTTCCTTTCTTTACTGGTTGAATGTCATGTTTGGGGAAGTTCTGGTGCAAGAGGACACTATCTGTTCCCACAGCATGAGGGAARTGGAAAGCACTCTGTATTGTTCACAGAGCAGAAGGGGCTTCCATAACTCCTTTTCCATCTCTTCGTCTCATGCTTCTGGGTCTATTCCTTATCTCTGAGTTATCTCCTTATCTCTGTGTTATTAGGGGAGCAGGACGTGTCTTGACTGCACTTGATTTCCAGTTCCCAGGCAGAAAGAGAAAAGTAGTCAAATGTAGTTGTAATGTAGTATTAGAAATTGTGAGCCAGTGGAGAGGTAATTTTGACCAAAAATTACMAATTCCCTGTTTCCTTCCTTCTTGTCTCAGTCTTCCATTTTCAAAATCCCTCAGCTCTTGATGGATGCTGTAGAGGCTGATGACAGAGAATTCTGTGTTAGTTGCCCACTGAGACCTGCAGTTCTTCCYGCTCGTTTGCTTCTTAGAGAGTTGACCTGCCGCTTTCTCGATGCACAGCCTGGACTGTCATAGCCAGTGCCTTTGTGGGATGCATGAAAGTCAGCTCTCTCCCTTCGGTGCAACGGGGAAGACCAAACCACCCTATCTGCTAAAGAATACTGGGAAAATGCTGGTATGGGCAGTCTCTTCCTGCTAGATCTACTCCTTGCCCACATTCCTGTTCTGTCTCTGAGGAAGCACTAACTTTTCACAGCCTTTGCTTGCAAGGGGAGTTAGAAATTTAAAAATTGGGTTTGTTGTAAAAGAAAGAACTGGAGAGGAGCCCAGAGCAAATTAACAGATCTGGACACAGCAGACCCTGAGGAGGTTTGGAGTCTGGGCGGCTTCAGCATGTGGCTGAACCCTCCCTGCCTTTCTAGATACAATGTCCCTTTAATAGTCTTAACAGGCCTGACACTGGCAAGATTTCACTTGTTCAGTACRCTACTTAATCCAGCTAATTTTCTACTGACAACATTTTTTTGCAACAATGAATCTTCTGTCACTTGAGTCCATGAAGAAGGCAGCTTGGAAATGCCAGCCAGAGGGGGAGGTAGCAAAAAGTTCATTGTAGACCTTCAGTTAAACAGTTCTTGAGAAACACATTGGACTTTTTTGGTTTATTCTGTAGGGTGCTAGGGATAAGTGGAAAGGAAAATAGCACAACGCTGTGTGTTCTTCTTTCCTCATGAGCCCATAGAGGATCCCTGAAAAAGTTGTGTGATGTAGGGTGTATCTTAAGGAGAGTCAGAAGCTGTGGTTTCATAGGCAGCAGTCCTGATGTGACTGCCTATGAAGTCACTATGATTCAATATCAGTTTTCCCCAAGGGACTTGTCTAATATCTATAATTAGTGTGGTATCTTCCTCAGTAATGAGTTAGGTAAAACCCCTTTAAATGGTTTGTGAAAAATAGTATGCTTGATCTTAGCAAATTTGTTGGAGAGACTATATATATACACACATATATATTTTATATACATACATACACACATAGTACATACTGCAAGGCCTGTAGCCRGGTGTTGGAAATTGTATAAGCTCAGTTAATAAACCCTAGTGTGTGTCTGAAGTTCATCCATATTGTTTGTCATGTGAAAAGCAACAGATATAAGCAGTTAAAATATGAGATAAAACTGAGTGATCCCATTTGATTGTCTGATTGAAACAAATAAGTTATTGAGAAAGAGACAACTTTAAACATAAAATGTAAAAGCAGACTGCAAAGTATTTCTGAGGACAATAAAAGTACTGCCAAAAGTGAGGATAGTAAGGCATGAAGAAGAAGGAAGCAAAGCGAAGCTGGCAGTAATTGTGGGTTGCCCTCCTTTGCAGGTCACACTTGTGTGTAGCATATCACTACGGGTTACTCAAGAATGAAGCAATTTTAATTATTCTTTTAATTCACATAGTTTTCAGTAAACATGAAAACTAATTATGACCAGTTAGCTGATCCTTTGCTAGAGCAATAGTGATGTAGATACCTGCTGTTCTGTATCACTGTAAAAGGCTTTACTGGCCTGTAAGGGGCAAAAAATAGTTGCCAATAGAACCAGTGGCATCTGCAGATCAGTCTGGTTAGAGAAAAGCCCTGCAACCAAAGCTAGCAGAGTCAGGGGCTAAGACCCTTGCTTTTCATTTGACCCGTCTCCTGGTTTGGAGACTGACTGCTGAGGAGCTGTCACTTGGTCCTTTTCTACTGCCATGCTCTCACCAGAGACAACTTGGGTGTGTTCTGGGGGAAAAAATGCTTTGCATAAGCTACCTTATCTACTTTCCTGTACAGCCATCAGGAAAATGGAAAGAAGTCATAGAGAAACCCTGTGTTTTCTTCTGAAATAACTAGGTCTTTTGTATAAAAATTCAGCTCAGGGCTTGTGCTGGTGTCAAGAGATGYACACAATATTCAGAAGTGCCCTTCCCTCAATTAAGGGCAGGAAAATGTTATGACAGCTGCTGTCCTACATGAACAGGTCAGGGAACTGTAAAGGCTTTCTATAACATTTTTTAGAGATTAGGCACCAAAGACTTGAGGGAGAGAAGATGAACCGAGGTTGCAAAAGACCATAAAATCTCATAAACCATTCAAACCTTTGGCTGTACTATGCTCTTTTGTTAAATAAAAAAATGCTTAGTTCGTAAGTAAATTGAAGTCAGTTAGACCTCACTTACAGCATTTTTGCTAAGATTTCATAATCATGTAATCCATCCTTTCAATATAAGCCCTATTTTTTGGAATGTTGGTGAGTGTAGTGTAATGCCAGAGCTCCATGAGGTGTGGGAGCGGTTCCTGCCTACTGTTACTCACCTCCTCCTTCATGCCTCATTTCCTCAGTTGCCTTTAAGTCAGGCTTAAACACGTGCCTGATTTCAGAGTAGTGCCAATTTTCAGTCTTGTATGCTGTGTATATGAATTGCTCTCCTTTTGTGTATGAACCTAGCATTGCCCTTCCAGTTTAAAACACAAAAGACCCTAAAGATATCAGTCAAGCTAGCAAAAAACCCTTTTGCCATGGCAAATAGTGAAAAGTTCATCTCAGATGACTATGTATCACCTGAGCCTCATGGCCAATTCGCTTAAACRGTGGGTAAGCTGGGGATTCAGGGGTGATCACCTCTGCTGCGGTGATACTCTGGGATGCAATTCATCAGTATCTAGTCTCTGCAAACCGTGATAACTGTTTCATGCAGTTTCTGCTGAAATAAAGGCATAATTCTGAGTTATGATCATGAAAAGGGCAAGTAAATATAATTCAAATATATAGCATAGCTCCTTAAAAATAAGCTTTAACTCATAATTTTCATAAAACAGTTATTCATTTAATTGAAATACAATGTAAGTCATCACTATGCTTCGTAAATCCTGCTGCATGTTCTTTATTTTAAAAAATCCCCACGAATAATATCTTTATATTTCTGTAGTGCCCGTCATTCTATATGACGCTCAGTGTTACATATGGATCTCCTTCTCTCTGGAGTGCAGCGCAGGAAGGCTGTCGCCTAGCTGGCGCATCTCTCACACAGATGTTACAACCCACAAGTGACTTTCACTTACTTTCATGTTATCTGTGTTCTCTGTGGCCTGGAGCCTTTCCACATGCTCTTGCTTTCTTATCTAACTTGGACATTTCAGTACATCAAAGCAAAAAAGCAATCTGAATTAAAGTCATCCCTTTTGACTCTTACATTTCTTTAAAGAAGTAGTTTCTTTAAAGGTTATGAAGTATAAAATGGAATAATTACTTAGATTTGACACTGAGTCACTCCTGGCATTGTCTGTGGTGGGGAAAAAGACAGCAGTATGTGGTCTCTTTGTGTGCTATAAATAGAAATAGCAAATATGTGGAATTGATTGGATCAGGATGTTCCATGAAAGTTTTTAACTGGAAATCAGGCGTTCTAAAGAGCAAACTTCTCAGAGATTTAAATATCCAATTTAAAAATAAAGATATTTAGAAATAAAGATATTTTTTTTTAAATGTCCAGGGTTTATACACAGTTCTATATTTATAATGTGGTAAACCTTCCATTGCAACTTTAGTTATTTATGTTAATGAACTACAGGATTCAGGAAACAAATGGTTTATGGAATCAAATTCCATTAATTTTTTTTTTAAGCAGTTTCAAATTAGAGTGTAAAACCTTATATATATATATATATATATATATATATATATATATATATATGCATGCACACGTTTTTTTTATCACCTAGATTTTCTACTTGCGGTCGTGGCTAGTCAGACATAGTGGAAATAACAGAAGTATGTTTTGCAAATGGAGTTTATCACATGAACTAAAATTGGAAATTATTATGAGAAACTGCCTGCAGTTGCTCATTACTACATTAAAAGATTGCTYCTGAGATGACCAGAGCAGCCTTGACAGTCTGCAGTGTGAGCATGCCAAGCACTGCTTCGCATAAACAGAAAACTTCTAAAATGAATTATGATACTAAAGAATTTCACATGGTACAGGAATAATTTGTCTCTTTTCTTAAAAATAAAAATTTAAAAAACTTATTATCCTGATATCCTTCTTTAAAAAACAGAGAACAAAGAAAAAACTCTATGAGATTTTTGGGCAGGTGCTCAACGAAGTAGGATTGTTGCACAGGATGTTTTTTTCGGTCTGTTATTTCTGTGTGTATATACAGGTTTGTGTATTCATCTCATGCTGTGTGGGTAAAAAGCTGTGTAGAGGAACAGTAAATTATATGACAGAAATAAAGAARCCATTTTGAACAAGACTTTCCCTAAGTTTTTAGAAGAAAAACTGAAGAATAATTTTCTTTAAAAGTACAAAGCATTTTTCGGTAGGAAAAATAATTACTTACTCTGGAATGTGAGCAGGGCACTGGATACCTGACCTGTAATTTAGGAAAATAGTGAAGGGTTTTTCATCAGTAATTATTATTATTACAGTAGAACTGTGGGGCCCCAGTTGAGACCAGGACTCTCTTGTGCTAGGCACTGTCTATCTAGCAAGAGATAACCACTACCGCAGGAATCTTGCAGCAAAGGCAGGGCAGACCAAAGAGGAGAAGGGAGGAAATGGAGATAGAAAGTAGAAGTGGTTAGCGCAGGGTCATGCTACTCACTAATGGACACTGCTGCCTTGCACCGGTACGTCGCCTAGAGACACTTCATGTGAGTTAGGCGTGAGTCGTGTGTTGCCTTGTGTAATGTGRCATCCCTGATCAGAGAGAATGACCATGATTTAAATGGGTAATGCCATTTGTCTGTGTGAAAGAGCACCTCAAAGGATCAGTCCCTTGTACAGGCTATCCTGTACAGCATGGGAATCGAGTACATAGATCTTCCTTGGAAGTTTTGGGCTAGATTCTGCTTAGTATATGAGAACATATATTTTTAGGGCCATAATGATTTAAAGGATTTAATTGCCTTAATGTAATCAACCGAGTATAAGATGCTTCAGACTACAAAGCATTTGCTTGTGAAGTAAATCTTTGTCACTAGCAATTTTTTGTGTTGATAAAACATTGTTTATGGGGGAAATAACAGATGAAGAAATAGAGAGTGTGAATAAGACCCTTTTTAAAAAATGTGGTCACTGAATTCTCATAGAGGAGGAACTATGTGTTAGTTTGAGAAAACATGAACATCTTTAAATTCAGTTTCTCTTTTCATACACTGGACCTTAATTTTGCTTAGGCAAAAAATAATAATGCTTTGTTGCTTGAAATATGGCAGTCTACGAATTTACTACCTGAAGTAGGGATCAGGTCTGCCCTACCTGATCAGTAGTATTCTGCTTAGTTACTAGTCCTGCTAAACTTATCTCACTTTGTGAGGTCCAGTATCCTTGTTTGGTGATGAATCACTGAGCTAGTATTTGACAGTGAGTGAGGCTAGTAGGACTGTCCGCCAAGTAAGTAAGCACTTGTATTATTTTTTGTCCCTGAAATAAGGGGCATGTCCAGTGGTTCCATACCATTGCCACRTGTGTTCCTTTGCACAGCGACAAATCAAATAGATTTACACTTTATTCTCCAAGCTCACAGAGGCAATGGGGAAAAAAAGAATGTTTGGAATTTGCAATGCTATGTGTAGCAGCTCTGTTTCAGTGGGCGAAAATTTATGTGGGGTATTAGAATTGGCAAAAGGGGGTAGGGACAATAGAGAAACTGTGATGTATTTGATTGTGTAGCAGTAGAGAGACCTCATCATTACCCACCATACTGGCCTTTCCTCATGACACCCTGGGATGCAGATGAATTAAAAGGGTGAAGGGAAGAAGGCACATGTTGCAGAACCTTTTCCATCTTGAAAGACACTGCCATCAAATTACATTTTCAAGCCATTTTGTTTTACCACCTCCTGCAATGTGGTGATTCAGAAGCAATGGGAGATTCCTGTTCCAGCCATTTTTTCCATTTCTTGGTTACCACACATTGAGAATGGAAACCTGAATGTCTGAGACATGTCTGTATTTTTAATGGTTTGTAATGGCTAATTGCGTAACTGAGATGCATATGACTCATAGGGAACTTGTGGCACAAACTTGGTCAAAATCCTGAAATTATCTATGGAAACGCCATGGTATATCAAGAAATAATGCCATTTTTTACCAGCATCATATTCATTACAGAGGGACAGGTATCTCATGTAGTACTGCTTGTGTAGTAAAAGCCTGGTGCACAAATATGTTTGAGAATGCAGGTCATGGTTTCCAAATATATGAAATTCTAGTGGGCATTTGAGAAAACATTCACAAGTCACGGTAGTTTCATAGACTTTGTCCTTGCTTGGTGTTACTAGCATTCTATAATTTTCCTCTTTTTAAAAATTGTTGTCATGCAGCCAGGAAACCAAAATGATACCATTTGCATTAATTACTAATGGCTTTTCTACAGGCTACTGGACTATATATATTGAACAATAAAGATTAAAAATGGGGAGCTCTGTTGATTCACTGTAGTTTCTGTTTGATGTAATCCACATCTTATGTTTAAGCTTGTCCTCACTGCTAAGAGATGTTTTMTTCTTTTTATCCTTTGGATAAGTAAGAGCAATCCTGATGCCAAAGCACGGTAAAGACTAGGTACTTAACCTTTTACTACAAGGTAAACTCATTGAGGTCAAACAGTARTTCCACCTGGCGTTGAACCCTGTAAGTTTACCTTGTGGTAAAACCTGAGTTTTCATTGTACTTTTATCCTGGAATTGCTCCTGCACACCACAGTGCCTGCTCTTTATAATGCTTTTATCTTGGGACAGTTCATGGGAGTGCTACTGAGTGATGAAAAATGCTGCTTTTTTAGCAGTGGAGGCAAGTCCTGTGTTTCAGCATAGAAAACATTATTTCCATCCACATAGACTTCAAAAGAAACAGTAGGAATTGTTGAGAGCCTGATTATCATGGCATAATCACATTATCAGAGAGATTAGAAGTACTTTACTGTGTCTTTATGGTTTAGTGACACTCTAAGGCACTGGACAAAATCTTCAAGTGCTATTAAAATCTTTCTTGTAGGGCACCAAGGCAAAAGAGAGCTTTTTACCTATGGGCCCTGAAATCACAGAGAGCATGTTTAATTCTTCTGTCAGAGAGCTGCAGAACCGAACACAAGCAGAACGTGTAGTTACCGGTCTTTACTGTCTCATGCAGATATATTTCTCGAAGTGACCTGCAGCAGAGCAAAACAAAAGCCTCCTAAAATTTTAATTCCTATCAGTTCCAGTCATTGTGAAACGCTGTCATTAACCAGGCAATCAAACTAATTGAATACAGAAGTGTTAGCAATTCAAACAAGTGAGGAATTCACAGTGTGTTTTTTCTAGAAGCCTTGGTGGACTCTTGGATGCTGTTGCTTTTGTGGGAGGTGGATGGCTATAACAATAATATTCCCATTTTTAGGGTATGTCTCTCCACTGCTGTGTTGCCTTGAGGTAAACAGTCCACAACCCATGTCTTGTGAGATGTTGCCTGAAATACTCTGAATAGCTTGTGACTATGGGAAATTAAAAAGTTAAAGCTGAGACTGAAAGTGAGAGCAAAGCATGTGATTTTTTGTAACATGTTCCTTGTTGTGTACGGTTGCCAAGGACTGCTGAAGATTTGRGGATTAATGTTATGATCATATGGTTCCCAATATAAAGGATTCCATTGATAATTAGCCCAGAGTGAAGAAAGCTAAAAATAATAAACAGAAAAGCCTTTTCAGATGGGAGTCTGTGCCTCTGGAAGTGCACAGTATGGACAGTGTCTAGACAGAAAAGGTATGAAATACAAAACATGTACTTGACCTCAGTTAAAAGGCCAGCATGAAACAATCACAACAGAAAGAGTGACACGGGAATTGCTGCACTTTAAAAGAAAACTGCTCCAGTAGTTAACAAACATGGAATATGGGACAAAATGTTTTAGCCTAAACGGGTACTAAAAATGATCCTGGAAAAAGAATTTTTAAAATCAATTACAGTTTGTTTGATTTTGCTTGATTATTAACATGCAAAAATGCATTTGTAAATTAACTGTGAAGTATTTTACCTGCAAAGGCATGGACTCAGGACTTTGTATGTCTCCAGCTGAGATTACTAAAACACTTGCAGCAGGGAGCTGCATTCCTTCTGCTGTTTTAAGGAGTTAGGGAAATAGAAGGGAAACACACTACCATGGACGTGAGTGTAGAGGAGAATTGAAAGGAGGAGGATTTTTTTTTTTTTTTTTTTAACTTCCTCCTCCATTCTGTATCTTTTAATGTAAGGCTTGATTCTTTGCATGGGTAACTTCATGTAATCCACTGACTGTCTTGCCAGTAGAAAGCATAGCCCTAAACTGCCATTTTCTACTGGTACTTTGGGACCTTAGACTTTGTTGATCTCTTTCAGATTCTCTCAAAATGAATCAAATGAAAAGTACACAAATGTTAACAGAAAACTCTGTGTTAAGCATTCAGCTGCCAAAAGGCAGCTTCTGAGGCTAACAAAGAGTCAGAGCACCTACGGCAAAATTTTTTAAACATTGGCTTGTTTTAGAAACAAGTACCAGACTACTCTGCACATCCATGTRGTGATAGAACAATGAAAGTTCATCAGTCACATATGAATCTCTGCAGTTGTAGAAAAGGCTGCCATCTTCGGGCAATGGTCAGTCATTGCACCCTTCCTTTTGTGCTTGAGAAATCAAAATCCACACCCCTACTATGAGGTAACTARGAAAGCACAGTGGAATCAATCCCAATCTTGAGCCAACCATTTTACTAGTCTCAAATACCCTAAAGTGTGCTTTCTGACTGCATGTGACCCATGCACTTCTTGCATCTTGTGTTATCTTTTTGTTGTACTTGGTCTAAAGGATAAGCAAAATCTTTTTGCACTTTGCAGCTTGGAAATAGAGGTGCAAACAGCCAGTTTGATCTCAAAACTCTGTTGTCTTCCCCTGTTCCTTCCTACAGCAATATGGGTAGTAATAAATCTTCCAGGAAAAAGGGGACATTCCTTACTACTACTCAAGACTTACCTGAAATAACCTCTAAAATCTCTTTATCTGAGAATGTACAGGGAAAACTTTAGATGGCCTATCTACCCTGAGAGGTATCAAATTGCATTAAAGATTGAGTTGGATAGAGTAATTGCAAAGGAGTTTGTGAACATGGTGCATTGACTTATTTTTTGTTGYATATTAGGGTCGACCAGGACCAATTGGGCTTCAGGGACCGATAGGTGCACCTGGATTTAGTGGCCCAGAAGGTTTGCCGGGAGCAAAAGGTGAGAGAGGAGCAGTGGGCCCCCCTGGACCAGCTGGACAAAAGGGCGACAAGGTAGGCTCAACACTGACTTTTCTTTTCTGTCCCTGCAATAGATCTATATGGCCTTGTATATAATATTGGCCTATCTGCCCAGGGATAAGAACACAACAGCATTTCATTAGTATCTTTAGAGAATCMCCTGCTTTTATTTTTGAATGAGAATAGAGTTCGTAAAACTGCTGAACATTGTAGCGATCCTGGTAGATGAACCATAGCCAAATGAGTATTGCTGTTGCAAGTAGACTTTCACTTCACATGCCCAGGGATATAATCTATATTAGTGTTGTTCACACTGTGTTCAGAGAGACCTGGAGCTGGCTCCTGTGTAGAATATCCTGAGTTGGCATTTAGAAAAGCAAAAGGAATGGGTACTAAATGAAACCTGCAATTCAGTTTTGCAGGTGCAAAGTTATTTATAACAGAAAGAATATTATAAACTATGTCATATTAAATGATATAACCCATAAGGTGTGGGTGTCAATGAATGCGGTGTGCAATAACGGGCAGAACAGCAAATATAGAAATGTCTTAATGCCCTTGGGATCTGTTCTGCTGTCTCTTCTTAGGAAGGAAGTGTCAAAAGGGGAGTTTGGAGCTAGGCAAAAGAATGAATGGAAGTATGGACAAATACTTTCAGTAATAAAGTGTGGATACATGTGGGTAGTTCACCTTAAGGAAAGTTTACATTGTGCACCAGGCATGCGTTCGCATCATGAGTTTTGGGTTGCATGCAGAGGACTCACTGAGTCCCACCGCATAGGCCGGAGCGGTGTATATGCTCCCACCATATAGCCTGACAGAGGTTATGTAACGGATTATAAAATGGCGAAGTCTGATATTGTCTGATGCAAGGACTGGGATGAGATTCCTACTCTCATGCCTATGCAGTTGGACAAAAGGAATGTTTCAAGGACAACAGCTTGAAAACTTAAAAGACAGAGGAAGTCCTGCATGCTGTGCCTGGTTTCTAAAATCTGAAGAAAGTCTGGGAGATCAGGACAAGGGCTTGCATTCTGGGACTATCCCAGAGCATCTTGCCAGTCTACTTGTTGCAAGGTGCTCAGACCATGTGTGCAAATAAGAAAAAGACAGATAGTTTAGATACCAGGACCTGCAGAGCAGAGTTTGTCTTCCATGTTTTCCCAGCTACAGATAGGTGAGCTAGCTAGATGAAAACTAGCTCAATTGTGCTTTCATATGCTGCAGTTACACCCTCTTCTCATTTAATATTAGTCAACACATTGGAGTTCTAGTCACCCTTTCTCATAAGACAAAGAACCAAGTAAACTGAAAATGATGACAATGAAAGTCATTGCTTCGGTGTTGCATTCATCTGAAAGGCAATGGAGGATTCAAAACAAGGACTGAGTGCCGATACGAGTGATAGCATTTTCATAGTTCTAGAAGTTAACACTGAAATGATTAAACCYGGATTTTGGAAGACACAAACCCAGGGTAGCAACTGGCCTTTAATGATTGGAACCAATTTCCTTGTGCTGAAAAAATCCCTTATTTACTCCGGAACTGCTGTTTCTATCCATTGAAATAGATACATATGCAATACCAACATGCAATAAGATTCTCTCTCTTTATCCCTTGTGCAAGCAATAGACTTTACCTTTCCAAAGCAAGAGCAGTTTAGGCTGGATATTCTGCTTACACAGTCTGTTTTGCTACTATCCAGAGCAGAGCAGTAGAACCARCAAAGTGGTAATCACTTGCAACTCAGCCAGGGGTGGTCTGAAGTTAATACAGTGGTCTGCATATGGGTGGTGCTATCCAAGTATAGACAGAAAAACCCATAAGTCCTGTTAAAACTCTTGAAAGTTCAAGTTTGACACTGAGAATTAAGCTTATACTGGATTGTTTATTTTCCTGGCATCTTGTTTTCCCCAGATGTGCAGTAGGAGATTATACTTTTACTTTAAATTGCCAGATTAAAACATTCCTGAAACACTCATTTGGCATCCAGTCAAGCTCAGATGCTCAGTTCCTATCTTCACTGACCGCTGCGGTCAGACAGAATCTGCATGAGAGAGTTTGCTCCTTTTGGTTTTAAAAGCTGAAGTCCAAGACCRAAAATGTTGGAGTGAAAAGTATCTCACAGGTAACTGAAATACACAGATTGATGAAGTGAAATTCAATGTGTACTGTTTTTCTTCAGGGCCCAATGGGAGTTCCAGGATTTCAAGGCATCAACGGGATCCCAGTAAGTTTGCATATGGAAATATAAATCACCAGAATGTTAGTCACAACCAAAAGCATGTAAGCACAATGAGACTGTCCTAGCACATGCATAGTGTATCTTGCAAGTGCTTGCTTCTCTCTGGAAGGAAATGGCAGTGTTCGTTAGTCTACCTGATGATCCCATGCTGTTTTGTAAGAAGGTTGGATTCTATTATGGGATAATAGGAAGTTGATACGTATAAGGAAATTAACCTAAGTTACATGGGGATCCATTACATTATTGATAAGCTTTTCTTTCAGCACCATGTTTTCTCAGCACCATGTCTAGAAGACACTGTATCATAAAATCATAGACTTATGGAGTTGAAAGGGACCTCAGACAGTCAAACAGGCATGATCAGCTGTGCTTCAAGCCATTTTTAGTATGTGTTTCCTAACCAATTCTTAAAACCTCGCAATGATGGAGACTAATTTCTGTTAGAAAAGCTTTCTTAATGCCTAACTTCAGTCTTTCTTTCTGCAGTTTAAACCTCTTAGTTCCCATCTTACTCATCATGGACACAGAGAGCAGATTGTTCCCTTTTACTTTGTAGTAGCCTTCTTGTATGTGATAACTGTTATCAGGTCTCAGTCTTCTTTTACTATGATGTGAATGAAAACAGTGATTAGACCTGAGGCCCTCCAGAGAATCCTTGCTTCTCCACTAGGTGCTAGWTTTGGTTTAGATCTGAGCCTTTCAAAACCTAAGACAGGAAAGAGATAATTGCTGCATTTTCCAGGTGATAGGGGTAGGTAACCACTTTCCCTGACCACCAGGAATTTTTTTGTTTGTTTCTTTCATTCTTTAGAACTTTAACATTCTAGTGACAGTTGTTTCCTTTACGATACAAAACATTATGTGCCTAGAGTGTTTTGACCAGCTTTCTTTTGCTTTGGTTTTTCCCCAGTGATTTTTGCAAAGATGTCTTACAGACACTTTACCTCAGGGGAGTTTTTAGCTCACCCAGCTTTAGAAGTTGCCACAAAATTCCTTGCTCCCTCTACACTATTTAGCTCATCCTGCTTTCTCCTTCCGGTATTAGAATTCTTTTTCTTTTCTTGATGACATTTTTCCATCGTCTGTATCCTTGTGCCTTCAGACTATACTCATGCTCTTTCTCATCTTCCCTACTTCCTCAGCTGGCCAAGAGCTCCAACAGTTGAGCTATGTTTTCTTACTTCCTATCAAAAACTGAATTGTTTTGATAGATTGGCTGAAAATGCACAGTTGGCCCTGTAAATGAGCTTGCCTGATTCCAGTTCCTTTCTGGCCCTTRTCCTTCTCTCCCCCTCTGCTCATCCTTGCCTGTTTTCTCTCCTGCTCTACTCCCTTGCTGCTATTTTTTTCTTTTCCCACCAGCCAACTCTCTAGCTCTGAAAAGAACAAGCTGTTCCCATAATACTTAATTTAATTGAACACACTGTGGGAACATGCTGTTCTCAGGGTATTTTTTCAGATGAGGCTCTGGAGAAAGGGGATTCCCAAAAATGAGGGGAGGCAGAGATACAGCAACAGCCATTGCCAGGTAGTTGGCAGCGACAGGCATTCCAAGGAGAGAATAGGGGAGGTAGATGAGAGGATTCAAAGCTTCCAGCATATGCAGATCTACTCTATCTGATTTACAGTATTCTGCAGGTGGGCGAATGGGAAAGAGGCAGATTTTGCTGCTCGTGAACAGCAAAGTGCTCACCACTGTGGCTCTTCTGTGCCACAACTGCAGGACAGAAAAAGGAGGAAGGAAAACTAGTTCATACTGTTTACATTCTAGCCATTGAGATACATACTTCCATTCTAGGGTGAAAATAGCAACCACCACTGCTTGAGAAAATATTTACACTTTTGCCAGTTGCATTTCAGGATAGGGAGTAGCTTAGGTTTGTTGTGAAATGTATACGAACATATGCACATTATATGGATGTGTGAAGTGCAGAGCAATGGAGAGAGAGCATGTGTGTGCTGATATATGTAAGAGAGAAGTAAAAATATATTGCTCTCTGCACAAGAATTAACACCTAAATATGAARAGAGATTCTTTGTAGTATGCAGGTGGCGTGGGCAGGTATATTTTAGTCATGGCCAAAGGACTGCAAGGCTGTGATTCAGAGGGGAATCCCACTATTGACCTGAAGGGAAGTGGTGTTCCACAGAGTTCCCTTGGGGAATGCTGGTGGCAAGTAAATCATGTTGTTACAGCTGGCCTGACTAATCCCTTTAACCTAGTAAATACAGCAGCTATGTGTGTTTATTGCTAGCCTTTCGTGTCACACTGTAGAAGAAACCCTCAAATCCTTAGACCTACTCAGGAAGTTTATTTTTTCCTATAGGACAGGATTCAAGGACACCTCTGGCAAAGGCTGGAACTGGAGCCGGGAGATGTATATAGCTTTTCATGAACTACCCAAGGAGTTCTAGACGGAAGTATTTCTATGAGAAGTGAGCCCTTGTCTGTACCATGAAAGCTAGAGCTACATGGAGAGGCAAAGTTATCTATTTTGTGACCCTCCTAGAGGAAATGCAAGCACTTGGTGATGGCTGTAAAAAGTCCACTTTGCTGTAGCAATCCATGAAGCTGCTTATTCAATTAGTTTTGTGTATGTTCTTAATTGCATTTGTTTCCCTGTTTTTAAATATTTGTTGAGCTCTYCTGTTGGGATCGTCTTTGTGCTGTTTGATTTAGAAAAGAGGCCTCTTGGGATCACAGTGTTAGTGTATGAGCAAGAGTCAGATAAAGCAAGGGCCTAGATGAACAGTTCAAGTTTCCTTATCTGTCTCACAGGGAATGTCTCCTTTTGTGAGAACAGAGAGCACAAGTGATCTCTCCAGCTTGTGTTTTAACTCAGGTCTGTAAACTAGTCACCCTGCCATGTATAAGTACAGCCTGTAAAAGTCTTCTGCCTTAGTCAGTTGAGGTGCTTGTGCTGAATTGGCACATCTGCCAAAACAGGAATTAGAGGAGGTGAGAGCAGTGAAACTAACCACTGTTTTTTTAGGTCAAAACAGCTCTTTAAATCAGTATTTTAAATCCCTGGGGAAAAGGTTCATTTAAGCCAGAACTTTACAACTCTCAAGGAAGTCAGTTGTGGGTGTTCAGTATCTCCTCAAGTAAGGTTCTTAAAACAAAACATTGTGAACTCTGATAGCAGATTAGATAAAGTAGTAAACCCTGTGGGTTTTTTTCCTAAAGCAAAAGAGGCAGCATGTGTATGTGTCATGCATTGGCTCAGAGCCACAGACATGGATGCCATGGGATTAAGTGACAGGGACACAGGTTTATTTAATACACATAAGAAATCACTGTGATCAGCATACTTTATGTCCTCTCTTTGTGAGCCCTTCTCACATATTAAGAGGATACCAAAATCTTTTGGGCCACATACAGACTGTGTTGGTCCAAGAGTTAGGAGATCTCACCCAAAGCATTTCCCAAGACAWGAGGCCACCAGTCAGCTGCCTACCATGGACTGGCTCTTGGCCAGCGCTAAAGGCTTAGCAGCTTGGCTTCCCGTTGTCTAGCTCWGAGGGGCAGATGTAGGCCGTTCAGCTTCACTAAACCCTGCAGCTGGTCACCTTATGTTGTAACCCGATACATGTGCACTTGTTCCACATAGCTTCTGGTTTTGTTGATGCTGTAAGCAAAGTGAAAGACCTGGTAGACATTGACCACTCTGGCCTCCCTCTGCAGTCACAGCCTGTCCCATCAGAGACTTGCTGCTCTTGGCTGTGACATCCGCGTGGATGGAGAAGGGTGGGTTGCCACTGATTTGTTCCAGCTTTGGGAACCAAATGAAATAATTTCTAAGAGACAAACATAAGTGGCAATATATTGGTGCTTCAGCCTTCTCCTGTCGCTTTACCAGAGCCTGGCAAGTCTCTGCTTGCACACCACATGTAGGTGTTTTGACAAACACTTTAATCATCAGGGCAACTGGTACTATGTATTCAGTAGTGCCTGATGCTAATGCTTTGGGATGACTTCATTCCATGTCCTGAGGCCTTGTTTAATCTCAAATTTATACTTGTCTGGGTGAGCTGCCTTGATCCTGTAGCAGAGAGACACTTTACATTCATTCAGTTTGCACCTTATTGACTGACAGAGAGCAGATCTGGGTTCTCTCCCCTTCTCTCCATTCTGTTGGCACAAATTGCAGTGCAGTTGCCAAATGAGCTGGACCAAGGAAATCATCTGGCTGAAAATTAACCCCATTAAGAAACAGAACAGTTATTTCTCTGCTGTGTTGGTTTCCTGCTCTGACTCGCCTATTCTGCCTGTGCTTATGCCAGCACAGGGAAGAGGTAGGTATAAGTAAGCAGGAGTGTGCGATGGCCCTCCTGGCAGGAGCCGAGACCAGTGATCAGCTTGTGTATTTATGTAATTATGGCCGAAGTTGCTCTGCATCCTTGGGAAAGTCACTCTGCTACTGTGTGCCCCCAGCTTCTCATCCATAAAATGAAGATTATAGCATTCCCACATTTTTGCAAGGCATTTTAATTTAAGATCCTTAGATAAAAGGCTTTACATTACTGCAAAGTTCTCATTGAGTTTGGTCAGCATATGCTATTGGCTTGGACTAGGAAGACCTTTAGCAACACAAATGTGTTTTGTTTTAAGTGTCAGGCATGAAGGATTGTTAATGTTCTGCTTTATCTCCATTTTATCCATGTTTATTTTTTTACTTTCCTAGTGTGAGTCATAACTTGTTTAATGCCATATCTTAAGGATGAATCTTTGGGATCAAACAAAAGTACTTTTGGGATGAGTCAAGATCAGGGTGTACAGAGGGAAGGGAGAGAACTGTCAGTTACTGATACAATCTCCATAAGTTTCATTTTTCTTCCTGCCACAAAACACTGTCTTTGAGAGCCACAGAACTCATTTCTATGAAAAGGAGGATAGAATAAGGAGCTACTTGAAACCTGGGTAGTGTGACTGACAGTTCTGCCTTTCTGTGTTTTGCCTACACGTACCCATATGACACTGAAGAAAAAGTAACGAAAGTCTCAAACTTTGATCTCCTTTGTTACCAGTACCATGCTGAGTAAACTCCAGTCAAATTAGTAGGGCTATATCAGGGCAAAAGAGGTGTGAAATCAGAATTAGGTAGAACTGTATTCCACTCTGCTTGATTAATAATTGACGATTACAAACCCTTTATTTTAAATGCTGTTAGTTTAATTAGGTCTTTCTCCCAGTTGCTTTGCCTAAGGTTTTATTATAACAAGAAAAGCTGTTTTGCTTGAATGGCCTGATGCTGGAGCTGTAACATCTGTTGAACTATTAAAGGAAAGAATCCACAATGGAGAGGAAGAGAAGTCACTGAAACTTTAAGCAGATTAGAATTATAAATGCTCAGTATTGTTGAGTCTGCCTCTGCCCTTGTTTTTACATGAGCAGCTTCCATTCCTGGTGTCAGGTGCACCCTTGCATGCTGTTTTACACTGTGTTATACGCCATATATTTCAGACTGTTGTGGGATGAGTATTGCCCTTTCGGGACCTACTCATGCACAAGTTATGTACTTCAGAAAATTATCCCTTGGAGGAAAAGGTAATTAAATGAATGCAGCCAATGTTCTAGGATTTAAGCTTTGGGGAGGATAAACAATGCTGGCTGAAGAAGCCAATTCTGTTGCAGTCTGCCATACACTGAACTTGAGTGGGAGTCGTGCGTTTCTTTTGTTTTGTGTTGCCATTTGGAAGACATCAGTTTTCTGAGGACAGTATTACTAATAAAATAATGCATCCTGTCAGTCATTCTCTCTTTTTCCCCTTTACACAGGGTCACCCTGGGCAATCTGGACCTAGAGGTCTGCCTGGCCTCGACGGCTGCAATGGTACCACTGGGAGTCCTGGTGTTTCTGGATCAGATGGGTTTCCTGGCCTACCTGGGCTGCCTGTATGTCCCAATTTGAATATGGTGTTTTGTAGTCACTAAGGAAGGCTCTGCAGAGGGATCTGGACAGGCTGGATYGATGGGCCGAGGCCAATTGCATGACGTTCAACAAGGCCAAGTGCCGGGTCCTGCACTTCAGTCACAACAACCCTGGGCAACGCTACAGGCTTGGGGAAGAGTGGCTGGAAAGCTGCCCGGCGGAAAAGGACCTGGGGGTGCTGGTCGACGGCCGGCTGAACATGAGCCGGTAGTGTGCCCAGGTGGCCAAGAAGGCCAAYGGCATCCTGGCCTGTATCAGGAATAGTGTGGCCAGCAGGAGTAGGGAGGTGATCGTGCCCCTGTACTCGGCACTGGTGAGGCCGCACCTCGAATACTGTGTTCAGTTTTGGGCCCCTCACTACAAGAAGGACATTGAGGTGCTGGAGCGTGTCCAGAGAAGGGYGACGAGGCTGGTGAAGGGTCTAGAGAACAGGTCTTATGAGGAGCGGCTGAGGGRGCTGGGGTTGTTTAGCCTAGAGAAGAGGAGGCTGAGGGGAGACCTTATYGCTCTCTACAACTACCTGAAAGGAGRCTGTAGAGAGACGGGTGTTGGTCTCTTCTCCCAAGTAACAAGCAATAGGACAAGAGGAAATGGCCTCAAGTTGCGCCAGGGGAGGTTTAGATTGGATATTAGGAAAAATTTCTTCACCCAAAGGGTAGTCAGGCATTGGAACAGGCTGCCCAGGGAAGTGGTGGAGTCACCATCCCTGGAGGTGTTCAAAAAACGTGTGGATGTGGTGCTTCGGGACATGGTTTAGTGGGCATGGGTACTGGGTTGATGGTTGGACTCGATGATCTTAAAGGTSTTTTCCAACCTTAATGATTCTATGATTCTATGATTCTAAGCCAGGATTTGCTTTTCATGCCATTGTTAGAAAAGTAACTCCCAAGTATTTAGGAAGAACCCTAATARCCCTAAGTTTATTAGCATTGTTAGAGCTCATTATCATTTTCTTATTGAAATTCYACTCTGAGGGTAAAATGAAGATCCTGTGAATTCACTATGCTCCCACACCCAGTTATACCATTGTCACTGGCAGTATTCAAGCTAACTCAGAAGAAAGCATGATAAAATTTTTGAGAACCACGAAGTGTCAAACATCTTCCACCTGGCACGTTTCAAGTTAGTGGATGCTGATTCAAGAAAGGATGTTATCACATGTTCAAGTCTATGCATCAAATATTGGATGCCTTCCTTCAGGTCTTAAGATAGCCAGAAGCTTCAGTCTCACTGAGTGTCAATAGGATTTACTTTCCAGGGTGTGTGTTTTACTTTTGAAAACACTTTTCTACCAGCTTGCAGTTAAGTATCTAATCTATTCATCTGGACTCTCCTCTTACAGAGAGTGGTACTTGGGAGAGCATTTCTCCCCCTCTACCTTTCAGGATGAATTGTCTTTGGAGATACCCATTTTTCTGCATTGACTGTAGAGGAAGTGAAAGTAGCTGGGTCATGCTCTACACTCTGTGTTAAGTGGGTAGGATTAGTTATAAGAACTCCACTCCCAGATGCTTTTGGGAATTATAATCTTTTGTAAAAGTACGTGGTTATTTTTGAAGTGTAAGCAAAAGATATTTGACTTGATATTAAAATATTTGACAAGTATTTGAGTATTTGTTCACATTCGAAGCCTGATCTTACAAACACAGGTCATGTGACTAATCGTACATGCAATGGAATTACTTTGCACCTATACATGAAGAAGAGGAAGACAATACAGCAGTGGATGTAAATAATGCCATTTGTTTCAGCATTTCTAAACAGTGCTAAGACATCTTTACATGTCATCCAGACTTGAAATTCACAGGATGTTGAAAAATACTGACGCAATAAGATCAAATTAAAGTACTGCTTTCTAAAGTAACTGATTTAAGCGTATCTGCTGCTCAAATTTCTGTTTTGTAATGCTTGTAAGATTACATTTTTGGCAAAGAAAGCTGCTTGGATCAGCCAACCCCTCTCAAATTGAGTTGGCAATTAAATAAAATCACCTCAGAATACATTGGAGGGGATGATCAAGATTAAAATAAATTGGGTAAATCTAGAATTATAATGGCAGCTTTTTTTGGAAGATTCATGCAGTCTACCATTTTTTTCTCTCATTGATTCTAAACAAAATTCAGTGATTTACAGCGTTAAACAAGAGATAGAATCATAGAATGGTTTGGGTTGGAAGGGACCTTGAAGATCATCTAGTTCCAACCCCCCTGCCATGGTCAGGGACACCTTCCACTAGACCAGCTTGCTCAAAGCCCCATCCAACCTGGCCTTGAACACTTCCAGGGATGGGGCATCCACAACTTCTCTGGGCAACCTGTTCCAGTGCCTCACCACCCTCACAGTAAAGAATTTCTTCCTAATATCTAATCTAAATAATCTAAATAAATAAACTCTTTCAGTTTAAAACCATTACCCCTCATCCTATTGCTACACTTCTTGATAAAGAGTTCCTCCCCATCTTTCCTGTAGGCCCCCTGTAAGTACTGGAAGGTCGTTATAAGGTCTCCCCAGAGCCTTCTCTTCTCTAGGCTAAACAACCCCAACTCTCTCAGTCTGTCCTCATAGGGGAGGTGCTTCAGCCCCTCGATCATCTTCGTGGCCCTCCTCTGGACCTGCTCCAACAGGTCCATGTCCTTCTTATGTTGGGGGCCCCAGAGCTGTACGCAGGACTGCAGGTGGGGTCTCACCAGAGCAGAGYAGAGGGGCAGAATCACCTCCCTCGGCCTGCTGGCCACCCTGCTTTTGATGCAGCCCAGGATATGGTTGGCTGTGAGCGCACATTTTCATCCACCAGTACCCCCAAGTCCTCCTCCACAGGGCTGCTCTCACTCCATAGCCCAGCCTGAATCCAGTTGGGATTGCCCCAACTCAGGTGGCCTTGTTGAACTTCATGATGTTTGTATAGCCCCACCTCTTTAGCCTGTCACGGTCCCTCTGGATGGCACTGATATGTATATGAACAGGAGGGTTACACCATGTCAAACAGATTCAAATAGGATCTTAAAAGTTGTCAAAGGCTTAAAATAAAAGGGAAATCTAATATAAACAGGAAAATACTAGAGCAAATGTTTGCAGAATCTTGTTTTTCTGAAGCTGCAGGAAGTCTTAAGTTCTCATAATACCACAGCTTCTTTGACAAAGCTGCAGTGGTACTTTTGCAGTTTACTGGAGCCAGRAGTTTGCCTTGTTCATTATGCTTTCAAAACAAAATCAGTATTTTTTCCAGAAATTTATTTTTGACATTTTTTTTTTTTAATCAGGGTCATCCTGGCCCAAAAGGCCTTAAAGGAGAACCTGTTTTTGCTCAAGGCAGTCTTAAAGGAATGAAGGTAAGACTTGTAATCGCATAGGAGAAAATGCAGTACAGGAAATGCTTTGATGCCCTACAGGTTGCAGGGTTGATGCTGCAGGTTAGATCGCTCAGGATGTTAAACGTGGGTATCCTGGGTAGGTCTGAATGCAGAACCGTGAAAAAGGCTTTATAATAACTTCATTAATGACAACACAGAATACTCTCAGAACTTGGAATTGCGTGGTCTTTGCAGAGATCTTGTTCATCCCATACTGGGATGCTGGGACATTGCTCATCCTGTTATTGCTCAGTGTAGTTGTTGGTCCTTCACTTGTCTCTGGAGAGCTAGCACCATTCGTTTGTGGTGTCAAACCATGGATGTGAGGAATTTCTTGTAAGCTTATCCTGACTTACGTGAGGTAGCATATGTTTCTAGATGCAGATGTAGCAAAGGAGGAGCCCTTCACCCACATTCAGAACTTTCCTGTACCTGACATCTTTGCATGTGCCAGGTCTGTTGAAATAACAGCTCAGGAAACTCGCAAGTCCATGTTAAGATCTCTGCTGTGAGATCCCAGCTACTTCCCAGTGTTTTTTGTACTGGGAGGTACCAGTAAGTAATCAGTCATATTCTCAGTTTAAATACATGAATATCATATCCCACTCATAGTATTCTATCCTTTGCTGCTGTGAAGTCAGGATTTTACTCTCTTAATTTCAGTTTATTGTTCAGAACAGTGAATAGGTTCTTGAATATGCTTATGTCAAAGATTTGGTTCTTTGTTGCCTTGAAACACACACTCACCAGCTTACCATGGTTTTGATTTTTGCCAGAAGTACTAGGATTGGAATAAATCTACAAAAGATTCAGTACCTCTTGTGGTACTGAATTCAGCAATATTTAGCAGCCTCATGCTTTGTTAAATATTAAAAATATTAAGATATTTATTCTGTCATGTAAGGCCCCTCACACTGACTTTGTTGGTCAAAATTAAKAACTTTTCTAAAATTCTACCCACATTATATACAATCATAAGTTGGTAAAAGCTGAAGAGATCTTTATTTATTTACTTCAGTGTTTATGGGAAATACACATAATTTGATATAATAATGATATTCTTTTACATATTTTATAGTGGTTTTGTAATGAAAGTTTTTATAGTCTTTTCCATTGTTTTTACAATTAATACAATTTTTTTTTTCATGCCACTTTAGTTTCTCTTGTTACCCATAAATAAAATGGTTGTAATTCCTCCAGAGTTTTGGAATCTCTCTGTTACCCAATTTAAATATCGAAGCACAGGTGTCAAAATATTTTCCCATTTACACTTGATCTAATATTAACTAACAGCAAGTATTTCTATTTGTACAAAACTTAATGTTCCTCATAGTTTGTTGCAATAACATAGTGTAATTTTTCTCATGCATTTATAATTTTTAGGGAGAAAATGGTCTTCCTGGATTGGATGGAATTTCTGTAAGTTATTAATTTGGGGAATAATGATTTTAAAGAATATTAAGTAGGTAATTTTCTTTTATTGGTTCTCAAAGACACTTTTCAAATTAGTGGGCCATATATTTACATGTGTGATACCAGTAACATGAGCAATTCCAGCTTTGTAATGGTATGAGTAGATCCACATTATGGTAGAGGAAGTCAGATTTTTGCTATTATCTGTTCCATTTTTCCTTTTTCAAATCAAACTCCCTTCTACTATTGAACTCTGTAACTTTGATTTTCAAAATACATCTAATAATATGAAATGGATTGTTATAGTATTTAAATTGGCATACTTAATTAGGGGCTATTACTTAATGTTTCCTGAGGCTCACTTTGTCTTTGGTTGGGGTTTGATGGGGGTAAGTGCTACATGTTCTGTATTTGACCTATGTTCTTCTTACAGGGGCCAAAAGGTTCTCCAGGTCCAATAGGTTCTGCAGGCCCTATAGGATTACCAGGTTTGCAGGTAGGAGACCTCAGCTGTTGCACTTGTTGATAGAACCGTTCAAAATGTTGGCAGTTTTCCCTTCTTGTCTGTATTTGTGTCATGACAATGAGCAAAAGAGTGTGTGCATCTAAAAGGACTGATGACAACTGACTTCAAGCATAGAATACTTGACCTTAGATAGTTTAATCTAATCACAAGAGGGAAGGCTCCTCTCTGGAGCAGTGTTCAGAGCAGCAATGATGAATGAGGGCTCTACAAACACTACATTATACTATTCTGAGCACTTCCTCATCTCGGGACTAGAGGGAATATGCTGACCTCTGTGTGTTTGGAGCCTGTATCGTCATGAAATATGCTAAAGAGTTGCTTTTTCAGAATACTACAAGAGAGTTTCCATTGGGCAGAGGTAAAAACAAACTACGTGTTTGTTGCTTTTAAATTTAATTTTGCTCTTAATTAACCACAGTACCAAAGGGCTGTGCTGTCTATTATAGACGTGAAGACTTGAAGATCATGTGTATCAGTTACTTTTGCTTTGGGGGCAAGAGATGAAAGTTCAGGTACCACTGCAGATCCCAGCATTGCTCCAATTGTGTGCATCCTAGTTAAGTCAAAAGAAATAAAATCTTGATCTTGTTCACATTTAGGGTCCAATGGGTCCCCCCGGGCCACCAGGTCCAAAAGTAAGTACCTACCTTTTCTGCCTTCTTTCTACACCTGATTGTTGGTCTTTTGAACAGTGCTGTGGGCCTAGATGATAGTGATGCTGGTTTTGCTGTTGTTGTATTATTCATTCATCATTGCTTTTTTTCTTTCCTAGGGTAACATGGGATTAGGCTTTCAAGGAGAGAAAGGAGAAAAGGTAGGTGAAACTTTTCTGTTATGGAAAGAGCATGAAATAATACTCCAGTGTTCCATCATAGCTTGATCCTCTAGAAAGTGGCTAGATTCTAGCATTTTCTTCTTTTCCTTTTTCTTTTCTTCTCTTGCACTGATTGACAGTCCAAATACTAAAGAGTCTTGCTGGTTCCTTAGCTGTTGGTACACAAAAAAAAGGATGGGAGCTTTTTCTGGATGAAGGGGAAAACCTCAATTCAGCGCAGTATTTTCATGGTTATCAAGACATGAGGTCCTCAGACATCTTTTGAATCTCTGTCTTTCAGTTTCTTTGGACCCTCACCTCTTGTATTGAATTATTCTACTGACTTCATTCTTTTTGGCTTTCATAATATTCTTTGGGTCAACCGATGTGTAATTTATAGTCTCACTATTCTAAATGGGTGTCCTGCAGTCTGTGTGAGAATTTACACTGGCATAATGGGACTTCTCAAAGTTCTCAATTTGGGACTTAATTCTGCKGCTGTTAAAATCAGTTCTCAGCATTCTACATTTCTAATTGTTTCTTGTCTTCTTTTCTTTCATATTTCTCCCCAAAGTTTTTCCAGGATGTTTTCCTGTGGATTCAAAAGCTGAGCCCCCTTTTTTTTTTTTTCCTTGCCATGTTTTATATCCATGACTTCTCTGAAACAGATCTAATGCATTTTGTTCATCTTAGTTTTCAGTCTGATCTTTTGACTTCCATGACCAAACTCCTGTGCCAGCATTAAGGCACACAGATATTATGTATGTGGGATATAATTAGAGTGGCTTTGTTCTGATTCGCAAGCCACTTTCATAGGAAATCAAACATGTTCTGCCTATGTTAATGGCTCCCTCTTTTGCCAACAGGGTGATGTAGGGCTACCTGGCCCTCCAGGTCCCCCACCATCCACTGGAATACTGGAATTCATGGGATTTCCAAAAGGGAAGCAAGGAGAAAAGGTCTGTAAATTCAGTTTACAAACCCTTCCCCTCCCCATGCTCCTTCATTCTATGCTGAATGAAATTACTGGACAGTGAGGGCTGTTATATGTCCAGATTAAAATCATTTTCTGTACTAGTTTAATCTGCCAGATGGCTATTGAATAAAAATATTCTTAGCTCAGAGCATTGTGGACCACTGGAGAATGCATACCTTTCAGAAAGAGAAATCTGAAAGCTATTTAAAGGTTTTCATCATTAATCCTAAAAATAAGTGAACTGTAGTTTGTTTCTATTGGACCTGTGAAATTGTGCCAACTGAAGCAAAAAATACAAATCCATTTAGAAAAATAAATAAAAAGCTCCAGCTCTTTTGCTTTGGCTATGATGCACACTACTCTGAAATAATCAGATTTCTCTCCTTCACTTTGTTGTCCTGGCATTTACTGAGATACATGTTTAGCTCATCAGTGTTGTTGTAAAAGCTGTATGGGTCTCGAGTTAAAGATTCTCTACATGCATGAAAATTAGGTATCCTGAATTAATCTGGGACCTATACAGGCTGATTTGGGAGCCCAGTCTGAGCTTGCCTAAGCCCCTGCATAAGTCATGAGAGATATTGTCTAACTTGGTTCAGTTACATTAGTGTGAGGTCAGATTCGAACAAACACCATTCCTTTTGGCTCACTCTTGAATTTGTAAGCAGGATTGTGAAGACATTATACTATCTTATCATGTGTTATTTTGCTGCTTTCCACAAAGTACTGTCCATGTTCCAATTCCCTAGATGATGATATGAAATGCTTCTAGTTTGACTTCTAGCAGTGGAGGATAGTAGAACAACAGTTCCCAAGTAGTGTTCTTTGAAGCCATGGGAAGTGGTCACAGACAATCTGTTGCATGCACCGGCGCTGTGCTGAGAGACACTATATATCTGGCACGTGATGACACAAATCAAGTATACTTCCTGACAAACAAATTACAAGGCCTTATTTTAGGAGTCAGGAGCACGATGGGTGGATTGGGGAAAGTCTTGCTTTCATGGGCACAGTGATTTATTTTGTTTACCTATTCCCCTTGTCAGGGTGAACCAGGCCCTCAAGGATTCCCTGGAGACAAAGGATTGCCTGGCATGCCGGTAAGGACACAGGAGAGAGTTTAATATATGCCTAATATAGGTTAGATGGTTCAACACCCTCTGAATAGCTCACAAGGTCTCTACACGAGTTTCTAGGCACCAGAGTACTTTGAAAATCTGATAAAAATGTCCACAAGACTTTTTGAAGCGTGTAACTGTAATCTGATTTTTTGTCCTGGAGATACAAAGAAGATAATGCTGTCCTACTACAGACATTACAAAGCAGCCATCATTTCAGTACRTGTAATCTGCAGTTTGCAGAGACCTACAAGTAGACATACCCTTTACATGGCCACTTGATGGCAGTGTTTCTTGATGTCCCACAGAGGCCTAGACATATTTTTAAAAAAGTCCTATTTTTTTTTCCCTTTAATTATGTCTAAACATATTTTTTGTTATTTTACTTTAAAGTTGTAAAGCACATGCAGATCTTTCTGTCTGTCTATATATATCCAGTTTTAAAATGGGCTGTTTTAACRTTAGTGCTCATAAACTCAGGAATGTGTAGCATCTTCTCTGTATGAATCAAGAACAACAATTTATCCCTGGATTCCAGAGAGCTGTTTCCCAGCTTATAACCTTTTGTAAACACAGGTTATTTTGATAAGTTTAGGGAATAAATATTTTGTGGAACTTCTGACTAATAAGATAAATTGTTTGCCAGTTTCTTCAATGTACAGATGTTCTTAGTAGAAAGACGTGCAAGAAAAACCCGTACACGAAGCACATTTTGTTATTAGCCTTTCTGGACGTGTTCCATTATGTGCATGTTTAGCTTTATACATCACAAGAGGCCCATTGAAGCTGATGGGGTTGAACATATGTGTGAACTTAACCACAACCATAAGATATTTCAAGATTGAAGCCTGAAAATTGCTTAACTACTGTAACTCTCGCTGAAATTAAACCCTGGTGTTCCATCTCTGGATTTGATACTTCTTGCTGACTGGGAAAACCACCAAACATTTCCAAATGTTGAGCGTGAAAATGCTAGTTTTGTGTCAGGCTTTAGAAATGAAAAAGGGTGCTCTGAGCACTCCCTTGAGCTGCTGCTGTTAAGAAACGAGATTTGAAATAATTTCTAAATGTAGAATACAGTACAGAGTAGCAGTGGCAGGACTTTGCTGTTTATAGCATGGGGTTACTTGCATTTGCTACTGCGAGATGTGCCATGGTTTAAATGGATGGAAGTCGTGGGGAATGAAGAAGATAATGTACTGCATGTACCACCAAGTCTGGTTGATGCAGGTTTTCTTTCTGGGGCAAAAGAGTCCCAGCAGAAACAGGCAGTTCCCCTGGTCTCTCTCTTGTACTGTTTGTATTAATAGATGGGTTTGTGCTCATATTGTCTTAGGACTGTGCTATTTAATTCCAAACAGATCACAGATTTAATGTTGACGTTTTCCCTCAGGGCTTTGGAGGTGTTGGAGAAAAGGGAGAAAAAGGTGTGCCTGGCTTACCGGGTGGCAGGGTAGGTAACTTTTACAGAGTCCTTAAATGCCCTAAATGTTCTCAAACACATTAAGTGGGCCTTTTATCAACAGAAGCATTCCCAAAGCATGTAGGAGTCTCAGACATAGGACTGGGTCCCATAGTAGACAGCGCCATACAACAACAGAACCAATAGATAGTTCTTATCTCAGTAAAGTCTCAGATTAAAGGTGAGGTGAAAGATGTATACAGACAAGGCAGTCCAAGTGAATCATACGGAAATATTTAGTGGAGGTCTTGAATCTGCAGGGCCTGTGTTTTTCCAGGTTTTTTGAAAGCTTCACAGAAAAGGAAGCTTGCAGGAGGTCCAAATGAAGATAATAAAAAGGCCTTGCAGGGGCTTTAGGGAGCTCTTAACCAGTGCCAGAATCAGCCATGAGAGAACACAGATAGGTACTTGGGGAAGAAATGGGCAAGCTGGCAATAGATGTTGGTCTAACTAGTCAATGATTGTGGGAGTTAACAGCATGCTCAATCACATACCGGCCATAGATTCTTCAAACCACCGTGACCCTGCAGAGATGTGCTTATACACAACAGGAAGACCAAGGTATTCTGTTCTGCATGTGCAGAATAAATTGCCAAGATAGAAAGTCTTGATTGCATTAAGTTTCATGGCTTTATAATTACCAACTACCTACCTAACTTCCTAGTAAGTTGAGACACCATGACTTATTTAACTTGAACTGCTGATTAGAAAGACAATGGCTAAAGAAGTTAAGACTTCTTTTATCAGTTATTCTGCTGAATTCTTTCAATTATGATTGGGAGATATGGAAAATCAGTGGTAGCTTCTCCTTTTGAAAGTTTTACCTTTTCATTCTTTGATGCTGAGATATTTGGAGCCTGATATAATAAGACCAGACTTAGACGGACTCTCTGAAAGTTAATGGTTTTTTTGCTGTTCTAGGGTCTTTTGGGACTGGATGGATCTGGTGGGATTCCAGGGAGAAAGGTGAAATTTATTTTATTTTTTACTGTACTTATAATTACAGAAGCCATCTAACTGCTTAAGATCTACTGACTTCCTTATTTAGTGGCTCCAAGTTCTCTGATGGATGAATGCACCTGACTTATTAAACTGGTGAGAGCTAACTAGGAAGTCCACATAAAACTCTAGATCCCTTTAACTGTCTCTCTAGTTATCCCTGTGTATTCAGAGCACCACCTCCACAGATTGGAAATTGTACATTCCCTCCTGGAACAATCAACTCTTCCACTTTTCCCCTTTTGGGGGTGGAAATGGCCAGGTGATCAAATGGCTGAAAACATGTAAAAGCACTTCCACTTGCAGATGTAGCAGTGGAAGCTGTTCAAGAAAGCAGCTTTCAGAAATACAATTTTCATTTTGCAGCCTGGAATTCAGTCACTTTCTTGTATATTTTGTTTTATGTATGTCCTTTTCAGGATACACTGAAGGTGATGGTATCTCCAATATAATCTAATTAATATCTATATGTTAAAATCATATGATTAAAAACAAGCCCTTTATGACAAGTTTCTCAACAATGCTATGTATGGGCTATATTTGGGCCTACAGCTGTCCGAGACTTCAGAATCACAGGCAAGGTTTAAAGCTAAGGTTCCCTGCTCCAGAGCTCTTGGAATATCCTATTTTGTCTGCAGTGGCAGTGGGATTTGCAATCCATACTGGGCCAGGTTGAATATGTTACCTAATAGAGAACAGTAGATCCCTTCTGTGTAGATTTCCAGTCACACACCCAGAAGGGGAATTTTGGTGTCCCTGAGGATGCTAACAGGAAATGGATAGCTGGAGAGAGCTGGATCTCCCAGTGTCACTTTAAATGTTTTGGTGCCAATAATTTATTGGAGGGGGAACAGGGTGGAGGAGAAGGTGTGGGGGACAAGGAAAATAATGTTCTAGACTCCTCACTCCACAAGCATTTCTACGGTTCTGCTAGAACTCCAAGGTGTCTTCCTGATTTGGACACTCATGCCTGCTCACAAGTTCTCACCATCTTTACAGCACATGCAGGCCTAAAAGAGCTCTGGTATTTTGTGAGTGCTGAAAAATTGATGCCATCAGTTTTCTCTTTCTTTATTTCTTCTGCAAATGTTTGGTAGGACAATTAATTGGGTTTGTGATTCAAGTCCAGGCACTGCAGATGTCTCGGCTAACAAATAGTACCACTGTCTTATTGTCTCACTGTGTAACAATGTTCCCCTGTGTGACTTTGCAGGGTCATCCAGGTGTTCCAGGCTATCCAGGACTGGATGGAGTCGAAGGCATGAAGGTAACTTCTCACATGAAAATAGTAAAGCATTGCTTTTTTAAAGATATTTGCATGAATAAGTAAGTGTCATTGCCCCAGTCAAACCTCTTTACCTCTGTATCACTGTAATTTTCAGTGTAAGTAAGTTTCAGTTCCTCATTTACTTATTGTTAAGGATAAAAATGAGTGGTTGCTGAACTATGAACACTCAGATATTTTAATACCTTTACAATGTTCATTCATGTAACTTCATGACTTAAAATTGTAGATGTAGTCTCCCTGGTCTCCCTTATCCTTACACCAATGCCATATTTACTGGACAACTGAGGCAAGATTATATGGAAGTAAGTGGATGTTAAAATAGTTGCCAAGGCTATCTGAAGTCTTAGATCGCAGAGCTACAAGTATTGACAAGCCTGAAAAAAATGTGTTCAACGTCTCGTACTGGAGATAGGCAATGCATAGCAGACATTTTCTGGGTATCTCACAACTTGGGCAGTCAGACATCTGGAAACTGAGTGGAGAATGGTTGGATAGTAGTTTGTTGTGAAGAACACTTATCTGCCACCAAGATTGGTAGAAGTGAAATGCAAGTACCTGAAGCGCTTTTTTTGTGCAGAGCATATGGAAGAAGTAGTAGTACAGGTTTATGCACAGAGGAGTATTTACGGAAAAAGCAACAATCTGTGCACTGCCTTGGCTCACTGCATGGTGTTTATATTATAAATATGATGGCAGTTTGGACAACAGTCAGATTTTGCACTTGCTATTTCAAAGAGGATTTGATACAGTGTTAGAGTGAGAGGAAGGAATGATACTGCAGTTTGTCACAACTTGTTTGTTCTACCTGAGTGATTTTATGGAGGAATCCCATCTTCCTGGAAGCTCCTATTATTGAAATTCAGGATTCCAAGGCAACAGATAGCTGCAGTGATGAATGCTTTTAAAAATGGGTATGTTCATAGCAATTCTCTTGCTTTTACCACAAGGTGAACAACTATGATCTACCTGATATTGGTCAATATGCTGATATGATAACTGGTCTTGTGTACACATGGTATATACATGTCTGTGCTTCCTATTGAGGTAACGGGATGCCTTCAGAGTATAGCTGGATAGTAGCAAACACTTTATCTGAAGCAGCCATCAGTTTAATCAGACAGGAAGTAGGTAAGTCAGGACAGCAGGTGATTGTGAATAGCAGAAGAACAAAGTGAATTCCTCACCAAGAAAAAGAATGATGGTTAGTCAGTGAATGATCACAGACATTGCTACCAAAATACAGTCTGTTTCCTGACAAGCAGTCTTCCCCTCCATCACCCATCTGAATGTGGTGTGAATCTGTTTTCTCCTACAGGGTGAATTAGGTGACATCGGTCCCCCAGGCCCTCCTATCGTTATTGACAGGGAAGGTGTAGTCATTTCAGGTACACATTTCCATTTTGTTTTGGAACTCATCGAAAGCACTTTTTCTGATCCAACTTTCCTTCTTACTATATTTTACCACTTTTCCACATTGTGTATTGGGTCTAACCAATCSCTTGGTATTTTTTCTTTAATTTCTGTATTGTTGACATACAGATACGTTTGGTCCCATATTTATAACTTCAGAGTTTAATATAAACCTTTCATCTCCACATTGCAGAATGATATGTTTCAAGGCAGAATGAAATTTAATGCCTGGGGGGCTGACTGTGTGTGAGCACAGGGAAGTGCTGTGTGTCTACCTGCRTGTCTGTCTTCAGTGTACTAAGGAAAAATGGCTTCCTTGTGTTGCTTGGAATTGGGTACTCTGAATGTCATTCTGCTATTATTTGTCGTTCAATGTGGTAAGAATATTGTTGAGAAAATGAGCTTAATTAATGCTACAGCTGAATGAAGCCTGGATGGGAACAGTCTCTGAAGCTATAAAGGTAAGGGGACAAAGTGTATGATCTCTCCTATTCTTCCTCCTTCACATGCAGTCAAGTTTGAAACAACCTCTAACAGGTCAGGAGGAATTTTTCCTATTATTGTTAACTTTGACTAACAGGCTTACTGCTAACGGCTTTGCAACCTTTGCTGTCAATGACATCAGTGGCCACCGGGGTAGCTGACTAAACAGAGTCTTTCAGCAGAAATTCTGATTATATTTTCCTCCTTGTTTTTCTGTATTTGTCTAATAGGGGCCCCAGGTGACCCTGGAAACCCGGGAATACCTGGTCCTCCAGGAGATGAAGGGATCAGTGGTTTACCAGGCCTTCCAGGAGCTCCAGGGTTTCCAGGCCTGGAGAGAGGTAAAGCAGCTGCTAACAGTGCCCTTAGCAGGCTGTTTTCTGTGTTTGTTACTGAGAATACTCTGGGTAGTGGCCTGGAGATGAAGGTATTGGAGCAAGCCTCTCCTTGCTCCTTCAGCTGGCTGATTTGCAGACTGCTGTATGAGACATAGGAGGCAGGGATGACACACAGGGAAACCAAGTATGTTGACTTGGATGGGAGCAGAATTAGTCCCACAATTATTACAGCCCAGGTAAGTCTTCAGGTTTGAATATTTGGTGTAGCAGTGTACACAGTTGTTTGATTTCCATTTCGAATGAGTTGATGGCAGAACCTTTCCTACATTTTAAATAATAGCAAATGTTTTTGAAAATTGGCTAGATAAACCCACTGTAGGTGGAACCCATTTGTCCCATCAAAGATCTCACTTGAAAGTTTCTGTTTCACTTGAATGTCATCTGTGAAGTCCTGGCCTGCAATGATCCAGAGACTAGGAACTACTAAGGAAATTATCTCACTCAAAGGAAATCAGAAAATAAATAAATGACAGTCTTACATAGTTAATTGTCTAACTGATCAGTTAGACACTTAAATGCAGCCCTGTGAAGTTTTTTGGATGACCAAAGGAGTGTGTGAATGGGAGCCAGTTGGTGCCTCCGATTAGTAAGTTTTCCTTTGTGTGCAATTATAAATTATTCTGTGCTAACATGGTTGCAGTTCAGGGCACAACAGTAATTTTCATAACGTTAAAAATACTAGAATGTGTTTGCTGCTGGAGAGCCGCTCATTGTGTCATTGTTGTCTAGATGGAATGGGCCCTGGAGGGTCTCCAGGTATTCCAGGTGTGAAGGGTGAAGTGGGAGAACCAGGAAGAGCAACAATTGGATTACCAGGCACTCCCGGCAGAGGTGGTTTACGTGGTCTCCCAGGAGCACCAGGATTGCCCGGTTCACCACGTATGTATATTTTTAACATCTATTTTTATACTGGATTCAGAGTGTAACAAGACAAATAATCATTTATATATTAATTTCTTTGCCAGTGAGGATTATTCATCTGTAAATCTTAAATGTTTGGTTGACACCTCATTGTGATTGTAACTCACAACCTTAAATATATATATCAGCAGCCACCCCTCTGAAGTAAGAAAATACAGCTAATTATTCTTAGAGTGGTAGCCTGAGAGACTGAAGCACAAGGTTGTGTAGACACAACTTATGACACAGAGGACTTTGAAGTTCTAGGCTAGTCTCTTACTGGCTTAGATAAAGAATAGACCACGACCTTATGAGCACCTGGGGTAAAATTCTTGTGAGTAGGTATTTTGGGTACCATGAGTCAGATAGGGTGCCTGAAGAGACACTTTTCAGACCTAAGGAAATGTGATTTTATTTTTACATGTTCATTTGTATGGATGCCCTGATTGGATTAATTATGCATTGTTTTGTTTTCCTCAGAAACTGAGTATTACATGAAAAGGGTTGATTTCAAGTAAACCTTGTGTTTTACCATTCTGCCATAAACTGAGTTCAAACAACCTGTTTTAATTTTGAGAGCCAACCTTTCAAAACAGGGCACAGTCCAGTGATGGAGCCAGTGAGCATGATCTGATGAAATGATTTTCTGTGGAGAAGAAATAAGTGCTCTCTTGCCAATAACTGTTTGCTAGTCAAATCCAGTTCATTTTTCTGCAGAGTCTGTAAAGCTCTTGTAGCTGTTTTTAGCTGATGGTTGCAGTTTGTTTCCATGGAACATCAGACGGGTGCTGGTCAGCACTCCGTCTTACTGTTGTCACTGAGGGGAAGGGTTTTCAGACACAGTAGTTTTAGATTATGTTAGATCACTTTCCACTGCTGTTTCTGTCAGCTCATGTTTCATTCTATTCAGCATATAAAGAGATGTAGAAAATAATCCTGCAGTTATAAAGTGAGGGACAGGGAAAGTCCCCATAACCTTTTTGCCATTTAGTCTCTTTCCTGAGCTGCAGCAACTTAATGAGGAGTCGAGGAGCTCTGCAGAAGGCAGGTAGCCCTGGGGATGACTCTACCATGCCAGTAGCAGCAGAGACACGGCTCATATATGATAGCTTCTGTGCCAACAAWAAGGGCAATAGCCAGTCATCACAATCACCAGTACATTGATTTGTCCCTTCAACTTCTATCCATACGAATCTCAGCTTCTCCCAAAGCTGTAAAGCTACATCTGCCATGAACTAAGTCATTTGCCCTTCTTTATACAACCTGTTCACAGTTTGATTAGTTCTTCCACGAACTGTTAAGTCTTTGAAAAAGTGCAATGGTAGAGCAGTAGAGGAATGAAACTCTGTTGCATCCACGTTGTGAGAGCTTTTGCTTTTCTGTATGAGAAGCTGGAAGCAAACATATGGCAGAGGACTGCAGCCTGTGATACCAACCAAGTTCCATCTCCTTGTGTAACTTCCACTGTTGCAGTTTGATCCAGTGCCATTTCTGTCAGTTGCATAACTGACATTGTAAGTAATTAATGAGCTGGAAATCTAGCCTTCTCATGGCTTTTTCTTGCCTTATTTCTGCACATAGGCCCTTCATTCCCCCCAGACACGATCCTGGATGGAAGGACTGGGGCCCCAGGGGAGCCTGGACAAAGAGGACTGCCAGGAGCTTTGGGTCCAAAGGGATACAAAGGTAATTGATTCTTGTTTTGGGAGAGCCTTTTAGCAGTCATTGGGCCTCAGAAAGATATTTGCACATGGTTAATATCCTAGGGGATGAGGTGGAAGTGTCTTTATGACAAATCACAGGAGGTTGAGATGGATTAAAGGAGCCAACAGTCTTTACAATTTAGAGAGAGTTGTGCCAAGCACTGCCAGCAAAATCCTATTTCCTACTTCCTACTCTGCTCAGGCAAATAAGCAGATAAACATCTCATACCCAGAAAATTAGCTAAGTAAGTTATACTTTAAAGCCATAAGATGTAATGAGACTTAGAAATAAGATCTTGTTCACTGCTTTTAGCAATACAGGCTGGAAATGACAGAGAAACTTAATTTTATTCTCCTCTCTGCTAAAAATGATGAGAATTTGGCTCTTAGTGTGTGACAGAACCAGCGGCAAAAGCCATGATGACGCGGACATCACTGTGCTTTGTGATTGTTTGGATCCATGGCCAGTTACAATTTGGGGAAATACAAAGATGTCCAGCTGAGGGTAATTGTAACCTACTGTGAGTGGGAGTATGGATTTGCTTTCTCTGCATATAACTGTCTCTTTAAAAAAACACAAGACTTCTGTCCTAAAACTCTCCTAAAACCACCTGTTTAGGAGAATCTAAACCTTTGAGAAGAGGTCAAGAAGTGCTGAGGTTCATGCTGCACATGGTAATTTGGTGATGGGCATTGCATAGAAATTAACCTGGACAAAACCTGAGCTCCACTTGCTTGACACTCACATCACCTGAGCAGAGTAGGCACAAAATCAAATCATACGAGAATGGCTTTGTCCTAATTGAATCAAATACTGCTTTTGGAGCTGCTGCAACTGAAAAGGGTCTTTATCCAAATGAAACTGAGTTTGGAGTGTTGACTGTATTTTCCAGGAGAGGCAGGTGATTGTGCTTGTGATGGAGGAGTTACAAGAGCTGGTCTAAAAGGCATCTCAGGTCCACCAGGTCCATCAGGAAGCCCTGGTGTGCCTGGGATTAAGGGCATTGGTGGAGACCCGGGCACTGTGGGCGCACCAGGACTGCGAGGCCCTCCGGTAAGGCAGGAAGAGTTTATATTGGTTGTCATGAATTAGAGGAGAAAAAGTGCCCATGTGCAATTGCTGGTGTTGATTGTAGTGAAAGCAGAACACATTTTTTTTGCATAATTTCTTCTACTTGTTTGGATTTAAAAAAGCAACCCAGAAGCTGATCTGTGAAAAGAAGCTGAAAGTAGAGAAATTATCACCTATAAAAAATGGGAGAATAAATGGTTCTTAAGTTCTGAGAACTGCACATTTAGCAGTCAAGAGAAAAACAGTAACAATTATTCATCCCAGGGCTTCTTGGCCGTAGGCATACATGGATTAGACCCAGGGTTCTTCCTAAGTGAGGGCTGGCTGGGAAGCAGATATACATCTGCGTGGAGAGAAGACCTGAAAAATTGAATGGTGAGATCTTTCCACATCATTGCTTATAGCTATAAAACTGTGTGCCATAGATGGAGTCTCCTTCTCAGCTGCTGTATGCTAAATACATTAGTGAGAGTTGAGCTGTGTTTTTTATGAAACTGCAGCCATAACAAACAGGATTTTCCAAAGTGCTGAGCATTGCTCATTGGCAGTATTTACTTTTGAAAATTGTAGTCCATAAAGATACCAGTCTTTTGTCTTCAGCGTATCTTTATCAGTGTCAGTAAATGCAGCACACCAAGTAATAGGGAAGAAGATTCAATACTTGGGCCCTATTATATCATGAGCGATGTAATGTTCCCAGATACCATCCAAGATTGCTGTCACTATAGTGCTATATACCAGGGTTTGCCTTGCCACTGTGAAACTGTAGTGACTTGATTGCTGTAGTGACTTGATTGAAACATTTGGAAATATGTTTGGATTTAAGATTTGGAAATAATCAAACCTCCTCTTTTTTTTTTTTTTTTTTTTGTATGTATGTAATGTATACAATAGGAAACCTTTGGAGATTCTTTCTAGCTCCAGTCATTGTGTCCTCTCCTCATATGACATTTTTAAGAAGCAAAGCCTTTTCTCTGCATGTTCATATTCCTGTTTTTTTCTTTTGGTCTGTAGGCTTCAGCTGGTCAGCAAGGCCTTCCAGGCCTTAAGGGAGAAAAAGGAGATTCATCCTATGCAACAGGCAGAGGTGCTCGTGGGGACCGTGGTGCGACAGCACCCAGAGGACCTTCAGGCATTCCAGGAACCCCTGGCAGGGATGGACTTCCAGGCTTGCCAGGCCCACCAGGTCCTCCAGTAAGTTCAGATTAATTTAGCAGCAGTGCTTCAGAATTGGAATAAGGAGCAGAGACAATAGAAAGGCCTGGCTTACTAGTCCTGATCAGCCCTGTTGTAAGTCTCCAAATACATAAAAAGCTCACAGTCCCTGAGCACAAATTTGTCTTGGTCAGGATTAATAATTGACACTCGTTATGCCTCTGGCTACCCAGTCAAAAGATAAACTTCCAGTAGTGCGGTAGACCCTAGTGCTGTTTTATGTTGTGTCCTACAAGATAAAAGACACTGGAGGCAAAATTATGAGTCAAATCTTGGAACCTTTTTAATTAAACCTTTTTAATTAAACCTTTTTAAACCAGAACCTTTTTAATTAAAAATAAAGTAAATGTCTTTCAGAATATGCAATATTTACATTTTGGCAAATACAACATAAAATACTATTTTTAAGAGTCACTGAGTTTTCCTGCATTTTGAAATAATGATGGATAATTTACAATGGTTTCCATGTACCTTCCCAGGCCCATCTGAACCTTGCACTGAACCGACCAAACTCTTACGCATTTGTTAAAATGATAGTGGTGTATATTCTTTCTACATCTCTCTGATTTTCAGCTGTAATTGTCTTTGCTGTGCACAGGGTGATGGTGGGCTAGGTTTCCCAGGTGAAAAGGGACTGCCAGGATTACCTGGCTCCAAGGGCCATCGTGGAGAAACTGGTTTTCCTGGCGTTGGATATCCAGGTCCTAGTGGAGTTCGTGGGCCACCAGGTGACCCAGGAATGGATGGGTTTCCAGGACAAGCAGGTCTTCCAGGCCCTCCAGGTAGGTGTTGCTGGGTCTTCACTTATTTTGAAAAGGTGCAAAGCTGCTACAAGTCAAATGGCACTCAATTTACTGCTGTGCTTGTAGCCAGGCCAGAAGATTGCATTAGATTAAAGATTGCTCTTTAAATTAATTGAACGTGGTTTGTGGGCTCACCAGACGTCACACAGCAGTCACAGCTTTCTCAAGTTGTCATGCTCAGGAGGACACAGATAATAAGCAACAAATACTCAAATAGTACTCAAATACTAAGAGTGTTGGATGGAGCTACTCACTGACTATTGCTGGAGAACCATTTTACACCAAAGGTAATTAGGAAGATTGATAAAATGAGGTTTTTAAAAAGCACAGCCTACTTCCTTGTCCAGGTAAAAATAGTAACTCACTTGTATCTGAGACTTCTGACTCAGTTTTTGAACTATTACTGTTATTGAAATAAGAAGAGCTCCGAATTTTTTTAAAAGTAGAAACTATAGTACATTTTATGTATAAACAGGCGTTGGTGAATAAGACATTACCGTGACAGTCAGGTAGGGAGTTCAATTATGACTGGTGCAACCAGGTCTGGACTGTTGGCTTCCTGAGGTACTACAGTTTGGCTCAGTTGGTATGTCATTATATGTAACTAAAGCATACCATAATGACAAGTGATAAAGTCAGTAAGTATAGGTTTGATAATGTCTCATGTATGATGTTCTATGTTCATTCTCAGAGTTCAAAGTGAGTTACATGGAAAGTCATATGTCTAAACATTTATGGAAAATGTTTGCATAACAAAACGACTACAGAGAGCTAGTCTCAATGTCTTGATTCCACGTCAGCCATTTAACTAGAATTTAAGTTAAACAGTATTTTTTCTTTGCCACTGCTGGTTTTCAGTGTTTTTCTATACTGTGTATACTTAGTCTTTTAGGTTTGTAATTCTGTCAGTATCAATAATGCAGAATCAATAATATATTTGCAGGCATAATATTGTTGCGTAGGTTTCTGGACTGATAAACTGATGTTCTGAGTTCAAAAACCTTGGCGGTAAGACCACTGCAGTATGAGGAGTTGGCGGAGGAATCTTAAACCCAGAGGGAGGTGAGAGCTAGGCCAGAATAGCACTGGGAAGGTTGCACAGACATGCCGGATGGCATGTTACCTCACATCAGTGTCATGCTGGATTGTTGTTATGGGGTGAGGAGACAGCTAGCATTAATGTCCCCCTGGAACAGTCTGCATAAGCTTTTTTTCCAATTCAAGTCACATGCTAAATGCTAAAAGCTTTACTAATTCATAGCTATGAATGCTTACATCTTTGTCTGGTAAATTGTCTCTTACAAAATCGACTAAATTAAAATTGCATTGTAAGATAAGTAAAAGTAAAATGCTCTGTGCATGATGTGAACTCTAGATATTCTACGGAGCACATCAGAAGCCAGCTTATTATGAATGCTACATCAAAGCTTTGCTAACAATGAATGGTCCTTTGTAGAAGAGTATCTATAGTCAAAATATGTGGGAAAGTGTGAATAAGTCATTAGCCAGTTCAGTTTGCACCTCCATAGAGATGTGTAAGAAAACTTGTGAATGCATCATTCCCTCCATACTAGGAAATAATTTGCATACATTAAAAGACCCTTTGATGTAGTAAGTTTCATCTAATATTAAAGAAATGTGGTGGGTGGAAGAGATAATCATTTCTCATACTGCCCAGACTGAAAGGCCTTATTGTGAAAATGAGGAAAGACATTTAAAAAGAGACTGTGACCTACTGAAGTTACTACGTCAAAGACACCACAGAGGAGTTTTGCTCGAGTTCATGCCATGTGCAGTAAAACAGGGTGAAACAGTCTTGCTTTGGAAAAATCTAACTCAACATTTTATAAAAAGCTAAACTGATTTTACCTGGTATTATGGGATTACTCAAAAATGTTGGAATTGCCCATATTTTGCTTTTATGCCTGACATGATGATTTCATAATTGTTTAATTCCCTTGATATGGGATATTATTGCATAAACTGTGATAATGTAGGTATTAAGTATCTGGGGAACACTGTTTTGCTTATATAATTTTTACACTAAGCCTTGCTTATATCATTTTGCAAAGCACGCAAGGAAACAGTCCTATTTACACTTCAGTTATCTTCACATGAAATATCCATTGTTCAAGTGTTCTACTACTGGCTAATAATGTAAAATACAGAATATGCTATCGTACAGGATTGTTTTTGGAAAACTCACATAAGACAGTCCTTAAAGCCATGTGATGTGAATGCAACAGTATTAATTAAACTTCCCTTTCCATGCCAGTTGCTGCCCCAATTGCTTCCTTTTTGAAAAATGTCATTCTTTATTGTACTGTGAGGAGGAAATGTCTCAGAGATGGAGCTCAACTTCTTATTTTATAAAGCATTCAGCATCAGGCCCACACAGGATTGCAGAAGACCAGAACTGGAATTTTTATTTTGTGTCCCTACCATTTAACTTTTACTTTATCAAAAGAATGCCCCGTCAAAGTGTACCGAAGTGCAGGCAGCAATGTGTGCGTTACATCTTGCAATCATGGTATTAGGTGCTCGTATCCATTCGAAGCATAAATTGGATCATGGGTATTTTAGTTTTGAACCTCTGTTCTTAAAGCTAGTGCTGACTATAAAGATGAATTGATGTTACAGATGAAAACAGAGCACTCTCTGGCTTTGTGTAAGAATGGAAATGTTATTGCAACTCTGTGTAGATACATTATCGTGAGTATAGTCATTTTTAAATGAATTTTGCTATCAGTGAATGCCTTACATCAAGATAAAAGTAATGAATTGAGAATTGACCTTTGGTTCTCTCACATCAAAGTAGAAAATGTTCTAATGTTTCCTTCAGAATTTGCATGGCATCTCAATATGTGAGTAGATTAGACACCCTGGGGGTTGTGTTCCCTCTCGTTCCCTGCTACATCCCACTTCCCACATGAGCCTTGCTTGTTTCTTTATACTAGAGCTGATACCTGTTAGCAGTCCCCAACAAGCTAGAATTTGAGATTAGGATTGTTCTTTCTTCTCACAAGTCTGAATAATGAAATCAGTCACACAAGTCAGAACAATGAAATCATGAAAATTAGGGTTGAGGGTGAAATGAAAAGGGGTAGAAATGGGAGGTCGAACCAAAATCACTCTCTGTCATTTGGCACTGAGAGAAGGATGCTCAAACCTCCCTACCCTGACTGGGTTTGGGGCTGGACCCTGAACTGAAAGCTTAACTTTCTGTCTGGTTGGATGTAGGCATTAAAGTCAGAAGATTTTCACACAGCCTTTTGTGAACTGAGTTGGAATCTATTGAGAAGAACCCAAGAAGAAAGTCGTTGAACCAGTTCTTAGCACTGTTTCAACCAAAACATTCATAAGGATCTTTACAGCCTTTGCACCAGAAAAGATATATTGGGTTACTTTATGAGTTTTTGTCCTGGTCTATGTCATTTTGAGACCCCTGTTCACACTGTCAATGTCAGAAGCAAAGAGCCATATTTATTATCCATACAGAAGTCCACTGATTTGATTGGATTTATCCAGAAAATAGTTTGACCCAGGGTCTTCTGTTAATAAAATTTGTTAGTCATCTGAAAATGTTAATCTTTTCTGAAAAAAGGTGTTTAACTTGTGTTGCTGTGCTGGARGAAATACTTCTAGTGTTGCCTGATTTAGACCAGATTACCTCCTCAGGACTGAAAGCAGTCACAATTTGGCGTGTTCCTGAATGGCTGATGAATAAATTTGGCTTCTCAGTCTGGGAATGGAGCTTGAATAAAAGGATCGTGCAAAGAGAGTTGTAAGGAAATGAGAAACAATGTATCTGTGATACCTGATTATCTCATCCTTAATTGGCCTTGTAGTTGATGCCAGATTTGAATTAGCAAATACTGGGCAACAGGGCAGTTAGGCAGCTGTTTCTCTGTGTGTATAAAAGTGTTCACAGTAATGGAAAAAAACACTTCTCTTCCCCGAATTTGCTTTAGTAGTCATCTTTTGTATGTAATCTCTCTGACTAAATAGCTTTTGAAGTCCTTTGGATTTTCATTTTTAGAAAGTATACCGATGATAGTTTAAGGCTAAGCCAGCTGTTACAGCATAGGAGCTAATTCTATAGTTATAGCACAGACTCCTCTTAAAATAACTGGAAGCATTTCTGGAGTTGGAAAGTCTTGAATTAGTTTTGTGATAATCATTTCTGTGACTGTGTGAATGTGGTTTCAAAGTGTCAGTGACCTACAAGGAGGAATGTTGGAAGTGTTTGAGATCTTTCAGGTAAATCTGATATGCTAGCAACTCTGATAATGCCACATAAATCTCATTCCGCTGAAGAGGGATTGCTACTACAAGCAGAGCCTTTTTTTGAGARGTGGAAGTCAGTCAGAGCTTTGCAATTTCTGAGTCTTGTTTGCTGCTAATAAATTTTTAAGCCATGTGGTTATTTCTTAGTCTGACAGACTGTAGAAAAAGCAGTTGGAGATTAAGGCTGAAATAAAAAATCCTTGCTGTTCCACTCTCCATGCATGCATCTCTCTGACCTAAACTCTTGGGTGACAGGTTTTTTTAAACACCTGTCAATATTCCCTAGGTATGTATTTTATCTTGCATGTGCACATTTATTTTAGAATTTCACACTATAGTGTACTGTTTATATACAGCTTAGAAACATCCTCAATTTTTAAAAGTCAGGAACACCTGTCAGCGCCCACTGACTTTGAAAGCTCTCAGCCTGGACCTTAAGCTCTCTGAGTCACAGACTGCCTTTTCAATGCCTGTTGCATAGCCCCTACCATAGGGAGGACCAGTTGCTGAGTGGAAGCCATGGATATCATGCTACAAGTAGTCCACAGCAGTAGTTGCTACCTTTTTACTGGTGATGCAGTAAGTCAGTAGTAGGGATGAGATTAGACAATTGCCAGGCTCCGAAAGCCTTTTCTTTTCTTTAACATCACATATTTGAGATGTCAGCAGTGTTTGATGTGCGTAAGTTCACTCACAGCCACTTATGATATGTCCTGTAAAAAACATCTGGATACTAAATGTTCCTTTTCTGACTGTCTCTCTGAAAGGGGCTGTGTGCAACCTCAGTGTTTCTTTGTTTTAGGTATCACCTTGCCCTGCATAGTTCCTGGAGCATATGGGCCCCCAGGGACTTCCGGCTTTCCAGGATTGCCAGGTGGGGAGACAAGCTGATTGTAATGCACTGGCTGACTACCAAGAAGCACTTATTCCTCAAGGAAGATAATACCTGCTAATTAATCTCCTCTGAGTGATAGTTATTCCAGTGAGTTAACTGGCAGAATGGTGTTCTTTTTTTCCAAAGAGGCTAGGCTTAAATCCCATGGAGGATCATGATGAGTGCACCATTTTTTCCCTTTCAAGTAGCCCCTGAGCACAAACCCTGTCCTTCTGTGTTTATGTAGCTGATGAAACAGCCGTAGCCTTGAGACTTTATTTAGCTTAAATTGTGTATCCAGYGAGTGTTTTCAGCACTAGCTTTGCAGAAAAGATCTCATCCTGTTTGCTTGTGCTGTGTTTTTGTTTTCCACTATTCATTCATTAGTATTATTTATTAATATATTTTTTAACCTTAGGTCCCAAAGGCAGCAAAGGCTTTCCTGGCATTCCAGGCCAACCTGGATTACATGGGTCAAAAGGACAGCCAGGATCTCCAGGAATAATGGGGTTGCAAGGGGAACCTGGTAAGAAGGAAGTTACTGGAGCTCTTTTTATTGTCTGATTAATGTGTACAGTATTTTTATCAAAAGAGTTGTCCGACCTTCTAGGCTACTTTTCTGCCTGGTACATTCATAATGCTCTGTTGAGAACTCCATTGTGCTCCTTCCAAATGCAATCTCTGCAAGCGAATGGTTGCAGTTTGGAAGAAAACAAAAGAAATGTTCAAGATGCTTGTTACCTGCCTATATATTATATCGCTGCTGGAAGAAAAGAGGACAACCAACACAATTTGTTTCTCCAGAGCCTGTTGTCATGTGCTTTGTTACAGTTTAGGTTAACTACAAGTTTAGTGTAAAACTTGTTTTAAGCCATGTGGTACTCTGGTAAAGGCATGCTGTACACAGTGTTTGGACTCATTTTAGCTGTGGGAATTTCTGATGGTTGTGTAAATAAAGAGCAAGAAGCAGAGGTGGTAGGGCAAGATTCATAAAGCTAGGTTGCTGTGTATCCATCAGATTTCTCTGGATATGGCTGAAGAAATCTCTTATCCTTTCACTACATTCAGGGGGGATGTCATCTTTATGGGGTCACTGAATTCGTGACATAACCCTGAGCAGTGTGACACATGCGCACAGCAGTGCAGTTTAGTGTCTGCTTGGTACAGGGAGAGTACTTTCCAGTCCTCCTTGTACTAAGGCTGCCAGTGTCTTCTGCCCTGCAGTGCCAGAAGTTGCTTGACATAGAGGACAGAGTAAGAAAGGTGTGATGAATATAGCATCTTTGCAGCTTTTGTGGTTGATAGTGGTAGTGAGATACTGCCTGTCTGTAGCCTGAAATGGCCATCTTCCTCCTTTTTTTGTCCTTTTTGCCTAATCTGCCATCTAGTGAAACCAAGCTTGTAAAGCTGCAACTATCTGCAGCTCCCAGATACTCCTAAAGTATTCTTTTCTTTAAATAAAAAAAATAAAAAATGTAAGGATATTCTAACTGTTTTAAACAGTTTCATCACTTTCTGTCACCAATTATTGTTTCTAATTCAGTACTTAAACAGTCTGCAACTTTCCAAACAACTTTTTCTTGCATGGAAGTTTTTAAAATTTTGATTTTGTTAGATATGTTATCAGCAGCAGATATTCTGTACGTCTGCTGAGTGACATTTACTGGTTTTCTCTTTAAGGCTTCCCTGGGCCTCGAGGAGAGCAAGGGTCACAAGGACTTCCAGGACTGGATGGAACRGATGGTTTGCCAGGGAAAATGGGTGCTTCAGGCTTAGCTGGAATGAAAGGAGCTCCTGGAGGTGTATTTGGTGCTGAGAGTGGAGCCCTGGGAGAGCGTGGCCGACCTGGACTCCCGGGTGATAAAGGGCTTACAGGAGATCTTGGATTTCCAGGACCGAAAGGTAAGCACTGATACTGCTTGTATCTGGGAATATCAAACTGTTTCTCTTTCAAAAATCTTTCCTCTTTCCAATCTCTTTAAGATACTGTGTTAGCTGTCCTCTAAGCTGCTCACAGGTGGCGATTTGCTGGTTTTCTCTTAGAATCTAATGTAAATCAAAGGCTTTTATTAAAACTCACTTTTTAATCAAAAGTGTGAATTTTGTTTTATTTGTTCTGTAACCTCCCACCTCTCTGTTCCCAGGGTTAGATGGAAGACCAGGCCTCCTGGGTATTAAAGGCGAACAGGGTAATCCAGGATATTCAGGTGTCCCTGGATTGCGGGGACCTCCTGGTCCTGGAGGTCCTTTTGGCATCAAGGGAAAACCAGGACCCTTGGGGTCAGCTGGCCTTTCAGGAGCACCAGGTATGTAATGTCTTCAGATGAAGATAAGTAGCTAAGCTGAACGCTGCAATGTTGAGGAAGTGTGGGAGAGATTTGGCATTTGCTAGGAGTGAGCTCCTACCTCTGGTTAGGGGTAACAGAGTGCAGAATTTGAGCCTTTTGCCTCTGACTGCTGGACAACTCCTGCCTAGAAATGGTGCCCCAAGGCTGTAAAAAGTATAGCAGAAAGATAGGAGAAAGCATCTTAAATGTCTTCATATTTTAACATCTCTGCTTTTACATGCTGGCTGTATCATTGACTAATCTTCATTTCCCATTTTCATGACAATTTCTAATGTATGAGGTTGCTTGAAATGTGACTTTGATAGATTGAAAAATTGTTGGCTTTCTCAGAACAAGCACTTAAGTCTTCTCTGTCTTTCTCTTCGCTGGGGCAGAAGAGAAATTTATTTCCCTTCACTTTAAGGGGGAAAATAACCACCACTTGAGTACAGCAGTATCGCTCAAGCTGCACTGACTGAAGTGTTTCATGATAACAGTATRTGCAAGACTTGAGAACCAAGCAAAGAGGGACCTGGGAATTAATAGATAATGGTCTGTGACATAACTCGTCTGTTCTGACATGCAGAATGACAGTGCTGGAGCACAGTGACAACAAATGAATGAAAGCAGTAATGTAATTTGAGATGAAAATCATAGAGKTTTTTTTTTTTATTTTGACGTTAACATTGCTTTTGCCTCTCTATTGTTTTACATTTTTGGACTGTATGCCATATATGACTTTCCTTCAACTGTTTTTAAAAACCTCCCATTGATAGGATGATAAGCTCCAAATGATAAAGGTTTTTGCAGCTGTAGTCACTCTGAATCATTAATTTCTTTTGTACCCTTGTTCTTTCTGTTTACATATTTTGTCTGTTTTTTCCTTCACCATGTTTCTATTCCATTTATCATCAACTCTCCATTTCTGATGTCACACTGTTTGGTTATGGGTTCTTCACATAGGCTGTCAAGGTGAGAAAATGCAGTGTAGCATAAAAGCTCATGGACTAACAACCTAGCTTTTAATGCTACAAGAATTGCATTGACTATAGGTGATACCCCTTATTATTGCTAATCAAACCAGAAGGCAAAGAACCATTGTAGTGAGAATGCTCAGACAGTAACAAAGCCTGAAGCCTATAAGGAAATCCCTAATATGTACAGATTTTGTGTGTGTGTTTTCTTTGGCTTCTTAAATAAAGCAACCATTTCATCTTCTGCTTTAAAAAATACTGGGTTGTAGCTTAAAATATTTAAGCCCTGAATATAACAAAGCTCGTATATTGGGTGCTACTGCTGCAAATGCCATTTTTCAGAAGCCACCTGATTTTTCCTTCTCTTCCTCTCTTTGGACCTGAGCATTCTGCTTTCAGTGGTTTGAGCCTTTATTTAAAATTGTAAACCATTACAAAGCTTCAGCTAGAAACATTCTGAAACATTTAGAGGCAAAACAGTGCATATGATGTTGGTTTTGTGACAGCACAATCAGAAGCTTGTTCCCTTAGTGAGCAATTTGCTCTTGAGACATAACACTTAAACTACCAAGGTGGAAAAGAAACTTGTAAAAACAAGCCTCTCCAACTGATCTCTGGTTCACCCAGAGGACGGGGTAGGTAGCAGAAGCTGGCATTAATGATGCTCCCCATTCTGGTTTGGCTGCCTTGATGATAAAGGTAAGACTGGTGCGCTACAGTTTAGTGTCTGGTAAAGGAGACAAAAATAGATATATCATAAGGGGTTTCACTCTTGCCAGTTGTGTAGTGATGTAGGCAGTAACCCTCTTCATAGGTATTTTGTTACTAGATGACTAATGCTTTTGCAATTCTAAGCTTTATGCCTTCTAGTAGGCTGCATGTGCCTTGAGGTCCATTTGTCATATTAAAAACAATGTTGTGTTTAAAGAGTTTGGGAAGCTGTCCGCAAATTATCTAGTGTTTGTGTGACATAGTCTATTGAGTTCTTTCTTGTATTGATTCAGGACTTCCTGGAGTCAAAGGCTTGACTGGGGATGTAGGTCCACAAGGCCCTGCTGGTATGAAAGGCTTCCCAGGTCTTGATGGTGCTCCAGGATCTCCTGGGGAAAGAGGATTCTTAGGGCCGCCTGGGCCTTTTGGTCAAGATGGACATCCAGGTTTCTCTGGGCCAAAAGGTATGTGTTCCACTAGGGGAATAGTATGAGATTACTGTGGCCACAAAAAAATAACCTTGTTAATACTGATTTTAGGCCCAACTTGTCAGAAGAGAATGAATTCCCAACTAGTGTTGGAATGCATTTGTTTTGCTGCTGAGTTATGAATTAAGAATTATAGATTTAATTATCAAATCGTGGTCATAAGGAGATCCATCTTAAAGGACTTGGACCCTTATGGATGAAAGATCATGTAAATCAAGATAGAAAGACTAGAAAATTGAAGAAATGGGGAACAGTGAATGAAATTTATAAAAGGGAGAGAATGAAGCACAAACCAAATGGGAAGTAATAATTTACAATCTGCATGGTCATTAAGCACCAATACAATGGTTACTTCGAGAATTCTGTGTTATTTTAGGCAGAGAGCAATAGAGCTATGTAACTGTATGTTGCTCTCTTAGAAATTGATTGGGTTTTGCTCTCCAGTGGAAGCAGGACCAGGCTCTCAAAAGTGAACTGAAAAGTGCTGGTTGAAAGTGTGATGAGTGGAGACCCATGAGAGAAGTAGCCGTGCTTGCGCCATGAAGTTTTACTACCCAGATTTGGGTGATTGGCCAGACCCGTGCTGCCTCTGCCTGCCAGCTAGGTGGGTGTGCAGTGTACCAAAAGAGACTAATTTTCCCTTTCTATTTCTTAACTTTTCTATACAGGTGAGAAAGGGTCTTCTGGCCTGCTTGGTTTCCCTGGCATGCCAGGCCTGCCTGGTGTCCCTGGGGTGAATGGGTTTAAAGGAAATCYTGGCACAGCTGGAGGAAAAGGGAGCCCTGGAGTTGCGGGACTCCAAGGTCAAAAAGGTGAGAAACAGCTGAAAGGCTTTTGCTGGCTGTGCAGCAGAGAGACTTAGGAGGCCCTTCTGAGATGTCTGTGTATTTAATGTTTTCTTCTAAATTCTGTGTTCTTTTCTTCCTTGTGGAATACTTTGGCCTGGTTGCCAAAGTTACTGTGCATTTACTGATGAATTTGCATCAGGATACGTGGAAGTCCTGTTTTTGTCTGCCAGCTTYTAGTGTTATACCCTTTCTCTGTTAGATTATTTTGCAAGATTTCCTGACTTCTTATTTCTTCAGGTGACAGAGGTGATGTAGGTCCACCTGGTCTTCCTGTTCTTGGGCCTCCAGAACAGGCACTGCGGTTCAAAGGAGACAAAGGAGATCCTGGATTATCTGGACTTGGAGGATTCCCTGGACCTAGAGGTATTTCACAACATTGTAGTTAGTTGCCAGTATCAGTTGTTCAGTAACTGTGCTTATTCTCAGTGGAGTATGGTCTGTCCTTTTGACAGCGCCTGCAGTATTACTATTTTCTGTTATGCCATTCACATTTTAGCAAGATTTGCATATGGTCATTCTGAATTTTGAGAAAACAATTTTCCTTTGAAGCTCTGTTCTGCAGAGCTAATGCCATTTCTTCCTCCTCTTTAAGGGAAGCTTTGAGTAACAGGTCAATTGGCCCAAATGAGCTGAATGTCTGCATTATGAAATGAAATTACACTCTATTGTATAACCCAGGTGATAAAGGAATCCCAGGAAGCCGTGGACAGCCTGGTCTCCCTGGTCCAATTGGGTCAGCAAGCAAAGAGAGAGGTCTTCATGGTGACCCAGGCTTCCCTGGTCCACCTGGACAGCCTGGGCTGGGAGGACAGAAGGGTACCCATGGTATCATAGGATTTCCAGGAATGCCAGGAGAAAGGGTAAACACCTTCTTAAGTATCTTCATCTTCTTTAAGTGCTCTTAGGAAAATCCTGTGTTCTAATTGGTACTCCTGTAGCAAAGCAGCAGAAGTTGGTAGGATTTTTCCTTACAAAACTTCCAGATTGCTTTTGTTTGGCTCATACTGTTGAATGACACTTTGGATAGTATTTCTTCCTACATCTTTGTGGTCTGTTATCCCACATGACCCAAACTTGGAACAGCAAGAATAAAAAAACAAAGGCTAATTTTGTTGCATTTTGGGTGGTTTTTTTTTTTCAGGGTTCAGATGGTATCACAGGAACACTTGGATTCCCAGGACCTATTGGCCTCCCTGGTCCAAAGGGTAAGAAATCTTTCACAGTATACATGGTCTTTCAGTACACACACTCCTAATATTCATGACTAAAATGAATGAGTAGTGTTCTAGAAGTGTCCGTTGCTCTCCAGTGACTGCCTCTGAAGAATCATAGAATCATTAAGGTTGGAAAAGACCTCTAAGATCATCGTGTCCAACCATCAACCCAGYACCCAYRCCCAMTAAACCATGTCCYGAAGCGCCACATCCACACGTTTTTTGAACACCTCCAGTGATGGTGACTCCACCACTTCCCTGGGCAGCCTGTTCCAATGCCTGACTACCCTTTGGGTGAAGAAATTTTTCCTAATATCCAATCTAAAC